>JAKZAP010000009.1:6880847-7430277 GCA_023053575.1 Branchinecta lynchi | reverse complement strand
AGACCAAAGGTTCCGATGGGATCCCACAAATTCAATATCTGATCACGACAACTGGGTCTTGTCTTAGCCAGATCCAGTCCTCGCCAGACTCCTTGAACATTTTTACAATTAAAATTCAGAAAAAGATTAAGACCAAAGAGCTAATCATCTGAGAAAACCAAGTTAAGATTTGGATTCAACATGTGTGTTTACCCCTATAAGTCATATCTGTTTTGACGAAAACTTCCTGCCACTTCTGCCAATTTCCCGGTTTCGGCCGAACTCCAGAACTACTTGTCCGGCGAAGAAAGAAAGCTAAAAAACGAACTCAGGGTATCTTCTTTCCCCAATAATGAACATCTAATCAACTTCAAATAAAAATTTACCTTATAACAAATTTCTCGACTCCAGCCGGATTCCGGTCGAACTATATGTCCGGGTAAAATATGATTATCACACACGGATTCAGCATATCTTCTTACCCCTACATCGGTTATCCAATCAACCAGAAATAAAACTTTAACTTCTAAAAGTTTTCCGGTTTTGGCCGGATTCCGGGCGAACTACATTTCCGGGTAGAAAATTGTTTTCACATAAGTGTTCAGCATGTCTTCTTGCCCTTAATCGAACATCTAATCAACTCCAAACTCCAAATACAAAATTTTAATTTCAACAAACTTTCCGGTTTGGGCCGGATTCTGGGCGAACTACTTGTCCGTCGAGAAAATGGTTTTCACTGTCGTCTTCAGCATGTCTTCCTACCCCTGAATTGAATATCTAATCAAGTTAAAATAAAACTTTTACTTTTAAAAAACTTTCCGGTTTCGGCCGGATTAACAAAATGGTTTTCACCATCGTGTTCAGCATGTATTCTTACTCCATAATCGACAATCACATTAGCTGTTTCAAAATATTTTGTTTGCCCCTTAATTTGAACCCCCTCCCCACCCCTAAATGTAGGGCTACAAAGCCCATCTACGAACTCGACTGGTCCGACGACCCAACGAATCCTCACACCAAGTTTCATCAAAATATCTCATTCCCTTCGGGAGTTATCGTGCTTACAGACGGACGGACGGACAGACGGACACACGGACAACTTTTGCAATGTCACAGGTATCCCTCCACTTACGTTTTGGGATCCCAAAAACAGATACAGTGAAGTGTTTGTTATGGAGACATCCTGTAGCAGTTTGCTCTGCAACAGTCCTCCTAGTTATTCCCTCCCTCTATCGCCTACTTTTCTGTATATCTCTTCGGTTATCATCACCATCATTAATTTCGCGGCATCGTGACAATAGGTCACTCGATCTTTGCCCACTAGCTCCAGTTAGCTGCTAGCTAATCCGAGGTCAGGCTTTGATCCATTTCACTCTAAGTATTTTGGCTACGGAATGAGTCGTAGCCAAAAGAGTTATCTTTCATTCTTGGTCCAAGCAGGACCTCTCTATATTATAATTTATGGTAAGAGTTGTTTATATATCTAGTTAGGGACCCATTAGTGATATATATTATGTGTCAAACTCTTGTTCACGTAATACGAGTAAATTAACTATAGACGGTATGGTCCATTTCGGCTAGTAGGCCTCGGGCTTGACTGGATATGTGAATTCCAGCTTCGCTAGGATGTGTGAACCAGCTTGATTAGGTATTTCTGGATTGACTGCGGCTGAGCTATAGAATTCCTCGAGGCTTTCCCTTGTCTCTTTTGTCCAGTTTCCTGACTGATCCTGGGTCTAGTGGGCACCTTCGGTGTCAGAATGTCTTCAGCCCACACCCCAGGAGCCTTATCTTCATTAAACCTCGCCTGCACTCGTCCATCCTCTCAACAATGGTGTAAGAAGTGGGATTTGGAAACTTCCCCCACGTTCAACATCTTAAGATGTTCATACTTGCTGATATGGGCTGGTGAAAAGGGCAGAGACATTTTCAACACATGGACATTAACTGCCGCTGAAACGAACAATGTTGAAACATATCTGAGGAAGTTTAGTGAACCTGTTGAACCACTTCCAAACCCTATATTCGCCAGATATCAGTTCCACAAACGTAACCAGAGAGACAGTGAATCAATAGAACAGTACCTCACTGAGTTGCGCATCACAGCTAAGGAATGTGCATTTGGAGCAACCAGTGATGAAATGATCAGAGATAGGCTAGTTTTTGGAGTTAAGCAGGATAAAGTTCGCGAACGACTACTCAGTGAAGGAGCAGGACTAACTCTAAATAGTGCAATAGCTACATGCAGAGCCGTGGAGGCGACCCAAGCACAATTGATGATAATGTCCAACCAGGAACATACACAAGTGCATGTAAAACAAGAGATAGATGTGGTAACAAGGCAAGGACGAAGATGCTACAAATGTGGTGGAAGCTTCACACCTGGTCATGTTTGCTCCTCAAAGGACTCGGGTGAAGGGCCAAAGTGTTACAACTGTGGTGGAGTGTTCAACAAGAGCCATCAATGCCCTGCCGAAGGAAAAAGTTGCATAAAATGCAAGAAGATGAACCACTTTGCCAAAATGTGCAGAAGCAGTCAAAGGAACATCCATAGTGTTGAAACAGGAGAAAGTAGCACAGATACATCATCACAGTATTTCATTGAAAGTATCCAAACCAAGTAGGAAAAGAGCAATGAACCAGTGGCCAAACTGTACCTAACAAAAGAAGGAATCAACGTGGAATTCAAAGTTTACACAGGTGCAGAAGCAAATGTCATGCCAATGAAGACCCTTAACAAGATGTATTCACAACCAAAACTGAGGCCAACATCTGACATAGTTACAACTTATACTGGCGAATCGCTGAAAGTAGCTGGTACCTACCATCTAGAGGTTCAGTACAAGAACAGAGAGCCACAAACACACAATTTCTATGTGGTGGATACGGACAAGAGGCCTATACTTAGCAGACAGACTAGTGTATCGTTGGACTTAATCAAGTTCATATACAACATTGAACAGACACCAGTAGCTAGTACTACAGATGAGATCCTGGCAGAATACAAAGACGTGTTCGAAGGCATTGGTAAAATGCCTGGAAAAATGCAAAATACACCTGAAACCCGGAGCAATACCATCAGTACAGCCACCAAGAAGAGTCCCCCTGGCCATCCAAGACAAAGTGAAAAACGAATTGGAAAGACTGGTATCCCTGGGAAGAATCGAAAAAGTTACTGAACCAACAGAGTGGGTAAACTCTATAGTCGTAGTACAGAAGTCCAATGACGATATCCGGATATGCCTAGACCCTGTAGAACTGAACAAATGGATACAGAGACCCCACTACCCGATACCAACGTTTGACGACATTGCCAACAAATGTCACGGAGCCCAGAATCTGGTCAAACTAGATGCCAGAAACGGATACTGGTCGATGGTACTTGATGATGAATCATCGGATCTGACAACGTTCAACTCCATGTTCGGGAGATTCAAGTGGAGAAGATATTCATTTGGAATAATCTCAGCTCAGGATGAATACCAGCACCGGATGGAGGAGGTTTTTGAAGGACTGGGTCTCGGCCTAATAGTGGATGACATAGCAGGCGTACGAACAAGTAAAGAAAATCACGACATGCAACTGAAAGCAGTTCTCCAAAGAGCACGAGAGAAAGGAGTAAAATTTAATCGGGACAAATGAGTGTTCAATGCAACAGTCATACCATATTTTGGCCATCTGCTAACCACGGAAGGTGTCAAGCCGGACCCCAACAAAACCAAAGCAATTGCTGAAATGCCGAAACCATGAAACAAAGAGGAACTGCAGACGTTATTAGGTATGTTCAACTGTCTCTCCAGATATATACCAAACGTATCCAGTCTGAACCAACCTCTACGAGAGCTTGGGAAAGCTAAGGACTTTGTCTGGACGAAAAAGCACAGCGATGCCTGTCAGATTATTCGCAAATCTTTGTGCGAACACCTCTCATATTTCAATACTCACTGCCAGGAAGTCGAGATAATCGTTGACGCATCACAGCATGGGTTGGGAGCCCAGCTACTAGTCAGAGACGAAACAGTAGCATGTGGTTCACGATCCTTGAGTGACACAGAACAAAGATACTCTCAAATTGAGAAAGAGCTACTCGGCATCGTGTTTGCGTGCAAACATGTTCACCAATACATATTTGGAAGGAAAGTTTCAGTCATTACAGAACACAGACCTTTGGAAAATATTTTGAGACAACCGATCAGCATGGCTCCACCCAGATTACAACGGATGACCTTAGATTCACATACAGACCAGGACAAGAAATCCCCGTGGCTGATACCCTATCACGTTTACACATTAAAACACAGGCCCAGAAGAAGAACTACTGGCTGAACTGCACGTGCATCAGGTTATGAAAAACATTCCCATCAAAGATCAAATGGTGCAAAGCATTGCAGACATCACCAAACATGACCCAGAAATGCAAGTCATAGCCGACACCATCAACAAAGGATGGCCGTAGCAGCAAAAGCAGTGCCCAGCTGAAATTCAGGAGTACTGGAACTACCGAAACGAACTGGCAGCATACCAAAGAATCCTCTTAAAGGGTGATCGAATCATAATACCAAGGTGTATGCGCCAAAAAATCATGACCGTCTTCACACAGCGCACTTAGGCATTGTCAAAACGAAGCAACGTGCACGCTCATGCGTTTTCTGGCCGAACATCACTGCCGACATCACCAGGTATATCTCCGGATGTGCAATATGTCAACAATTCAGCGATTGCCAGCCAAAGGAACCTCTCATGAATTACGAAATTCCCGAGTACCCATGGGAACATGTGGCCACTGACTTACTGTTCTGGGAAGGAAGGAATTACTTGGTAACCACAGACTACTATAGTAGGTACATCGAACTTGATAAACTAGATAATACAAGCTAGGGAACCATCATAACCAAGCTGAAGAGCCAATTCGCACGACATGGGATCCCATGAATACTTACCTCTGACAACGGCCCCCAGTTTCCAGCAGACAAATTCAAAAAAATCGCAGAACAATGGAGAATCAAACACCGCACATCCAGCCCCAGATACCCTCAGAGCAACGGCCTCAGCGAAAAAGCGGTCCAAACCGTAAAAAGGCTGATGCCAAAAGCACTGACTGGCAGATGAGACCCATACCTGGCCCTACTTGAGTATCGCAACACTCCCGTAGACGACTTAGCATCCCCAGCGCAACTACTGATGAGTCGCCAGCTAAGATCGCTAATGCCGTCAGTGGAACATAACTTCGTGTCAAAAGTCGTGCCCAAAGAGGAATACAAGGCAGCCAGACAAAAACAGCAAGAAGCCAAGAAGGAGGCTTACGACAGAGGTGCACGTCCTATCAAACCCTTTGCACCGGACCAGCAAGTATGGCTCAATAAAACTGGGCAAGCAAATGAAAGATGGATCAAAGCCACAGTAACCGGTATTTACGACGAATCAAGCAACCGCTCAGTGACTGTAAAGACAGAAGATGGAGCGGTATATAGGCGCAACAGGAAGTTTATACGCGCCAGACCCAGTACAAACAAGTACACCTACTCGTCGCCGTTACCGAGCATGGAGGTGCCCGTGGAACCTGAACCGCTGTGTGAAAAAAACGGTATTTACGACGAATCAAGCAACCGCTCAGTGACTGTAAAGACAGAAGATGGAGCGGTATATAGGCGCAACAGGAAGTTTATACGCGCCAGACCTAGTACAAACAAGTACACCTACTCGTCGCCGTTACCGAGCATGGAGGTGCCCGTGGAACCTGAACCGTTGGGTGAATCCCCCCAAATCACAAGCTCATCAAGCGATATCAGTCGGAGGTTTAGCCCGCCTGAAGAAACGTTTCAGACCCCAAGAGCAAACCGACAACCAAACGCTCAGGAACCTCAAAGCACATCTCCTGGTTCCCAAGCCGCAACCACAGCGCACCAGGTACAACCAAATGTGAAGACGACACGATCGGGAAGGGTTATAAAGGAGCCGGCTAGATTAAACCTTTAGCCATGAAACCCCTGTTTGATCACTTGAAGAAGATCAAATCCAAAAGAAGGAAGATGTAGAGTTCTCCATTTAAAGTGAGAGGACATTGATTTTCCTTACTTATTTTATATTTATTTTGTAGGTGCTTGGGCCACAATAGATGCTTAAATACTTCCCTGCTTGATGTTTACTTGCTTACCTGGGGTGTGTTTCGGTGCCAACCTATGTTCAGCGGCAACCGGTAACCGGTTGCCATTCAGCATTCATTCAGTCAAGACGTGAAATAAATATACGGTGAATTCGACTGTGAAATCGTTGCTGGAGGTGGATTTTGCTGAGAAGCTGATTTGGAATTGCTGTTAGCCGTGGCATAATTAACGGTGGCTTAGCGAACTGCACGCCCGAGTCAGCGTGGATAAAATAACAGGCTCTCGAACAGGTACACCTTTCCAATCTTAGTAGGCTGTTAAAGATGGGAGATCTAGCCATGAAACAGATTTTGGAAGAAATAAGGAAAACAAAAGAAGAGTTATCGAGTAAAATGGACTCTGGATTTGCACATTGGTATGCTGAAATGGGTTCGGTGCAGTCGAAAGTGACCAAACTAGAAGCGGAAGTATTGGCTACGAGGAAAAGGGTGGATTTTGCGGAGAAAGACGTGAAACGGTATAACATCATCATATACAATTTCTCCCCAAAGATCAGAGGAAACTCCCTTGGGGAAGATGCTGCACAGTTACTTAATGCCGGAATCCCAAACCTGAACTTGACATTTAAAGACATACGAGACGTATTCCGCCTAAGATCGGCGAATGGGATTCCCCCTGTTTTAATAAAGTTCGTTAGCGCGCTTACACGTGATTACGTACTCAGATCATCACAGCAACTAAAACGATTTAGTGTATTCATGGCACCGGATACACGGCTAGAGAATTGTTCGCTCGAGGGCAGCTAAAGCCAATGCTTGAAGATGCAAGGAAAAATAAGCAGGATGCGAAATTGAGGGGTGTGAAGCTTCTGGTGGGAGTGAGAATGTTTGCGTATAATTTTACAACGTAAAAAGTTGAGGAAGTTATTCGACAAGTCGTAAAGGACGTGCGTAGTTACCGTAGCTACTCAGGGGTTGTTAACTCAGACGGTACGCGTTCACGGGCAAGTTCATTGGGAACATTCGCTAGTGCCGCAAGTTTCGGGAGTGTTGAAGACGTAAGTAATGCTAATGTTTTCAGCAGCGCTATGAAGTTTACACCCATTCCGAAGGGTCCGGAATCTAGCAGTGTACAGTCAGTTGTTGTCCCAGTTAACAAAATGGCGAAACGAAGTAACGCTGAAGTGATCAGCCCCAATGACAGTGTCGCGCAACCCCAAAAGCGGACAGGGTCTTTCCGTGCGAGATCGAGTTCATTAACAGCGGTTCCGAGACAAATATTCGGGAGGAAAGATTCTGTCGGAGGTGTAAATAACTGTGAAGGTGAGGTTCCAAGTGACGGGAACCCAGCAAGTGCTGAAGCGGCTGAGAAAGGATCGGACTAGGAAAAGCCTGGCCATAGCGTTCATGAGGAAACGATTCTGGATGCGATTCATTGGAACACTCAAGGTTTTTCAGAAATAAAAAGTTTAGACATTTTGGAGTTAAGTAAGGCCAAGAATAAAAGTTGGAGCATTATTAGTTTGGTTGAAACGTGGTCACATGGAGGAAAGGAAACGTATTTGCCGGGTTATAGGTCTTTCGAGAGTTTCAGGGAAATTTCAGCAAATGGACGGTATTATGGAGGGGTGGCTATGTGTGTTAGAGAAGATCTGTGTCAGGGCTGTTTTAGGGTGAAATCGCGTTCGGAGAATATGGTGTGGGCGGCACTACGTATAGGAGATGTTAAGCTTTTAGTGTGTAGCGTTTATGTCCCACCACAGTCGAGTTCATATGGTAGTGAAGACGTATGGGAACTACTGAAAGAAGAAACGCGTGTTTTTCGTTTGAGGTACCATGACCATTTGTTTTTGTTTCTAGGAGACTTTAACGCGTACACTGGTGCAGCAAGCGATCTTCCCGATGTGGAGCTGTGCCCGGACGAACCATGTGGGATAAGTAGGAGAGAGGTGAATGAGGAGATTGTGGAAAGGAGGAGTAAAGATCAGCTACGAAAGAAAAATAGGTGGGGTTTGAACCTGTTGGATTTTTGTAGGGAGGAGAATTTGTTGATTTTAAACGGAAGGGTGGGGGAAGACAAACATATAGGGGAGTTTACATGTTATGGTAGTGGAGTGCCGAGCTTAATTGATTACGGGCTGGTAAGCATTCCTCTTTGGCCTTTTTGCATGGATTTTAGTGTTGAAAATTTAATTGGTTCAGACCATGTCCCGATTACATTGCGAATGAGAGTAAAGAGGGAAGTATTGATGAGAGATGTACCGGAGTATCTTGGTGGAATGAAAGAAAGAATTGATAAGAGGAAGGATTCGGTGAAGATAAATCGACCAGTAAAAATGAGTAAATGTGCAGAGGAGAGAGTAAAAGTGATTTTAGAAAGTGATCTTACTCAACAAAAAATGCTTGAATGTGAGAAAATGTTGTCGGAGGGGTTACTGGATGAATCACTGTGGGAAGTATCAGATTATGTATATGAAAGTAGCAGAAAGTGTATTGATAAAGGTAGACCTAGAAAGAATAAAGATTTCTTTGATGCGGAGTGCAAGGTAAGGAGGAGTATGGTAGTGCATGCGTTCAAAATGGTGAAGGAAGCGAAAGGGGTGAGTTTGCTGGAAAAGCTGGTAGAATATCGGAATATGCGTAGTGAATACAAGAAGTTAATAAAGATAAAGAAGAGGAGGTGTTGTGAGGAAAATAATAAAAATATAGTGAAGGCTTTTAAGGAGAAGGATAGAAAGGAGTTTTGGAGTGAAATAAAGTCTTCAATGGGGAAAAATGAGTATTCGAATGTACCACCAGCAGAGTCATGGCCAAAATTCCTTGAGGAAAAAGAAAATAGTCTTAATAAAGGGGGGGATTGGGTGCTAAATGATATTAAAAAAGAATTAGAAGATGTTGTGAGATTCCCGTTAAGAGAAGATGATTATAGGCTATTAGAACCAGTGAACGAGCAGGAGGTTTTCGACCGGCTTCAAAAGATGAGAGGTGCGTCGGCTCCGGGCCTAGACGGGATTCCTTCGAAGGTTTGGAAGTTAGGTAAGGTTAGTCTACTACCAATCCTGGCGACGATGTTTTCTTTTATTATAAAAAATACGAAGTGGCCCAAGGAATGGAATATATCTGTGGCAGTACCAATATTTAAGAAAGGAGATAAGTCATTGAAGGAGAATATAGGTGCATCCATTTGAGTAATGTGATTAGTAAGTTGTTTTGTAAGGTGTTGGATTTTAGACTAATGAGGTGGATTGATAAAACTGAAGTACTGACGCGCCTCCAAGCAGGATTCAGGAAGGGTTACAGCACTCTGGACCAAATTTTCATTTTGAATGTATTAGCTAGGAAATATACTCGGGTCAGAAAAGGTAAGTTGTATGTAGCATTCTTGGACCTAAAAGGAGCGTTTGATACGGTTAATAGAAAACTGCTGATCCAGTCCTTGATGGATTTAGGGTTGCCTGGGCCTTTCGTTTTGGTGATTGTACAGATTTATTCAGTAGTGAAGTTTGTGGTGAAGGTGGCGGGAAGGTTCTCAAAGGAGGTAATTTCAAAAATTGGAGTAAAGCAGGGATGTGCATTGTCACCAAAATTATTTTCTATTTTTTTTTAATGATACTGAAGAATTTATGAACCAGAATGGTGCACCAATGTTATCACTAGATATAATCAGTCTTTGTCTGTTGTTATCTGCTGATGATGTAGTGTTGATGGCTGATTCAAGAGAGCATTTGCAAACATTATTGGATCTTATGGAACGGTATATTGGCAAAAAAGAATTATTGATTAATACTAGTAAAACCTTTTGTATGGTGTTCCGACGAAGGGGTAAAGTGGACCCGGGGGATAGATTCTTGTATGGTGGTTCTCCTTTAAAAGTGGTGGACGAGTTTGTTTACCTGGGAGTTAAGTTTTCTTCAAATTGCCGATTTACAAAGCATGTGGAGATGGGCGTGTCAAGAGGTAGTCGTAGTGCGGGGCTAGTGATGGGTAGTAGTCTCCGTGATCTTAAAAATCTTAAGTTACATAAACAGGTATTTCAAACAAAAATTGTACCTACAATGCATTATGCTTCAGAAGTTTGGGGGTATGTAAAGGCACCAAAAATGGAGGTAATCCAAAATAAATATTTTAAGCGTTGGTTGGGAGTTAAAGAGTCTTTTAGTAATATTGTTGTGAACGGAGATCTTGGTTTGTATTCATTAAGAAATAGACGGTTAATTAGAATGGTCCGATTTTGGGAGAATATATTAACACTGCCAAGAGTACGCCCTCTGAAGGGAGCTTATATGGAGGCCCTCCAGGACGTATCAGGAGAATCTTGGCCACAACAAGTTAAGACGATATTGGATGAATGTGGAATGTCTGTGTTTTGGAATGGAGGAAAAGGTTTGTCAGCAGGTTTAGGGTCAGTGTCAAAAGAGGTAGAAAGAGTACTGCGCGAACAAGAAGTGCAAATGTGGCAATGTATGAAGGACCAGTCTGAATCATTGAAAGTTTATGCAAAAGCTAAAGAGGGATGGGGGGAGGAACTATATTTTAGGGCGGGTTTGGATGCGAAAAGTTTAGAGGCACTAGTTTGTTTAAGGGGGAACGCACTACCACTTGGGGAAAAAAGGAAATACATGGGGAAAAACAGGGTACGTGATGGTCCATACTTTTGCCCTATGTGTGGTGAAATTGATGAGAGTCTGTTACATTTTATGTGTGAATGTGGTGAGTTGGGGGGATTAAGGGAAGAAATGTTTGGGAGGAGTGCTTTAGGGGAGGAAGGGTTAGTAGATCTGATTGGAGACAAGTGTTTCGCAGTAATAAGAAATTTGGCAGTGTTCGTCCGGTTGGCAGCGAAGCATCGGGAGGATCTAATGTAAGTGTTATTAAGCTATATCTAGGATAGTCATTTTTTGTTTTGTTGTTTTGTTTGTTTTATTGTAAGTGATTTTTTGTGGTAGTTGCTATGGCCAGTTGGATTTTTGCAATAAATATCATATCATATCATATCATATTTGATAATAAAGATGGAGGAAGAATTTGTAGCTGCAACTGGATCTATATCAGCAGCTGACTGGGTTTTGAGTTCGGCTGTATCTGTCACGATAATACAAAATCATAGTAATAATAGCAAAAGAAAAAATTAAAGTTTAACTGAAAAGCCAACTTATTTTTATACGTTTGATTTCAATACACTGAATTATTTAGACTCATGTAAGGGATTTTTGTTTTTTACGTCGCGTAGTCTAGTAGGGACGTTTGGAATCTCCATTGGTTGCACGACAAATAACCATACGGCGAGTCGCGGAAAATTTGAATATCTGCAAAAGCGTGTGTTGCAATGGCCAACAAAGCAAAGATTTTGAAATGTTCGATTCCAGATTGCAGAACCACATCCGAAGATAGCCTTCTGTTCCGTGCTACCCCGAATAGGTTTCTTTTGTGGAAGGACACAGTCAAGAGAGAATTTGGCCAGTATTCCACCAAGTTGATTAGCAAGTTCGAGCTATCATGTTCTCTGTTGCCTCCACAAAACAAGTGATGTTTCTAAGAGCGATGCCAAGATCAGTCTAGCAAGGACTGCCATTCCTATTTTCTTGTTGAGAGACAAAGTCAACACTGCTCTTTTGTCGAGGTCATGTGGCTACCTGAGGATGGACTACCAGGCATTGTACAGGTTTGTATAGTGTCCTTTGGCAAACTTTCTTTCAAACCCTCTTAAGATAGGTAAATAGAATCATCCACAGATTAACAGAGCCTTGTATCTGCATATTTGTGTGATAGGTATGTGGCTATGAAGTCACTGTTTGCAGTAAAATTAACACAACTTTATGAAACAGTCTTGGCCTTTCCGGAATATCATGATCACATACACGCCTTTTTTAGAAAGCATATGTGGTCTCAACAAAACACAGAATGGGGATAGCATAATTATTTGGTGATTAACATATTAATTAACATTTAGTTCAGGTTCTTTTCTTTTACTTATTACAGTAATATGTTTTTCGTGCAGGGATTTACTGTGGTAGGTATTAAAAGCACATGTGATTGACATGCAATCTCAACCAAACATAGAACCAGGATATCATAATTATTCAGTCATTAACTTATTAATTATTACTTTTCAGTTCAGGTTATTTTTTCTTTTGCTTATTAAATTAATCTGTCTTTTGGTACAGTGATTTACTATGGTACGTATCAAAATCAATAATAAGAATTTCTTGTAGAAGACAAATGTGTAGGGCTGCATTATATTATTTGCTCATAATCCAATCCATACAGATGTGAAACTGGTTTAATTGTTATCTTTATCAAGAAAACAGACTGGCATCAGCTTTCGAGGCGAATCTGGACAGGGACAGCAGCTGCAGTTTGTGACCTTTCACGATGCACTAGATGTTGGGGAAGTGACTGTTGGTTTACTCTGAACCGTCAGCATCTTTTTTCTTGACCAACTTGTCCCAAGTTCATTCTCCTGTCAAGGTAAGTCTGCAATGAATTTGTAACATCCCATAGTATACACTGTAAACTTGGGAGAATAGATACTGTACTTTCAAAATCACGTTGAAACCAAATTCCTTATTTGAAGCGCAGCATACTTAGACTACAGGTATACTCATCTCTGTTGTTTATATAACTCTGCAGGATGGGCTATGCTTGTTTTCTCGGATATGTACTTCTTGCTTCAACACCTTATTGTTCCTTCAACCTGTCCACAGATGTTGCCAAATGGCTCTGAACCAAGGGACTTTTGCTTGTTAGTTTATTTGTATAGCTTGCTGGCCTGAGTCTCATTTTACAGAACCAAGATGGCATTGATTGTCAAAGCAAATGCTTTGTCCCTGAGAGCCTTTCTGCTACTGCTATTCAGGTAAAACAGGAGTACAGTCTTCAAACCTTTTCTTTGTCCTACCTTCTGTTTTTTCTTACTCATTAGATGCTAACATTTATTCATGAAAGAACACAAGTTCAAACATTACATACAATCAGTGAAAAACTGTACAACTACAAAAAAGGGAACACAAACAGGTAATGAAGTGAAAAAATAATGGTAAGTATCCAGATCAATTCTATGCATAACAGTCCTTCACTTTCCCTCCATCCTAAGCAAACAAAACTTCTTCATTTTCCCTCCATCCTAAAGCAAACAAAAAATCGTTCCAACAGAACAATCGTCGGAGAAAGAAAGCAAACACGCTGTGGAGCGAACACAGCTACTTCTTCAGAAGCTACGCTACAGAAAGCTACATCAAAAAGCTTGCAAATTTCATTGATTCCGGGCGACCTAGGGCTACAGAGTCCATCTACGAATCCAACCTTTCCTTTGACCCAAAGGATCCTCACACCAACTTTCATCAAAATATCTCATTCCCTTCCGAGAGTTATCGTGCTCACAGACGGACAACTTTTGCGATGTCATAGGTATCACTCCACTTACGTTTTGGGATCCCAAAAAGTAAGGTAGATGGAAACTAAAAAAAAAAAAAAAAAAAGTAAGCAGATATTGACGTCCTTGTGTATGCAAGGATGACTTTGTAAGTAGGAAATGAAGAGGCGGAATGATCACAGACAGAATTCTTCCTGCTGTTAGACGGATCTCTATATATTCAATATATGCGTTTTTGCAGACAGGATCGTCTCTGACACCAGGGTCTAAATAAAAAATTGGCTTAGAAATCTCCACTTTCTAAAGCCGACTGTTACTTAAAATACCAATCTTTGACCTTGACGAGGAAAATCCTTTTAAGCGAAATATGCATTTTCATGATCTCCATGAGCCCATTATCATATTTACCTCAAGGGTTTTGCTTACAAATGAAGCTCCAGCTCCCTTAAAGTGTGCATGTTAAATTCAAAGCCGAAAAATACTTTTTATCAAATGATTCATATCAACTTATAATAGCGGATTCAACAGCTATGGTAGAGTTGGGAGGGGGTGATCGGAAATCTCGAGAAACGGTTAGAATGGAGGAATCGATTTTTTACTTCCTGGGAAGATCAAGCATTTATTCTAGATAAATCGTTTGCACAATTAGACTGGATCCGGACACTTGGGGGTGGAGGGGACCTTCCAAAATTCCGGAGATAGCATTTTTCAAGACGAAACTTGGCAGGCATATCAGGGACCCGTTCAATCTGACAGAGCCCTTACCTACTACATACAGTTGCAGGCGCCATAATAATGAGCTTACAGGTCTTGTTGAACTCTTCTTGGCTCACCGGTATCACCGGAAAGGAGTCGAGAAAGCTGTCGGCGCTTTCTGGATTCAGATTCAGCCCAATTCCGGTTGATTATGTGGGGTAAATTCTGGTAGATTCCCCGAGACAAGTTCCGGTAGATTCCTTTTGAAACATATCGCACAAATTCCGGTAGATTCCCTGAGACAAGTTCCGGTAGATTCCTTGTAAAAGATATCGCACAATTCCACAGATTCCCTGAGATTCTGTGGGGTAAATTCCAATAGAACCCATGAGAAAAATTCCAGTAGATTCCTTGTGAAAGATATAGCTTAGATCCCATGAGCAAAATCCGGTAGACCGAATTCTGGTAGATTTTGTGGGTGAATTCCGGTAGATTCCCTGAGACAAGTTCCGGTAGATTTCTAGTGAAATATTTCCGCACAAATTCCGGTAGATTCACTGAGCCGAATTTCGTAGTTTCCGAGGAGTAAATTCCGGTAGATTCCCTGAGACAAGTTCGGGTAGATTCCTTGTGAAAGACTCAGCATATATTCCATGAGCAAATTCCGGTAGAATCCCTGAGCCGAATTTCGTAGATTCTGAGGGGTAAATTCCGGCTGATTCCCTGAGACAAGTTCCGGTAGATTCGTTTTGAAAGATTTAGCGTAGAGCAATACTCTGGTAGATTCCCTAAGAACCATCAAATTCAGGTGAATTTGACAAATTTTAACTGGCGCTGCTTCGCCGCACCAGTACAAATTTACCGGAATTTTTCCCCAAATGCTTTCTGGGGGGGGGGTGCAGAACCCCCCCCTCGGGATTCCCCCGGGTGCATTTTTTCAGATATTATCACTGTATCTGTTACCATGGTAACTGGATTTGCAGTTAGCCGCTTTTGCAGTTACCATGGTATCTGACATACAGTTGCTCTTCAAAAACGACAACTGCTGAAATTGCGCTTTTCGAAGTCTTCCCAAACGTCTGATAATCAGTCACAGCACTAAGTTCCAAACTGCTTTCCCACCAGCTTAAGTATCACAAAAGTACCATATTTTTGAAATAAGTGAAAAAATTAATAAGTTAACCAATCGTTTCATTAATTGAAGTAGAAAACTGCACGATTTTCCACTGGCTAGCCTGGTATAATCATGTGACTCAAGTTTGTTCTAGTTGTGGTTATTTTTAGTTATCGCAGCTTAATTTTGTATCGCAGTGTTGTGTAATTCTATTTTCTTTTTCTTTTGTTTCTTTACCAACTCATCCGGCCATTTACACTGTATTTGTATGGAGGGTTTAAATAAAACTATTAATTATTATTAATTTGCGAAAAACTGATGAAAGTGAGATAACTGTTTCATATACCACGATCAGCTACCACAGTTAGACCGTGGTATCAGATACCAGGAACTGCAAAAAACAATTTAGACTGTGATTGTGGCATCTGCAAAAATGAAGGCAGCAAACTTAATTTACAGTCTGGTGAAAGTTGTCTGAATGATGTCCGCACTCTTTTTTTTTTTTTAATTTACAAACCCACTATAAAAACACAAAGGAAGAAGTGGAGTATATAAGAAATAAGAATACAACAATACAACAACACTACTCTATACAGTAGAGTTGCCTAGCGCTCTAGATAATAACCTGCTTGCTAGAACGCTAAGTTAGCCGCACAGTTAGCCGCTTTTGCAGTTACCATGGTATCTGACATACAGTTGCTCTTCAAAAACGACAACTGCTGAAATTGCGCTTTTCGAAGTCTTCCCAAACGTCTGATAATCAGTCACAGCACTAAGTTCCAAACTGCTTTCCCACCAGCTTAAGTATCACAAAAGTACCATATTTTTGAAATAAGTGAAAAAATTAATAAGTTAACCAATCGTTTCATTAATTGAAGTAGAAAACTGCACGATTTTCCACTGGCTAGCCTGGTATAATCATGTGACTCAAGTTTGTTCTAGTTGTGGTTATTTTTAGTTATCGCAGCTTAATTTTGTATCGCAGTGTTGTGTAATTCTATTTTCTTTTTCTTTTGTTTCTTTACCAACTCATCCGGCCATTTACACTGTATTTGTATGGAGGGTTTAAATAAAACTATTAATTATTATTAATTTGCGAAAAACTGATGAAAGTGAGATAACTGTTTCATATACCACGATCAGCTACCACAGTTAGACCGTGGTATCAGATACCAGGAACTGCAAAAAACAATTTAGACTGTGATTGTGGCATCTGCAAAAATGAAGGCAGCAAACTTAATTTACAGTCTGGTGAAAGTTGTCTGAATGATGTCCGCACTCTTTTTTTTTTTTTAATTTACAAACCCACTATAAAAACACAAAGGAAGAAGTGGAGTATATAAGAAATAAGAATACAACAATACAACAACACTACTCTATACAGTAGAGTTGCCTAGCGCTCTAGATAATAACCTGCTTGCTAGAACGCTAAGTGGTCACTTTCCATCAGTCTCTTTGTTTAGATCATTACAGAGCACCCCGAGGAAATGAGGAGTCACTAATAAGCCATACACATCGCAATACAATACACAAGAGCTCCGACCTCATACCTCTGGCTCTAGTCCCCTACTGTACTGTACAGGACTGTTGCATGAAGCTGCCCTTACTATGGCTCCGCCCACCCCCCAATTGGCCATGGTACATGATCCTGCCACCTTGGATCATGAAGCTGCCACCCCCAGCAAAATCATGCAAATTCCAAGAAAACAGCAAATTTTGTTATTTGCAAAAGATCAAGGAACCTCTCTGACCAAACAGCCAGTCTAGTACACTAGCCCCTTTTCAGGCACGGTGCTCAAACGTCTAGCACCATGCCTGGGTGCTAGACGTTCAAGCACTGTACCTAGGATTTCATGTATGGTTCATGGATTTCAGTATACAGTGCATACACCAAAAACACAGTTTCTGTCATAACAACTGAGCACCAGCTTGTACAGGGCTGACATTACTACCATGAATTAGAGAAATCAAAGACAATCCTTTATATATTTTTCACAACAAAAGCAAAAGGGCTCGGCTGATGACAGATGTGAAAAACCTCATTTCCTTTTCTACATAGTCAAGGGTTTTGCATTCAAAGTGTCCTGTGCCTCAGCTTTTCTACCTAGCAGCCAACCAGAATATTGGCCCTTGGGGAATAGATAGGGAAAATACATGGAAAATAGATAGAGTGCTGTTAGGTTTTTCATCTCCTTCATCAATAGAGCCCTTTTGTTTTTGTTGTGAAAAATATGTAAAGGATTGTCTTCGATTTCTCTAATTCATAGTAGTAATTTCAGGCCTGTCCGAGCCGTGGCTCAGTTGTGATGACAGAAACTGTGTTTTTTCTGTATGCACTGTATACTGAAATCCATGCACCATACATGAAATCCAAGGTACAGTGCTTGAACGTCTAGCACCCAGGCATGGTGCTAGACGTTTGAGCACGGTGCCTGAAATGGGGCTAGTGTACTAGACTGCAAACAGCTGGCTTCTAACTTCACCATGTAGCAAAATACCATTTTTAGCAAAGTGGGCGACTTCATGATCACTTGGGTGCCTATATTCTTTTGTGTTCTCCAGCTTAGTCTTGAACAATTACAAGTAAACTATGATACCAGCAGAAAGCGAAGGTTCTAAGCTTTCAGGATACTCCACTGAATTTTATTTCAACCTTTACTCTTTTTCCCTAAGTCATTTCCCCAAAATAGGAGTTTAGGGTGGCAGCTTCATGCAACACTCCTGTACTAGCAGTGTACTAGTGGTGCCTGTCTAATCTGATAAAGCTTACCTGCTTCATACGTGTGGTTCGTGCTTTACATAAGCATTAGAACAGTGCTCTTGGTGATAAAGGAGGTTCTTATCAACTGTCAAACACTCAAAGCAGTACGTGACTTCATAACCATGTCCAAGGCCTGTCCAAGGAAGCAAATTTAATTTACAGTGTGGTGAAAGTGATTTGAATATGTTGTTGCTTTACTCCATACGCCAGCGTTGCCGGCTGTTCGGACTTCGGAACAATATGCTGTGAGTGTGAGAAGCGTTTCCGCCTTTGACGGATTTTTCCGTCAAAAACGGATTTCTTGGGGCTTTGGCGGATGTGAATACTCTATATGGGCTAAGTCCAAAACACGCCAATGATCCACGAGAAGAAGGACTAAGAGTGTCCATAGCCATTCAAACTCAACGACTCAAAGCCTGTGTCAACCAATCACCGCGATCTTTGGGAGTAGACGTGACACCATTTCTGCCTTTCTTCCGCTAGGTACCGGAAGAGGCCGGAGGTTTTGCATCGGCAAGGAGAGATAGTCATCAAGAGTATTTCTTTCGTCGGATTTCCGAATTCGTGACAGATTTCGGAAGATCTTGCAAAAAATCGTAAACTCTACTTGTTTTTTTTGAATTTTTCATCGTAGGTGGAAGATTGTATTTGGTGAACATTTATCATCAAATACTACTTCTAAAAAGACGCTGTGATCACAAATGATTCCAAACATTTCGTCTGCGGTGCCTTTTATAGTAGACTATTCTCCACTTAGTGGAAAGGCATTTTTAGGCTTGGATTTTCTTTTGACATTGAATAGGAAGCAGTTGAATTATGCTAGAAATAAGGATTTTATCACAAACAGTCGTCAGTTCTCCTTGTGAAAAGCTAAAATGTAGGGGATGTTGCAAGAAGACTTATTAGTGCGGATCAGAGGCGTTACTAGCCAAAATATTTGGGGGGGACGAGGCATTTACCAACTGGGTGGTAATTTTTACCGACTGTTTCTGCAGAAAAAACGACAGTTTTCAACTACAAAAATTACAGTTTCGAAAAAAACGACTGATTTTCAGAAAAAACCGACTGTTTTCATGAAAAAAATCGACTGATTTTCAGAAAAACCGACTATTTTCATGAAAAAAACCAACTGTTTTTAAATTTAAGTTTTGTTTTTTACCGACCCCCCCCCCCCAATGCCCCGCCACTCCTGACGCCCCTGTTGCGGATCACGTTTTACCTAATCCTCTAACAGTTATGAGAATCGGTGGTAACATCGGTTGTAGCAAAAAGTAACCGTGGTTCTGCGTTTCTTGTCTATTGTCTCTGGGAACACGTTCGCCGCAAGTAAGCTGCAAAATAAGGGCCTTCTACTGTAAAGGAGATATTCGACGACATTCTACAGCCTTTGATAATCTGACTACGGATTGTTCCATCGTTTTAGTATTTTTGACGAAAAAAATCATCTTTGAATATTATTTTTTACTGACCGTTATAACAAAGAAGTGTAGTACCTTGCTATATATTTATTTTGAATTTGTAAAGAATATCGTAATTTAGCGTCTCGTCCACGAGAAGGCTACGACAGCTGTTTTATTAATAAACGATTCTGATTCTGATTATCATTTTGAAAGTTTCGGTGGGTTGACAACTTCAGCGTTTAGTTGTTAGCAACGAAGCGGTAGCGAACAAAGGTTGCTGTACCACTCACGTTGCCGAGGCAACGTAGATCTAGTTTTGTTTGTGGAACTCTTTCCTGATAGCAGGAACTTCACAACGGTGTGTATTTCCGAGTTAATTCACCCTATCTACAGAGCACACTATTCTGCATATAACAACTTGCATGTACTACTGCTTAAATTTTTCTTTTTGCGGCTTTCTTGACGGATTTCTTGTTCGCAAATATTAGAATTTTACGGGTTATTTTACTACCAGAACGGAAAACCTGCCATCATGAAGTGTAAACAGTGCCTGTGAGCTAGAAAGCCAAACGGTCACTTTCCACCGATCTTTTGGATTATCAGAAAAACAAACTAGCAATTTGAAAACTAGAAAAAAGGCAGCAAACTTTTACATTTGGTATTCGGCTGACATAATTTCACCAGTCCCCGAAGCCGCGCCAAATCAAAGTTTTATGGCGGCAAAGATAATTTTTGGCGGCGCGCCTTTTATTTATCGGCGTTTCCTTAATTTTAAGGATTTTTCAGTTATTTTTCAATTTCCTTGACTTACAGCGCTTTTTACTGCATCCTTTGGTACTACTGCTTAGCACTCCACATAGCTGAATAGTGCAATTTACAATACTTTTCCATAGCACTTCATAGTATCGAGCGAAAGCTTAGTTCGCCTGTCCCCCAGAAGGACACAGAGTCAAAAAGAGAGAAGTCATGCCTAAACAAGACCAACGGTGTTGATGGGATCCCAAATATTCAATATTTGAACCAGACAATTGGGTCTTGTCTTCGCCAGATCTGGTCTTCGCCAAACTCCTTTACTATTGAAATTCAGAAAGAGATTAAGGCCAAATAGCTAATCATCTGAGAAAACCAAGTTCAGATATGGATTCAGCCAGCGGCGTCCCCAGCCTTTCTTCATGGGGGGGGGGGGGGGGCGCACCTGGTAAAACTGACCGAATCGGTACCTGTTTTTTACTGAATTTATTAACAAACAAGACCAAAGGTGTCGATGGGATCCCAAAAATGTAATATTTGATTCACACATCTCGGTCTTGTCTTCGCCAGATCCAGTCTTTGCCAGGCTAGCCATCAGAGAAAACCAAGTTCAGATATACCTCTATAATCCTATCTATTTTGACGATACTGACCGAGACTTCCTGCTTTACTTCTGCCAAGTTTCCGGTTTCGCCCGAATTCCGAGCGAACTACTAGTCCAGCAAAAAAAGAAAATTCAGAAACGAATCCAACCATCTCCTTATCTTTATAAAGAATATCTAATCAACTATAAACAAAACTTCGACTTGAAAAAAGTTCCGGTCACAACCGAATTCCGGACTACTTATATGTCAGGGTAAAAAATGATTATCATATACAGACTCAGCCTCTCTTCTTATCTCTTAATCTGTCATCTAATCAAACTTTGCTTTTCACAAATTTTCTGGTTCTGGCCGGATTCCGAGCGAACTAGTTGTCCGGCGAGAAAATGGTTTTCATCATCGTGCTCAGCACGTCTGTTTACCCCTAAATCGAACATTCAATCAACTTCAAACGAAACTTTTACTTTTAACCAACTTTCCGTTTTTTTCCGGATTCCTGACGAACCAATTGTTCGGCGAGAAAATGGTTTTCACCATCGTCTTCAGCATGTCTCCTTACTCCTAAATCGAACATTTTATCAAAACATTTACTTTTAACCAACTTTCCGGTTTTTGCCGGATTTCGAGCCAACTACTTGTCCGGCGAGAAAATGGTTTTCACTATCGTGCTCAGCATGTCTTCTTACACCATAAACAACTATCATACTGTTCAAAAATATTTTGTTTGTCCCTAAATTTGACCCCCCCCCCCCCCCCGCCCTAAATATAGGACTACATAGCCCATCTACGAACTTAAGCTTACCCTTGACCCAATGAATCCTCACACCAAGTTTCATCAAAATATCTCATTCCCTTCGAGAGTTATCATGCTCACAGACAGACGGACAGACGGACAGAAGGCTAGACGGACAGAAGGTCAGTCGGACAGACGGACATTTTTGCGATGTCACAGGTATCCCTCCTCTTACCTTTTGGGATCCCAAAAACCCGGTACAGTACAGAACAAACCTATTTGACATTTAACTAATTATAGAAATAAATATTAATAATTCCATGACTAACCAATAGACGGAACCCGCCCCGCAAACCCAGCGACACTCGGAAAGATCAACCCGAACCCCCACAAAAACAAAATGCCCAATGCGCAAGCGAGGGTAACCAATCGCCAATAATTCTTGTTGAGTACAAAAGAAGATGATCCATTCCCCAGTCCAAACCAGGGTAGGGTGAGTCGAAGGGAGGTACCTTGTGTAGCACGTCTAGTGGATCAAACGAGTGGCTTTATTGGGCTGAAACTTGGAAGTTAGGACAGTCATTTGCCCTAGATGATCCGAGGCGATGCTGGAAATGCTCAGGCTTGAGTGAAACTAGATATCCATTCCTAGGTAGGAACCGCATTTTTGGATGGCGAGTGTATTTTGTAACGTTCTCGTCTACTTTTCTGTACCGGCTTCTCGTAAAAAGTGCCATATGAGTGTCATATAGTGATCGATAGCTCTTTCCACTTGCCGAGTTTCATTCAAATCCTATCACCGATTTAAAATTTATGCACGCCACTAGATTCTGGTTTCCCCATCCTTCCACTCCCCCTACGACGGTCGGATCAGAGAAACGACTATTCTGAAGTCAGTCTGTTCTGGTCTTTGGCTTGTCTGGAAGGTTTCATCGACCTAGTACATGAGGAAGTAACAAACTCGAGGGATCGCCAGAATCCCGGTCCCCCTCCAACTCCCCCCACAGTGGCTGAATCCAGTCCCGTTATTATAGCGATATATCCAGGAATTACCCGATCCATCAATTCTAAGCGTCTCCCAAGATTTCCGCTTCCCCTCCCCCCCCCCCCCCCCCAAAGTCACTGGATCCGGTGCGGAACTGAAACTGGTCGTCTTGACAAAAAATCTGTTTAATTATCAAGCTTCATTAAGATCCGATCAGCCGTTCGCAAGTTATACATATCTCAAGTTTCCGGATCCCCCCCCCCCCCTCCACTCCTACCACATGGTTAGATCTGGGAAGTGACTTTTTCTTAGTTAATCTGGTCGGGTCCTTACGCGCGTGTCAAGTTTCATCGTCCTAGCTAGTGCGGAAGTACCTGAACTAGCAAATCCGGTACCGACAGATCGACCGACAGACGGACAAGAATCGCGATCACAATATCAAGGAGTTTTTGTGATACATATCTCAAGTTTCCGGATCCCCCCCCCCTCCACTCCTACCAGATGGTTAGATCTGGGAAGTGACTTTTTCTTAGTTAATCTGGTCGGGTCCTTGATGCGCGTGTCAAGTTTCATCGTCCTAGCTAGTGCGGAAGTACCTGAACTAGCAAATCCGGTACCGACAAATCGACCGACAGACGGACAAGAATCGCGATCGCTATATGGCACTTGGCCGAAGAGCCACAAAAACGGGAAATGAGGAAAAGTTATTTGCTTTTTACCGCGTCGAACGTGCTCTATTTAACAACGAAATACGAGTCCATCGGACGATATGGATTTTCCCGTTAATGTTGAGCCCTCGTGTGCTGCAACTTTTCACCATTCTGAGAAAACTTTTTCTCACAAAATCACAAGAATAAAGTTCATCTCCAATGTGCGTTTCCGTGTCTCAATTTGTAACTTAACCGAGAAAACCTCTTCTCACAAAAGTCACAAGAATAAGGTTTTTCTCCAGTGTGCTTTCTCATGTGAATCAGTTTGTGACTTGATTGAGAAAAATATTTCTCACAGAAATCACAAGAATTTGGCTTTTCTCCAGTGTGCAATCTCATGTGCAGGGTCTTTTCGTTTGACCGAGAGAAAACTTTCTAACAAAAATCACAAGAATGAAGCTACTCTCATGTGTGCGTTTTCATGTGACTCAATTTTTGGCTTAAACTGGAAAATCTCTTCTCACAAAAATCACAAGCGTATGGCTTTTCTCCAGTGTGTATTCTCATGTGAACAACTTTGGAATTTGACTGAGAAAAACTTGTCTCACAAAAATCACAAGAATAAGGTTTTTCTCCAGTGTGCGTTCTCATGTGAACCACTTTGAAACTTGACTTGGAAAAACTTTTCTCACAAAAATCGCAAGAATAAGGCTTTTCTCCAGTGTGCTTTCTCATGTGAATCACTTTGGAACTTGACCGAGTAAACCTCTTCTCACAAAAATCACAAGAATATGGCTTTTCTCCAGTGTGCGTTCTCATGTGAGTCGCTTTGGAACCTAAATGGGAAAAACTTTTCTGACATAATTCACAAGAATAAGGCTTCTCTTCAGTGTGCATTCTCATGTGCTGCGTCTTTTCGTCTGACCGAGAGAAAACTTTCTCACAAACATCACAAGAGTAAGGCTTTTCTCCAGTGTGCGTTCTCATGTGAACCACTTTGAAACTTGACTTGGAAAAACTTTTCTCACAAAAATCGCAAGAATAAGGCTTTTCTCCAGTGTGCTTTCTCATGTGGATCACTTTGGAACTTGACCGACTAAACCTCTTCTCACAAAAATCACAAGAATAAGGCTTTTCTCCAGTGTGCATTCTCATGTGAACCACTTTGAAACTTGACTTCGAAAAACTTTTCTCACAAAAATCGCAAGAATAAGGCTTTTCTCCAGTGTGCTTTCTCATATGAATCACTTTGGAACTTGATCGAGTAAACCTCTTCTCACAAAGATCACAAGAATAAGGCTTCTGTCCAGTTTGAATTTCCAAGTGCTGGTCAGCCAGTGAATACTGAGCACGCTTTCTTTTCTTCAAGATATGACAAAACGACATTTTCCTCATATTACATTTGCTTAGATCACAATTTCTTGGCTGAGCTCTATTGCGTTTTCGGTTATGTGCTGGCTTGTACTCCACTCCATCAACAATTCCCACAAGAGCACTACAAGTTTCAGAATGAACTCTGAAGGAATCTGAACGAAATCTCTCTCTACAAAATTCGCAAGTAATTCTTTGTACTGGCTCACCTGAGTCCAGTTTATTTCCACTATTCCAGCTAGCTGGACAACTCGTGCAGCAGCTGCTCCCAGAGGAGCATGTCATCAGTTCGTTGAGAGAACAACAATCGTTGCCACAATCCAAGCATCTTACGGGTCCCTGCTCAGAGTGAACCCGTGCCAGGTGATAGTTCAGGCTCCAGAGATAGGAAAAAGCTTCAGTGCATTTAGGGCACTGGTACATCTTCTCAGGGTTGTGAGTCTCTAAATGAGCGAGAAGTATGGAAGGCGTCAGAAAAGCACAACCGCATTCATCACACTCGTAGGTTCTGAGGTCTCCTTCTTCAGCCTTCAGATCTCTCAGGTAAGTTCCACAGTCCTGGAAACTTGTCAAGGAATCAACACTCTCCTGGCACTCCACGATTGGCGTCTCCAAGTCATGTTCTGCCTCTGGCCAAGCTCCTTGCATAACTTCCACTGAAAGAAAGAAGGTTGTGTCCTGACAAATGACTCGATAAGGTACTTTACCCACCTTAACCATGATGCTACCACGAATAAGGGAGAGGTAGGGTAGAGATATACTTCTCTGGACATTCATCTAGGGCGATCTAAGGAAACGCCAACATGACAAGATATTCCCGAATAAGCCATTGTTACATGGTAATCAACATGATTATAGATACAAGGTAAGGTACGGTACAATATTATTGAAAAATATAAATAAACCATATGTTGCTTAAAAGCGTCAGACATGCCAGTGGCACAATAAAAAGACGCGGGCCAACGAAAAGACGCGTTTGTGTTGAGATTAAAATTTTCCCGAGGCATAGTAGAATTTGCGTTGTGGGGACGGCCGTACACATTCTGAACGTCAGCATTAGAGCAGATAGCGGAAAATAAAAAAAATCCCTTAGCAGAACCCAAATAATTCAGTGTATTCAACTGAATGGTACGAGGACAAATTGGCTTTTCAGTGAAACCTTTAAGCACGATTCACAGTCAGCTTGGGTTGAAGGGATATACTTATACAAACACAGATTACTCACCAAAGACACTCTCAGGACATCTCCCGTAATCATTATGGTCCCGGAGAGAGTCTACGCCATTACATCCCCCATTCGCTCCACTTTTGAATGTTGAATCACCTTGGGGCATTCCAACTAGAAAGATATGAGATAATTTCCTATATGTCAAAAAGGTATTAGCCATAACATTTACCTATTAGGCTACCAAGAACAAATAAACCCCATCTCCGTAAGACCATGCAGGACCGAATAAGAGTCCAAGAAGTGTTGAGAGAACAGCCGATTGGTTGTCTATCACAGGGACGTCCCAAGTCTTACGCTGTAGAGCGGGTTGTAGAGCCCATGTGGCGGGCAGCAGAGCGGGTTGTGCATGCCTACAACAGCCTTTTCCTCTGGTATGCACAGCGGCGAAGAGGGTAGTAGACGGGCATCAACTCTTAGCTACCTCAAGTTCTGCTCAATTTGTTGGGGTATCCATAGTCGGTGCATGCATAGGACCAAAGACGGAGGTTCTATTGACTTATTTCTTTTGGCTATTACTAACATCTAACTAGCATAAGTAGCCTGCAGGTCAATTTTTAATTGCTTTTAAGGCTCCTGAGAATAAACGGTAGAGTTACAAATATTAACAATTTCTTATTCGCATAGCCTACTTTGTAGTTTTCATCGTATTTTTAGTTGTTTTTCTTTACTTTGTTTTTTTTGCCATTCCCATCCACTACAACAAAGAGCGTGTTCCATCCTACTTACCGTAGTTACTACGCATGACGTCACGAATTCTGGCTTTTTGCCGTCAAGGCTGGAACGATTTTTCTATTTTCCAGCAGGATCTCACGCCAGGGGCCAATCCGACCAATCCCGTTCCAGAGATGCGTAGTTACTACGCTTACCACGCTCCCGAGCATGGTAAGCAAATAGTAACTATTAGTTACTATTCCGACAAGGTTGGAACGGTCAGCGTAGTAACTTTTCGTGAGGATGGAACGGAAATAGTAACTAATAGTAACTATTGTTACAAGGGTGGAACACGCTCAAAGACCAATACTATGGAATCAAAGTGGTTATGTGGGCTGCACATCTTAACAAGTTTTCACTAGACAAACCTATCACTCTACATCTTTGGTTTGGCAAGTTTGTGCTGGGCAACCTTATGATTCTGGAAGTTCAAATCCACCAAAATATAAGCTTTCGGTTGACATTCGGTTGACTTTCGGTTGACAATCATGAACCAGTTTCTGGTTACATCATCAGCTAACAGGAAGTAAAACCTAATGTTCATTGCTGTGTTCTAGTCGATCAATAGTGTTTCCAAACACAAGTAGGCCTACTAATGTTCTTGTTCCACAAGAGGAATGGCTGGATTGCGAAAGAAGTTCTGGCAAACGCAAGAGGAGGATCGTCCAAAAAGCATCTTGGCTTTCAGGAGATGATCAGAGCAGAGTAATTTGATGACTAGTAGCATCTCCACTCTCTTTTGCAGATAAGTTAAGGTTGGTATTGCAAACATACTTCATAGCAGCTTTGAAGGGCAGCGTCTTAAGCCTGCGGATGGATTTTGCTGCTCGCCTCTGGACCAGTTTAGTACACTAAGCCCTTTTTGTTGATACCCTTGCTCAAATGGGGTGACGTGCCCCCAAGGGTGAGAAGGGTACTCAGACACATGTGCAGGGGCGTCACAAAAACAACTTTAGACCGTGGTTTCAGATACCATGGTATCTTCAAAAAGTCAACTGATGTCTAAGGCCGCCTGTCTAAGGCAGCAAATTTAATTTACAGTGTGGTGAAAGTCATTTGAATCTTGTTTTCACTCTACTCTATATGGCAGAGTTGCCGACTGCTCCAAATAATAACCTGCTTGCTAGAAAGCCAAGCGGTCACTTTCCATCTGTCTTTTCGTTTGGATCATTACAGAGCACCCAGAGGAAAAGAGGAATCTGTAATAAGCCTTACACATCGCAATACAACATACAAGACCTCTGACCTCATACCTATGGCTGTAGTCCTCTACTGTACTTGTGCTACTGTGCTTGTAGCTGGCTTGTAGTTGTAGTGCCTGTCTAATCTGTTAAAGCTTACCTGCTTCATAAGTGTCTGGTTCGTGCTTAACATAAGCATTAGGACAGTGCTCTTGGTGATAAAGGAGATTCTTATCAACTGTCAAACCCTCTAAGCAGTACATGCACTTCATAACCATGTCCAAGGCAGCAAATTTGATCAAGAGTGATCTGAATATGTTATTGCTGCACTCCACACGGCACCGCAGCGTTGCCGGCTGTTCGGACTTCGGAATAATATTCCGTGAGTGTGAGAAGCGTTTCCACTTTTGACGGATTTTTCCGTCAAAAACGGATTTCTTGGGTCTTTGACGGATGAGAATTTCTTTCGTCGGATTTCCGAATTTCTGACAGATTTCTGAAGATCTTGCGAAAAATCGTAAACTCTACCTATTTTTTCTGACTTTTTCATCATAGGTGGAAGATTGTATTTTGTGAACATTTATCATCAAATACTTTTTGGGATCCCAAAACGTAAGTGGAGGGATACCTATGACATCGCAAAAGTTGTCCGTCTGTCCGTCCGTCCGTCCGTCCGTCTGTAAGCACGATAACTCTCGAAGGGAATGATATATTTTGATGAAACTTGGTATGAGGATTGTTTGGGTCAAGGGTAAGGTCGAGTTCGTAGATTAGCTCTGTAGCCCTATATTTGGGGGTGGGGGATGCAACGAGAACACGGGGAATGCCTCTAAAGTAGATTTTGTTAGAAAAAGAAACATGCAGTTGACGAAATTAGTCTGTATCCACATCATTTTTGGTTTTGCTTTTTCTGGTTCTTTTTACTTAATTTTACATTACACCAACCCCAGCAAAAATTGATTCCCCTCCAAATCTGAAAGGGAGTCCTTTTTGATGATGGTGATGATAATCTCGAGCATTTCTCGTCCGTGGGGACTCGCGAGAATACAGGGAGTGAGTCCCCGGGACTCCCCAAGTGGAGTCCTCGGGGAACAGCGAGAATACGCCCCATAGTCACGAATTTTTCTGCGGTCAATGCTGGAACGCATCTTTCTATTTTCACCAAAATACCATAAGGCGTACTCTCGCCGTTCCCCGCGGACTCCACTTGAGGAGTCCCCGCGTTTTTGTTTGTCCCGGGGACTCACTCCCCACGGACGGGGAATGCTCTGATTATCATCACCATCATCAAAAAGGATTCCCTTTCAGATTCGGAGGGGAATCAATTTTTGCTGGTGGTGGTGCAATGTAAAATTAATTAAAAATAATAAGAATAAACAAAACCAAAAATAAAGTGGCTCCAGACTAATTTCGTCAACTGCATATCTATTTTTCGAACAAAATCCATGCTGGAAGCATTCCCCGTGTTCTCGCTGTTTCTGTCCGCGGAGTCCGCGTGGAGTGACTCCCTCTATTCTTGCCGTTCCCTTTGATTCCCCGAGGAGTCCTCGGGGAACGGCGAGAATACGCCTATAGACATATTCTCGCCGTTCCCCGAGGACTCCTCGGGGAATCGAACGAGAATACGGTGAATACTTCCAAAATGAATTTTGTTCTTAAAATTAAATATGCAGTTGACGAAATTAGTCTGATCCATTCTGTGTTCCACCTTACTTACCCGTAGTTACGAAGGTAATTTTCGGTAATATATCACTCCACCAGCCAATCACGTTGATCCGTAATTACCACGCTTACTACGCTCCTGAGCATGGTAAGCAAATAGCTACTATTAGCAAGGGCGTCCCGAGCCTTTCCTCATTGGATGGGGGGCGCACCTCGTAAAATTAACCGAATCGTACCTGATTTTTACTGAATTTATTTTAAAAAAGTTTGTAAAAACACAGCGAGTTGCCTTCATGAAGCTACAACGCAAAAAGTTGCAGAGTAGGCTATATACAAACAAGTCTAAAGATAAAAATTGGACATTTTCACACTTTTCCGCTTCTTTTTTGTTCATGGATACGCCGTCACTAGTCTTTTTCCTTTAGAAGATCTTTCCAGTTTGCCAACAGGACTTGAAATAATCGCAAAAACGGTGTTGCTGCATAGCGACAACTTCGCTAACAGCTGTGCCCATGATTAATTAAGCATGCGAATTTTTTTTAATCCGCCTTTTTTTTCTCGTTCGAAGCCCCCCAAAATTCCAAGCCTCAAACGCCAACTGAATGAGACAATCTTTGTCTAACTAGCGAAGGCTGCGAAATGTGCCGCAGGCGAAATCTTGTGGAAACACTGATGATAAAAGTGCCTTTCTACGATCCCAAGATTACCTATTCAATCCAGAGTTGTCTGGCAACGAAAGGAGTGATCCAGCATAAAGTGGATACAAAGTACATTTGTTCGGAATTTACAGCAAACAAAAGTAGGCTAGTTTTCACGTGAAGAGACGTGCTTATTCCCGAAGTTTTGCAATCCTAAGAAGTAAAACAATGAACAGCAACCAGCTGAAGCTACTGTAAATGGTCAAGAACGAGAGCTAAATAAATGCCACTTAAATTACCGAGCTCAGTAACCGGGTTGAAGCAAATAATGATGTTCGTAGTATACCGAAAAACTAACTAAAAAAATAAGGAACAGATCGACAGCGGTATTACAACCGAATTTCGTAATACAATAAAACTCTTGGTAGAACGACCTAAAACAACCGAACTCGGCAAGTCTAGTAAAAGAAACGGACTAAAGAAAAATCCGGTGAATTACCGTATTCGGTAACGAATTAGAACCAAATGAATCTCACCGAGAATGCGACCGAATTACCGAATTCGGTAGAGAATGAGACCAAATAAACAGGTTAGATCACCGAACTTACGCAGGGACGGACCGAATGCGGCGAAATCGATGCGGACTGAATAAAAGTTGGATGAATTATAGTGTTCGGCCTTGAATCGGAACAAAAGAAATCTGATGAATGTCCGAATTATGAAATGGACTGATCGAATGCGACCGAATTACCGAATTCGGTAAAGAATGAGACCAAATAAACAAGTATATCACCGAATTTACGCAAGGAAGGACCGATTCGATGAATTATCGAATTCGGTCACGAATCAGAACCAAATGAATCTGATTAATGACCGAATTATGAAATGGACTGACCGAATGCGACACAACAGATACGGACTTGAATTGTCCGGTGAATTATCGAATTCGCTAAGGAATGAGACCAAACAGGTTAATCATCGAATTTACAAAGGGACAGACCGAATGCGGTGAAATCGATGCGGAGTGAACAAAAGTTGGACGAATTAGCAAATTCGAGAAATAAAGGGGAACGAATAAATGCGCGATGTCCGTTTCGACCGAATTCTCTTGTTCTACTCCTTCTTAAGAGCGTGTTCCCAAGAAAACAACAAGGAAAGTCCAGACTCGATAAAAGAAGACGTGCCTCGGTCTGGTCTCGGGTGCAAAGCCAGCACAAGATCCAGGAAATGATAGCGAAAAACTTACTTTTGACAACTTTTTGAAATGAAAGCTATACAGTCATACGGAAGGTTATCTGACTAAATTGGCCTAGATAGTGCTTATTCAGACCCATATTTCAAATTTTCCTGTCAGCTGGATGCTGACGACCATGCTGGCAGCCATACCTACTATATAGTGTCACAGATCTTTAAAAATTCGAAGGTTCAAATTCTCATCAGTCAAGGACCCAAGAAATCCGTTTTTGAAGGAAAAATCCGTCAAAGTGGAAACGATGGTCCCTGACCTCCACCCGCTCCGCTCGGTACTGTCGGGTTCCCATAGTCGCTGCGTGGGACCAAAGATCAATCCAATGATCCAAAGATTGGATCATTGTTCGAACGAAATGATAAACCGGACTTCCTTGGATAAAAGAAAGGCTGACGCGTGAAAAGTCGGGAGAAGTAAAACCATAACGTGACATAAGGTAGCTTTAAAGCCTCGTTGGCTTGTTTTAAGCTTACATTCAAACAATTGTTACCACATCAGATCCTACGTTGTTAAAACATATCACGTACACTTTTAGAGAGAAACAGTGAAAACTTCACGTCAAAACATCACTAATAAAGAGTAGCAGTCCAGTCAAGTCTTATTTAAATCTGAGCGGCAGATACCATGGTATCGGTTACCACGCTAGCTGAACCTGCAGTTAGCAGTTTTTGCGGTTATCTCATGGTTATGTGATACAATACGGTTGCTCTGCAAAAACGACAATTGCCTGATTGGCGTTTTCACAAATCATCCAAAATGAAATACTGTTATTCACTAACATCTGGCGTGACTTGACTTCTTTCCCACCAATTTGACACACAAACTAGCCTACTGTGTTGGTGATGAATGATGATGAATGTGAGATGAATTTTTTAAATAACATGATTAGTTACTGAGGTGACTGGCTAGAGAACACGATAACTGCGAAAACGACTTTAGACCATTGTAAAAAATACAACTCTGCAAAAAAGCAACTACAGATACTATAATTCTGTAAAAATAAAGTAACTTTTCATAGAATGTCTCAGGACAATCATCTTATGTTAAGTCCGGTCTTCACCTCCCGGAACTTCTGGAATCTGGGCTTCAAGATTATTCTTTGACGCCTACTGTAAATTGCATCTGGAATATGAACGGGTCCAAAAGTATAACAAAATAATCCGGAAAAAGGGGCTTTTGAAAAAAAGGAAAATCTCGGAAAATCTGGGAACCCAGATTCCGGAACGTGAAGACGCACCTTTAGTTCCTTCAATACTCTTGATCACTATCTCTCCCTGCCGATGCAGAATCTCCAGGTACCTGCGGAAGAAAGGAAGAAACGGTGTCAAAGCTGCGCTGAGTCAGGATTTGAGTCGTTGAGTGAGTCGTTACGGACACGTTTACTCCTTCTTCCTGATATCACTGGCGTGTTTTGGACTTAGTCATATAACAAAACTTCACGGTATACCGAACGACTATACAGTACTCCGCCTACGACACCGTCCATCACGGTACATACGAACCCTGTCAAAGCATAAACAGAGACATCTACGGGAGAAAGATCAAATGAATACAGTTGATTCTGTGGAAATTAGAGTGCGTTGGTAAGACAAGGTGGCAAGATTCAAACCTTGCTTATCACGAGGTTGAGAAAATTTGAAGGAAACAAAGTAGGTCTAGAATAGGATTGGATATTAAACTGGGTAATATAAATCTGAAGAAACACTTGTATTCTTGAACATGGCAAAGAGAGAAGAGAATAGATAATGTTCAGAACTTTAGAGTAGGGTAGGCTATCATTTGAAAGCTTGTGTAGTGTTCACCCAGAACCAGCCATGGAATAGGTCTACATTGCTTGACAACATAGAAAGATTAATACTACAGGATTCCTTGCTGTTTTCATCACCCTGGTGAAAGAATATATGTATGCAATTCCCACTGTTTCTTTCCAACCTCTAAAGGAGAGCTGCAGGAGAGGTATCCAACCTCAGACTCTGACACTTTTCTGACAAGATTTCAAATTTCCTAAAATGAGAAGTCTTTCCTTCAGAATAATCTATCTGGCTCATCTGGCTTAAAAAGGAACCAACAAATATGACAAACATAGTAGATTGAAGCTTCAATTGAATGGTTTACATATTGGATAAAAAATATTGCTTCATTTCATTCTAACCTTACCTCGATTGCCTTACAAATGATGAAAAAGTTAGAGTTAGCAAAGTCAATAGCCAGAAAATCCATTCAAATCAGCTTCAGAATAAAGAAAAGGAACAGAATTTAAATATTTTTGGACACATGACTTAGAGAAAAGTCATATTTTGCCTCTTGACTATCACGACAGCATGTATATTTCATTTTTAACATTTTCGCGGCAAAACTGTGTAAAAAACGAGGTCAGGTACCGCTCCTGTACACTTACCAAATGTATGGAATTGGCCCTTGATTAGAAGCTTTAACTATTCTCTACTGTGTAATATTTTTCTGTTTTCGTTGAACAAGGTTGGCATTGCCAAATGCCTTTCTTCAATTACCTGCCGACAATGGCCAATTTTTTGTTGGCACAAGCAAAGCACGAGCCTGGCACCAGCTTCCATATCCATTTGTTTTTTGCCCCTTTTTGTTGATTTGTTTGCACTACCAGGTTAATCCATGTAGCTGGAGGATTGCTCTTTGCGCCAGCATTCTGTTGCATGTATTTGCACCTTTCTACTGTTTCACATCAGGCAATTCTTCAGAGAAGAAATAGAAGTAAGCGGATGACAGCTGATAGCAATTTATTTGATTGGCATGGATGTGTTTTGAAATTCCACACGCGATCTTTTTAATTTGGTCTTTATTGACACAAGTGTACCAGGGGTGGCCCTCTGTATTATAATAATATTACCAGATTATTAATTATTTATTCAGAATTCTGAATGGATTTTGTAAGCCATCAGTTTTAGAATACAGACAAAGTATATAGGCTACAACTAGGAATAAAGAACAAATAATCACCAGAACCTCCATCTCCCTGTTTCTGTAACGTAACCATGCAGAGTCAAATATATTCCCGAAACCCTACCAGATGCAAACGAGTAGAGGGTAGAAGCTATCCTGAACATCACAATTTGTTACCTCTACAAACAGCTACATCGCAGTGGAGCCTCAGAGAAGACATTGAACATGTTCAACCCTACTTACTGTAGTTACTACGCATGACATCACGAATTCTGGCTTTTTGCCGTTATGGCTGGAACAATGTTTCTGTTTTCCAGCAGAATATCATGCAGCGTGCGAATACAACCAATTACATTACGAGATGCGTAGTTACCATGCTTACTACGCTGCCGAGCATGGTAAGCAAATAGTTACTATTAGTTACTATTTCGAGAAGGTTGGAACGGCCAGCGTGGTAACTATTTACGAGGTTGGACCGAAAATAGTTACTATTGTTAAAAGGGTGGAACACGGTCATTGTCGCTCTGCAAAGCCGGTTCTCCACACCTGCTGCAATTTTTCCTCTGGTATGCACAGTGGCAAAGAGGAGGTTATATTGAGCGTGTTCCACCCTTCTAACAATAATAAATAGTTACTACGCTGACCGTTCCAACCTTCTCGAAGTAGTACCTAACTATTTGCTTACCATGCTCGGCAGCGTAGCAAGCGTGGTAACTACGCATCTCTGTAATTTGATTGGTCGGATTCTCCTGTGGCATGATATTCTGCTGGAAAAACGGAAATATCGTTCCAGCCTCGACGGCGAAAAGCCAGAATTCGTGACGTCACGGGTAGTAACTACGGTAAGTAGTTACTGGTAGTCATTCTGGGTGATCATAATATTACATACGAAGAGGCTCTCATTAAACTTGACATTCCTAGATTATCTGTACGTAGAAATACTCTTTAAAACTAATTTGGAGCTAAGATAATGTGTTGTCCCCAGATGACCCATCTATTCCCCCCTCCCTTCCCGTCTTCCGTGCGTCGGTCCGAGAGGAATACTGGCAATAAGTTTTCCCCATACCCTGCTAATTCTTCTACTTAATTTTTAGGTAGTTTCATTCCATCATTTATTTCTGGTAATTTCTTTTAAGTGTATTAGTTAAATTGTTTCTTGTAAGTAAGTAAGTAATTTATTTATAACCCGCCGTTTTCAGAAAGCGGAGTAAATGAAGAAAATAAATAAAACACATAAACATACACAAAAAGACACTTAATTTCAATTGTGTGTCTGTGTATTTTGTAAATTTGTATTCTTTTTATTCAAACAATGTTTACAACGATGAAAAATCATAGCTGACGTATCCGTTGTAAACATTGTTTGAATAAATGTTTCAAAGTCAGCTTGGGCTCAAAGAATATTTAAATTTGTATTCCTTTTCTAGCTTTTAGCTATTCGGATTAAACTTGATTGATTGATTGATTGTAAGTAACCCAATGAAAAATGTATCTCAAAATAGTACTATGAAGTAGTACGAAAAAGTAGCATGCAATACTAACTGATGCTAATACATGCTTCTACTTCAAGGCTACCGTGTTACTGCATACTACTATATGCTACTATTAGCAAGACTCGATGGTACTATGGCAAGACAGGATGCTACTGGATACTACTACTTAAGATTGGACCAGTCTGAGGCACATTAAATGATAGTATTCTTTGCTATTATATAATATTACATGCAATTTCTTTGTACTACTACCATACTACTACGCAGGCCACACATTTTTCATCGGCAAGGTGGAACATGCTTATTGGGTTCTGTCCAGCCTGATCAGTCCAGCGAGTAAAGAGAAAGGTTTTAAAGGTATTCGTTTTTCCTTATAGCCTTCTCCTTCCTCTGCAATTTGTGTTCACTGGTAACTAGCATTTTCTCTTACAGCCTTTGTCGTCATTGGTGGATTAGTCTGCTGAGTCTTCCATAACAGAAGAATGGAAGACTTCATGGAGACAGTAAAGCAGGAGGGGGACGATGAGACTGAAGGTCTTCACGTTGTAGCTGGAGAGAATAAAATATCAGTAAACTCTCAGCTAAGAAACCAAGAAGGTGACACAGTCTTTGTAGATTGTTCATCTGATCCGATAGGCATTGATAACATAAAGGCTGAGGATCAAACCATAAATCTGAATGATTATCTACCAGTACACCCAGAAGACAAGCTATTTGAATGTGATGTTTGTAACTGCATGTTCAAGACGAAAGAAACTTTGTATTACCACAAACGTAAACACACTGGCCAAAACCTTCAGACTTGCAATGTTTGTAATGCAAAGTTCACAAAAACGTCACATCTGAAGAACCATATGTTTATCCACACAGGAGAAAAGCCTTTTAAGTGCCCTCAGTGCCCAATGTCCTTTTCGTGGAAAACCAGCTTGAACTATCATGTGAAAAAGCATAATAATGCTAATAATTTCCAATGTCAAGCTTGTCCGTCGAAGTTCGCTTCGAAACCGTCATTGATGTCACACATGAAGACTCACGTAGCTTCCCTCTTAGGAGCAGCAGAGGATTTTTCAGCTACTATTGTAGATACAGAACATGATGCACATGATAATATATTTGAGGCTTGTGTGATTTTGACCGTTGGAGATGGAACCATAAAAGGTAAACCAGAGGACTTTAGCAGTGAAAAGGACTTGAGCATTACGTCAGATCATGCTTCAAACAGTGAAGGAATCACACACCATGGGAATCTGCACAACTTTGCAACCAGTAATGCCAGCAGCAGTTCAGCTTTTTCAGTTGAAAAAGGACCAATAGAGTATGATCGCACATTGCACACAAACGACGTTGAGCATAAGAAGAACCAGGGCTTTGAATGGAAAGAAGATCTAGATACCAATAAACCATCATATATGGGTCAAGAGAAGTTTGATATCACTGAAAAGGTCAGATCAGGAGTGGAGTTCGAACCTGCTGAATCACAGGATCCGCGAAGCGAGACCTCAGTCAAAACTGAAATTCTCTCACTTGGCCCCAAGGTGACAAATGGTGAAAGTTCAAATAAGGTGAAGAAGTATGTCTGTAATATATGCAATGAGCCTTTCAAGCTCGCCAAACAACTCTCTAGTCACTTATTAGTACACAGAGACGAAAAGCCAAATGCATGTGCTGAGTGTAACCTTACATTTGAATTGAACAAAGACCTGTTAGACCACAGTTGTACACATACAGGTTCAAAGCTTCATAGCTGTGCTGTTTGCCAGATAGATTTTCCTCATCAATGGCAGCTACAAGAGCACCTGCTTTCGCACAAACAGAAGTCCTATAAGTGCAGACAGTGCGACTATTCGAGCTCACGAAGGGAGGATCTGACCCAGCATATGTTGTCAAGTGAGAATTGTAATGTGTTTGAATGTGAAGTTTGCGGATGTCGATTTGCAACCAATCGTCGCTTGCTCTCGCATATGAAGTGCCATTGGGTGCAACATTCTGAAAGTCTGGTGGGGAACACATCAATTGAGGAATACAAGGGTAAATATGACATGAGTTGCGTTTTTTTTCAGATACCATGGTATCTGTTAACCGTTGCAATTTGTCGTTTTTTGCACGTACCGTGGTATCTAATACTACGGTGGCTCTGCAAAACCAACATTTGCCGGATTTGCGCTTTTATTCATTTATTTATTTATCACCCGTCATTTCAAAATGAAAAAGGACTGAGTACAAAAACGACAAGAAAAGCAAACCCAAAGAAAAACATAACACTTTCATGGGAAAAAAAAAATCAACAAACACAACTGATAAAGTCTCTGATTGACAACCACACGATTAAACGCATGCACACTTAGACTCTGAGAATTGCTCCAGGGGTGGGACTGGATTTTTGAGTTGCACTTGTTAATCAGGTTAGCAATAGCAAGCTCAGGGTCTTTATAATTCTCTTTATCTTTATAAAATGTCTTTATAAAATAATTTCATAATTTTGGTATTTCTTGTCCAAGGGGGGAGACGAAGTAAGTATTTAGAGAATCGGAAGAAGATGTAACGGATTTTATTTTTATCACTAGCTGAGAATATTTGCCAGGAGGGAGCTAGGTCAAGGAATTGGGGTATTGCAGCATTCTTTACAAGTAGAGTATAAGAAGTGCATAGTTTTCTTTCAAAATGTTCAGAAGAAGCCGGTGGGTGTGTTTTAATGACGAGCCAATGGAAGACCAAGGTACACAATGCTTTCAGCGGGTTTTACATTGATATCACCAAGAGCAATAGGAATCATCCAAAAAGAAATACTGATATCCACCCCACTAATTTGAAAATATACTTAGACTCGTGTGCTAGTGATAATGAAAGTGAGATGAGCTTCTGAGAAACCACGATCAGTTACCATGGTAACTGCGAAAACGAGTTTCAACTGTGATATCAGATACCATCGTATCTGCAAAATGCAACTATAGTTTTCGTTTCTCGCCCTTAACTTATGAAAAAATCCAACGGAGAGCTACGAAGTTCGTACCAGATCTGCGCGATCTCCCCTACCAAGTGAGATTAGCCAAGTTGTGCCTTCCCTCCATTGCATACAGACTTTTTAGAGGAGACCTGATTGAAACATTCAAATTAGTCAATGGAAGTTATGACAATTTTGAAGTGACTGATTTAGTAAGATTCAGCATTAACCGTCATCATCGGGGGCATGCGTACAAGCTTACAAAGTCAAGATTCCACAAGGACGTTTTTAAGTGGGGTTTTGGCAACCGAATTGTTGATCCTTGGAACAGCCTTACCGAAGATGCGGTTAATGCTGAATCGATCAATAGTTTTAAGTGCATTGTTGATGAGATTTTTAACTCTGATCAGTTCGACTACTCAAAATTTCTTAGAGTTATTTAGAGGCGAAAGCCTTTTCTCTTGCTTTGTATTATTAACCTTGACATAGTTTGCCTTCAAAATGGTAGTCGTTTAAATGCCTGGATATTCTCCTTGAATCTACTTTGTTTGGTTATGGGATCGATAAGTTCGGTTATACTTTTGGTTCGATTATCTCTTGGTGATAGACCGGATGGATGACGTCAAAGACTGCAAACCATTATTTCATTTCTTGTTTGTAATAGTAGTAATAATATTTTTTTCATGTTTATCGTCAAAGAGCACAAGGCGTAGATACAGTAAAAGCAAAAGAAAGAAGAAAGATAATAAAACACTGTTGGAGGAAAAAGCAGAAACACTTCAACAGCATTAACTATCTACCTAAGTAGCCTATTGTAAAATATTGCTCTTCTGTTGATAAATATTTGCTAAATGAATGAATGAATGAACTTTCTTACCTGTAAAGTGTAAAATGCAAAATACGAAGTATTATGAAAGAAACAAAACGATAAATAACGAAAAAACAACAACAAACAAACTAAACAAAACAACATGAACTATCTAACCAGCATCAATAAAAAGAATGTCCGCAGAGGGTCGTAAGGCTGAATCAGGTTAATGGTCTTTCTACACAGGTCATCATAATGTCAGATGGGTTCTTTGTGTCAGATTTTCTTATTAACATCTGTTTTCGAGCTGAGTTTTTTAGCTTCAGCTATTTGCTTGCGAAAAGACCCATCGTACCTATGATGCCAACGCCACCTACGTATTGCTCCGTTTATTGTTAATCCTGGAGACCCGAAATTCCTACAGTATTTTTTTAGGGCCCCTGCAACTCACATATTTTCATACATGCCTTGCCTTTTTTTATTCGTACCTTGTTCCTGGCGGATGTTTGCGAGAAGTTCCGTCGTCAGTAAGGAAACGGTTATCTACATTTCTCCCTGTTTTTGCTAGAAATCAACGGGCCTGGACGAAGGCTTGAAGTAGCCAAAGCTAAGGGTGATTTGTTAAAAGCAGAGCCTTTTTTTTAATACTCAACTATTATAACATAATTATAAAAAGACAAAAATTGAAAGGAATTTGAAGGATATATATATGACTCGCTCGATATCGCTGCTTGAAAATATGACAGAAAAAAGGAAATTAAAGTGGCCTATTTTAAAAGTTAAATAACATGAGTAGTTAAAGTTAATTGAAAAGCCAACTTATTTTTGTATCATTTAGCTGGACCCACGGCGTTATTTGCCTTGTGTAAACGATTTTTTTTTTCTTCCCTATAGACGAGTAGACACGAAAGTAAGGAATGTGATCTCGTAGAGCGTGTTCCACCCTACTTACCGTAGTTACTACGGATGACGTCACGAATTCTGGCTTTTTGCAGTCAAGGCTGGAACGACTTTTCTATTTTCCAGCAGGATATCATGCCACGGGCGATTCCGACCAATCACGTTACAGAGATGCGTAGTTACTACGCTTACTACTCTCCCGAGCATGGTAAGCAAATAGTAACTATTAATTACTATTTCGAGAAGGTTGGATCAGTCAGCGGAGTAACTTTTCGTGAGGATGGAACGGAAATAATAACTATTGTTAGAAGGGTGGAACACGCTCATAGTATTTTCTTAAATATTACAAGAGATGCTATGGTATAGAAGAAAAAAATGGAGTATAATAGTGAACATTGCGAAGGGTGCTTTTAGTATTGATTTTGGCCGAAACGCGCAACTTGGTGCTACAGCGCTCGTAGTTATGGTTTGAATCCGTAATAGATATTGGGGATGACCTAGGCATTGCAACTATTAGAACATTTCCGATTTAATTTTCTTATAGGTATGGAAAGCGAGGGCATTCACAGCCAGGGAAAAGTGTTAGAGCCCGAACACCAGAAAGCGATCGTCACTAGCCTCGAAGGACCAATGGCTACTCTAGAAGGAAGTTCGTCTCATGACGCCAGAAGAGGATTCGAGAACGATTATGTGCAGACAGCTAATCCAGTTGAGACTGTCTTTGTCAAGATGGAAGGGGAGAGTGAGTTTCAGAGAAGTGAACGAGAGACTTCACGGTTCGAAGCATGTTCGAGCCGTGTGGTCAGTCAGGCATTGGGCGAATACAGTAGACACTCAATCGTGAAAATGGAAGCTGACGACCGACCAATGTTTGGAGTGGACGTTGAATGCCTACTAGGTGGTCAAAGAGACGAAGGAGAAACCTCGACAGCTTTGTCAGACCCTGCCATCAAACTCGAAATGGACTGCGGTAGCGATCAGACGGAAGACCAGGCTAACCTTCTACTGAATGATTACCACGAAGGATTTGGAGCATGCTCGAGCCGTGGTATCAAACTCGAATTGGATGCTGAAAAAGCAAGCGAGACCGAAATGGACTACACGGCTATCGAAACCACGGCACAGCAGAACGTTTCTTGCCCCGTCTGTGCAAAACCTTTTGCCCACGCAAAGGCTCTTGGGTGTCATATGAAAGTCCATAAGGAGCACAACCCATATGCGTGTAACCTTTGTGATCTGAGGTTCAAGTACGAGCGGGATCTGAGCTATCACCAACGAATCCACACAGGTGAGCGCCTCCTCTCCTGTGCAGTATGTGACGCAAAATTCGTTCGACGATCACGCTTGAACGACCACATGGCCATTCACACGGGGGAGAGGCCCTTTAAGTGTACCCAGTGCCCCTTTGCTTCTGCGCGGAACGAGCGCCTGAAACGCCATCTACTTCTCCATTTGCGTGAAAAAATTCTTTGCAAGATTTGTGGTAGGGAGTTTCCATCAGAAAATTTGCTACAACGGCATCTTAAGTCTCATGAAACGTCGTGCGGAATTTGTGGTATACAGGTGTCGTCTAGTAAGAACTTGGTACGGCATATGAAAAGTGCGCATTCTGCGAGCGGGGATCATCCGTTTAAGTGTGGGTGGTGTCCGGCTACCTTTAAAAAGCAAGCACCTCTCAGTAGGCATGTTAGGGAAGCTCATGCAAAATAGCTTTATCATGATATTATACGTTGGAAAGAAAAAATCAGGAGCAAATTGAAAACAAATCCTCGCGTGGGATGTGAAGCCACGACTTTCTGCTTCCCCGCTCGTAGCCCTTCCAACCGAATCACCGAGGGAGTGTGAACAATTCTGCATTCCTTGTAGCGGGGAGTGGTGACCAACAAAGGCCTTAGCTGTAGGAAACACAGGAAATTGCGCTGAAATTGAGTCGACGCGCTAGCAACCGGATCGCTGACGGATTGTGAAGAAAAGGTGCATCCTTTGTTATCGGAGTACTTACTTCGCTGTTTACTGCTCCCTAGTGTTATAATCCGTTTTCGGGCCCACCAGTGCGGACTAATGTCCGGAAGATCCCAATAAAGGCATAGATGAGACCAAAAAGTTTTTGAGGAGGAAAAACAAACAGTAGTGAGTAAAAACCAAATCTACCTGAATGCGGCGAATAGGCTTATAATGTGTAAATTCCCTTGTTCCATGATGTCCCGGTCCCCGGTTCCTCGAGCTCAGAAAGCAAAATTTTTTTTAAAAGCTCATGCAAAGCAGCTCTGTCAAGATAATGACAGATTTTTAAGAAACAAAGAGCAAAATTTGAAAGACGAAAAGGCTCCTCCGGTAGAATGTGAAACCGGGACTCCCGGCTCGACGCCCGACTAACCGGATCACTGAGGGACTGTGAACAAATCTGCATTCTTTATATTCAAACAATGGATAAAACGGATACTTCAACGACGAGGCTTTGGCAGTGATATTTCGGCCCTTCTTGACAAGGGTCCTCGTCAGGCTGTCAATCCTCTGGTTCAACTTCGGGGAAGGAAACAAACCTGTAATCTGATGAGGACCCTTGCCAAGAAGGGCCGAAATATCGCTGACGAAGATTTGTAGCTGACGTATCCGTTGAAACATTGCATCCTTATTCGGAGTTACTTTTTACAGTGCAGTCACTGACTTGCTAGTTTTGTTTACCTATGAGGGATGATGATGGTAATATATCTTGAATGTCTTCGTTCCAGGTGAGATCAGGATGGAATCTAAGAGTGGGTAATAACCAAATTAACGAACCAAGTTACGTACTGAATGTGGCCCGGGCATTAATACGCACACTTGCCCAAGTTAAAAGTAAAAGGTGCTTGTCAATGCAACGTTTGGTGGTGCCAGTAGGATACAATGTTCTTTATTTCTTTAAGGGACTTTTCTTACACGTAATACTAATGCAACAAACTTCCGTAATTACTCCGTCTCTCCTTAAACTCGAACTTCGTACGCTACATTCACCCCCCCCCCCCCCCACTACACCCCGCTGAATTTCTCACTTACCTTGTTTCGCCGCCTTTGACGCGTTTCATGCTGTCACAATGGTTGGTTGCGAGAAGTTTATTTGTCAGAAAAAAACGGTTCTATAAATTTTCTTTTATTTTTGCTAGAAATCAGCGGGCCTGAGAAAAGTCTTAAAACGGCCAGAGCCGTGGATAGGTTCGTAAAAGCAGAGCCTAGTTTTAAGGTATTCTAGTAATTTAAAATACTGGAACCGAACCAGTAAATAGTGCAAGGTTATGCTTGTATATTTTTGTTAGGTTTTTTCGTGTTTTTTTTTACACCTCGTCTGTTGGGCGTATATCCCTCCAGTTTTTTAAATGGCTTAAAAATAAATTAAATTGAATTGCCCAGACCTACCGGATTAATTTTCTTTTGCAAAAAAAGAAATCTGCTGGATTTTATTGTCTCCAATAAATTCAAGTAATAAAAATTAGCGTTAATGATAAATTGTCGTATACTCGTGGCAATGTATATTTTGTTATAAACTTAAAGTCAGAGATGTTATAAAATGAGCAAATGAGGGTGGGATGATAGTGAATGACTCTAAAGAAGATGTCTTAGGCCTAGCTACAGGAGTGTTGCATGAAGCTGCCCTTACTATGGCACCGCCCACCCCCCAATTGGCCATGGTACATGATCCTGCCACCTTGGATCATGAAGCTGCCACCCCAGAAAAATCATGCAAATTCCAAGAAAACAGCAAATTTGGTTATTTGCAAAAGGTCAAGGAACCTCTCTGACCAAACAGCTGGCCTCTAACTTCACCATGTAGCAAAATACTATTTTTAGCAAAGTGGGCGACTTCATGATCACTTGGGTGCCTATATTCTTTCGTGTTCTCCAGCTTAGCCTTGAACAATTACAAGTAAACTATGGTACCAGCAGAAAGTGAAGGTTCTAAGCTTCCTTTCAGGATACTCCACTGAATTTTATCTCAACCTTTACTCTTTTTCCAAGTCATTTCCCAAAAATAGGAGTTTAGGGTGGCGGCTTCACGCAGCACTCCTGTATACTCCTGGCATTGTATATTTTGTTATAAACTTAAAGTCAGAGATGTTATAAAATGAGCAAATGAGGGTGGGATGATAGTGAATGACTCTAGGCCTAGCTAATTGGTATTCCTGTGAGCCGTTAGCATTAGTCTCAATTATGAAAAGGTCAACCTTTTTATTTTAGTTTATCCAAAACTGTAAAAAAAAAGTCCCCGCATTGAGATAACTTAAGGTGCGTCTTTTTGGATGTAGTTTCGATGTAGTTTTATTGTAGTTTGACGTACTTTTGTTTTGGTTACGAAAGTACATGATGTGGAATGGACAAATAAAACGGTACATATACCGTACTTTCATCACTGAAACAAAAGTACGTCAAACTACAGTGAAACTACATAAAAAAACGCACCTGTAATCTTCATCACTTTGCATTCTAGCGTTTTAACCTCCATTGGACTTTCCAAACTCGGAATAAAAATCTCCTTCGGTGATGTACAATTACTGAAGTCCGATGTAGGAGATACTTTTAGAGTTTAGCCAAAATGTTGTTCATAAGTAAGGTATCGTTAATTTGTCATTACAGTAAGCAATAAGTGTTTTCTTCTGTTAATTTTGTCTATAACAATGTCTTGTTCGGTCGATTGTATCGCCCTCTTGGGAATTTGTTTTGTGCTCGAATAAATTAACATGAAGCGTGTAGATGGTGCTGTTTCGCAGACGCCACAGATTCTGTAAATCTCCGCTGGCTCATCCGGCGTGTGTTGTTGTGACTTTGGCTAAAACTCGCTTAGCTTTCCGAGGCGTTCTGAGGATGATTCTGGCGAGCTCTTGGATTCGCTTTCCGAAAACCAAAGCGAGAGTTCGCCGAGCGTAAGAACAAGCGGAAAGTCGCTGTGCCTCAGTTGCAGCTTTAGAACTTCTTATTGACTTGCCGAAATCACTTTCCACTCGCGAAGTGGAGTCGCTTTCCAAGTGCGGGTGGAGACCAGCGGAGCGTGAGAACAGGTCTGGATAGCGAAAGGAATTTTAGCCGAATCACAAAAATAGCCGGCTTTCCAGACCGCAAAAATGCCCTCTACATTGTAAAAAAAAATCTTGCAGTATTTGATACTGGGATGAATCTTGTCTATAAAAAGATAATTTTGTCTCTAAGTCGGATTAATCTTATCGTAGTAGAGATAAGATTAATCACTGCAGCAAATACTGCAGTTAAGTTTACTCCTTACCCGGAGAAACTTTTTACAGTGTAGCTCTCCGCTGGTTGTGGAAAATGACGGGGAAAGTGAATCCATGTAGATGGTCAATGCGGAAAGCCAGAAGAAGAAAGGCGCAAGGATTTTCCGTTAGTTTTTTTTTTATGTCCGCGTAGCTTCTTCTTCCTTCTCTCTTATTATGGAGTGAACCAGTGCGAGTCGCTTCGTCTCCACCTCCACTCACTGACTTTCAAATTGTTATAACGTCAAAAATTCTTACTTATCGTCACTTACACTTGTTTAGTACAAAACTTATATTCATTAAATAACAAATATCTATTTACTATTTCTACCCTTTTCATCTTCACTTTTGCCTTATACTTTAACACCCATATTATTTTAATACTCTATATGACTATAGGGCGATTCTGGCTGTCTGGAAAGCTCCGTGAGCTTATGCGCCAGCTGTTCTTGCGACTTCGGCTAAAAGTAGCTTCGCTTTCCAAAGCTGTTCTCGCGCCAATTTCTGTCAGCACTTGGAAGAGGCTCAGCGACTTTTTGCTTGTTCTTTCGCTCGGCGGATTCTAGCTTTGCTTTTCGGAAAGCAAACCCAAGAGGTCGCCCTTAAGTACGAAATACGCCAGTGAGTTGCTACGTCTCCACTCACTAACGTTAAAACTGTTAACAGAACATCAAAAATCGTTACTTATCGTCACTTACGCTTATTTATTACAAAACTTAAATTCATTAAGTAACAAATTTCTATCAGTTTCATCTTCACTTTTGCCTTATATTTTTACAGTCGTATTATTTTAATACTCCTTAAGACTAAGTCCGAAATAAGCCAGTGAACTCGAACGACCCAAATCCAACGTAAACCAATTAAAAACGTTTGTTGGGGACAGCTCTGGTGACGTTTCCGGCTCCTCGCTAGGCACACGGCGGTTTTTCATCGTCACGAAAAGTTAGCATGAAGAGTATTAAAACTACATATTCTACAAAAATCAAAAATAATAAGAAACGAAAGGTTTCTGTTCATTCTTGCACTAGGCGGATTCTCACTTCGTTTTTTGGAAAGGGAATCAATAGCTGCGTTCGTCGTCCGGTGGCTGCTAACGGTGCTTCGTCGTCCGGTGACTGCTCACGGTGCTTCGTCGTCCGGAGGCTGGTCACGGTGCTTCTTGTAAAACGTGTTTGCATTCAGCGGTGACTGCTCCCCGGTCTTATAACCCGTTTTTGGACCAACCGGTGCGGACTAACCACAACCTGCTCGGGGGGCAGGTTATAGTGACGTCACTGTCGAGACCCGAAACGCCCTCTTCGCCATATTCCAGTTCAGGACTTCCAAGCGAACTTACTTACTTACTTGTACTTGGATCCGGACACAAGCTATGTAGCTCTCCCTGGCGACAGGATCTGGCAGACTGTTGAGTTCCACAGGTTACGGTCTTGGGTCAATAGGGCGATGATTTTGAGCCATGAAGGGTCCCACCTGCGCCATGTCTCCGGAAACCGCCAATCGGCTTGAGGTCAGATTTAACAAGCCATAGCGAACTAGCGTCTGTTAATCCCCCCATGTCCACCATCATTACTTGTGACAAACATAAGGCATTCTCGCCGTTCCCCGAGGACTCCACTTTTTGAGGAGTCCCCACGTTTTCCTTTGTCCCGGGGACTTACTCCACGTATTCTTGCGAGTCCCGACGGACGAGGAATGCTCCGATTATCGTCAACATCATCAAAAAGGACTCCCTTTCAGATTCGAAGGGGAATCAATTTTTGCTGGTGTTGGTGCAATTTAAAATTAACTAGACCTACGTTGCCCGGGCAACGTGAAGTGTTGCGGCAACCTTTGTCCGGCTTCGCCAGCTAAAGTGTTGCGAGAGCAACACTTTGGTTTTGTTTCTTCGCTGTCGGTTAAATGCTGAAATTGTCAACTCATCGAAGCTTTTAAAACGGTATGTTCTAAAAAGAATAATCACATAATCAAAAGCTGTTCTTTAGCGTTGTAAAACCAACAACAAAACAATATCGGAAGAAGGCTATCCGTAACGTTTCAGGATTAAAATACCATAGATGACACTATTAATTATTACAAAACTACCTTATTCTTTTACATTACCGTATCGTTTGTACCCGTTGCGTAAACAGTTAATCCTAGGTTATAGCGATAGACCATCGATACAAACTTTCTTACTGTCATATTTACAGAAATCGAATACAATGTGCACCAATTTTCAAAAATTTCTAGCCCCTCGTGAACCGATCTTACTTACAAGTCCGTCTCCCGTGATTGACATCAAAGTCACCGGAAACAAATAATGGATACACCAGCTATCAAAAGTTGTAAACCCCGCATCGCTGAAGATGATTATAGCATAAAAGCCGATTATTACTTACAAGTCCCATGCATGTCTTACAATTGGGAACAAAATTGTTCTTACCATCGAACACACCTGAGACAAATAACAGGTATACCAACTAGCAAAAGCTGCAAACTCCTCGTTGCCGAAGATGATTATGAGCTAACAGTCGACTGTTGCTTACAAGTCCCTTACATGTCTCACAACTGGTATCGCCTATTTTTGGTTTCAGTGTGTACCTTACTCCTGAAGTTGTCAACCCCTTGAAACTTTCAAACTGGTTTATCTCATGAAGGATTTTTGTTCAAAAAAATGGATGGCATATATTTTGATCAGCTGTTCAAGGGCTATCGATTGCCCTAACCACAACAAAAGCATATCGGAAAAAGGGACTAAACTTTGCAGTCAGTTGAACTTTATCCTTTTCAATCGTAGACATCGTGACGGATGAAAACTTGGAATAATATCCTATATAATCTAGTTGGTATTATAAAGCTATCCGTAACTTTTTAGGATTAAAATACCATAGATGACACTATTAATTATTAAGAAACTACATGGTTTTACATTACAGTATCGTTTGTACCCGTTGCGTTAACAGTAAATCCTAGGTTACAGCGATAGACCAACGATACAAACTTTCTTACCGTCAGATTTATATAAATCGAATACAATGTGCAACAATTTGCACAAATTTCTAGCCCCTCGTGCAACGATTCTACTGACAAGTCTCTTTCCCGTGATAGACATCAAGTTCACCGGATAAAAATGATGGGTACACCGACTAGCAAAAGTTGCAAACCCCTCATCGCTGAAGATTTGTGTAGCATAACAGCCGATTATTACTTACAAGTCCCTTGAATATTTTACATTTGGGAACCAAATTGTTCATCAAATGACAGGTACGCCAACTAGCGAGAGCTGCAAACCCCTCATTGCCGAAGATGATTATGAGCTAACAGTCGCCTGTCGCGTACAAGTCCCCTAAATGTCTCACAACTGGTATCGCCTATTTTTGGTTTCAGTGTGTACCTTACTACTGAAGTTGTCAACCCCTTGAAACTTTCAAACTGGTGTATCTCATAAAGGATTTTTTTTACCAAAAAATGGATGTCATATACTTTGATCAGCTCATCAGCGGCTATCGATTGCCGTCGAAATTGAACTTTATCCTTTTCAATCGTAGATATCGTGACGGATGAAAACTTGGAACAATATCTTATATAATCTAGTTGTGTTGCGAGAGCAACACTTTGGTTTTGTCCTCGTTTTTTTTTTTTTTTTTTTTTTTTCCTATGACTCCGATTTCATTTTATTCCTGGTAACTGAGAAGGGTCTAACCTGTGCGTTTTTTACGGAAAGTGTGGACCTTAGGCCGGATTGATGAATATGACATTACATTTTGGAAAGCTCCGTAGAACTCTTGCCTGGGGCCAATAAGGATGGTTTTTGCTTGTCATCGAGCCAGAGCCTACGGTTTGCGAAGTGAAGTGGAGTTGTATAGCCTATGTCAGAGAGGACTATCTGAAGTTGTGTAGCGAACCTTTCGTTTCATCAAAAGATGTTTCTGCTTTCCAGTGGAAAGCTCCGTTCTAGCACGCAAGCAGGCAGGCACCAGTTTCAAATTGAAGATGGACTAAAATCTATAAGTGTTAAATATATGCGGCAGTTACCCGGCCCCACAGCCAACATATCTTCTTTGAGTGATGAATAGAAAAATCTACAGAGACAAAAAAGTGGCTTTTTCCCACGGGTCTGAAAGTGCTGCCATCTATTGTTTCTGTCCATATCTGCGACGATTTCAGCTGAGTTTATAATTTTTTTTTTTTGCACTTTGGTTTGTGGTAGAGTAACGGTATCAGATGAGCCTCTTAAACTTTAAAAGTTCTCTCATTGCTAAAGAAACTAGAGCTTATCCTTTGCTCCTTTCTAAGTCGTGACGTTAGAAAGTTGGCCTACGGCAAAAAAGTCAACTTTTGAACTAAGACAGGTAGAATTTTTTTTTCGACGGCAATCGATAGCCATTGATGAGCTGATCAAAGTATATGTCATCCATTTTTTGGTACAAAAATTCCTTCATGAGATACACCAGTTTGAAAATTTCAAAGGGGTTGACAACTTCATAGTAAGGTACATTGAAACCAAAAATAGGCGATACCAGTTATGATACATATAGGGGACTTTTAAGCAACAGTCGACTGTTAGCCCATAATCATCTTCGGTAATGAGGGGTTTGCAGCTTTTGCTAGTTGGTATACCTGTTATTTGTTTCCGGTGTATTCGATGGTAAGAACAAATTGGTTCCCAATGGCAAGATATGCAAGGGACTTGTAAGTAATAATCGGCTGTTATGCTACAATCATCTTCTGCGATGATGGGTTTGCAGCTTTTGCTAGCTGGAGTACCCACTATTTGTTTCCGGTTATCTTAATGTATATCACGGGAGAGGGACTTGTAAGTAGGAATCGGTTCACGAGGGGCTAGGAATTTTTGCAAATGGGTGCACATTGTATTCGATTTCTATAAATCTGACGGTAAGAAAGTTTGTGTCGATGGTCTATCAATGTAACCGAGGATTAACTGTTTACACAACGGATACAAACGAAAATGTAAAGCAATGAGGTAGTTTCATAATAATTAGTAGTGTCATCTATGGTATTTTAATCCTGAAAAGTTACGGATAGGTTTCTATTACCAACTAGATTATATAAGATACTGTTCCAAGTTTTCATCCGTCACGATGTCTACGATTGAAAATGATAAAGTACAACTGACTGCAAAGTTAATTTAGTCCCTTCTTCCTATATTATTTTGTTGTTGTTTTTACAACGCTGAAGAATACCTTTTGATCATATGATTAATTTTTTTAGAACATCCCGTTTAAAAAGCTTATGCAATAATCATCTTCAGCGATGAGGGGCTTACAACTTTTGATAGCTGGTGTATCCATTATTTGTTTCCCGTGAATTTGATGTCAATAACGGGAGACGGACTTGTAAGTAAGAATCGGTTCACGAGGGGCTAGAAATTTTTGAAAATTGGTGCACATTGTATTCGATTTCTGTAAATATGACAGTAAGAAAGCTTGTATCGATGGTCTATCGCTATAACCTAGGATTAACTGTTTACGCAACGGGTACAAACGATACGGTAATGTAAAACAATAAGGCAATTTTGTAATAATTAATAGTGTCATCTATGGTATTTTAATCCTGAAAGGTTACGGATAGCTTTATAATATCAACTAGATTATATAAGATATTGTTCCAAGTTTTCATCCATCACGATATCTACGATTGAAAAGGATAAAGTTCAACTTCGACGGCAATCGATAGCCGCTGATGAGCTGATCAAAGTATATAACATCCATTTTTTGGTAAAAAAAATTCCTTTATGAGATACACCAGTTTGAAAGTTTCAAGGGGTTGACAACTTCAGTAGTAAGGTACACACCTTTTGGATGTTTTGGATGTTTCTTCTTCGCTATAAAAAATCATTGACAACAGAACCCAACCAGCGCACGACCTTCTACACTGCTTCCTGGCCGACGATTGAAATTAAGTGTCTTTTTGTGTATGTTTATGTGTTTTATTTACTTTCTTCATTTACTCCGCTTTCTGAAAACGGCGGGTTATAAATACATTACTTACTATTACTTACTTATTACTTACTGAAACCAAAAATAGGCGATACCAGTTGTGAGACATTTAGGGGACTTGTACGCGACAGGCGACTGTTAGCTCATAATCATCTTCGGCAATGAGGGGTTTGCAGCTCTCGCTAGTTGGCGTACCTGTCATTTGATGAACAATTTGGTTCCCAAATGTAAAACATGCAAGGGACTTGTAAGTAATAATCGGCTGTTATGCTACACAAATCTTCAGCGATGAGAGGTTTTCAACTTTTGCTAGTCGGTGTACCCATTATTTTTATCCTGTGAACTTGATGTCTATCACGGGAAAGGGACTTGTCAGTAGAATCGGTGCACGAGGGGCTAGAAATTTGTGCAAATTGTTACACATTGTATTCGATTTATCTAAATCTGACGGTAAGAAAGTTTGTATCGTTGGTCTATCGCTGTAACCTAGGATTGACTGTTAACGCAACGGGTACAAACGATACTGTAATGTAAAACAAGGTAGTTTCGTAATAATTAATAGTGTCATCTATGGTATTTTAATCCTAAGAAGTTACGGATAGCTTTATAATACCAACTAGATTATATAGGATATTATTCCAAGTTTTCATCCGTCACGATGTCTACGATTGAAAAGGATAAAGTTCAACTGACTGCAAAGTCAATTTAGTCCCTTTTTCCGATATGCTTTTGTTGGGGTTATGGCAATCGATAGCCCTTGAAGAGCTGATCAAAATATATGCCATCCATTCTTTTGAACAAAAATCCTTCATGAGATAAACCAGTTTGAAAGTTTCAAGGGGTTGACAACTTCAGGAGTAAGGTACACACTGAAACCAAAAATAGGCGATCCCAGTTGCGAGACATGTAAAGGACTTGTAAGCAACAGTCGACTGTAAGCAACAGTCGACTGTTAGCTCATAATCATCTTCGGCAACGAGGAGTTTGCAGCTTTTGCCAGCTGGTATACCTGTTATTTGTCTCAGGTGTATTCGATGGTAAGAACAATTTTGTTCCCAATTGTAAGACATGCATGGGACTTGTAAGTAAGATCGGTTCACGAGGGGCTAGAAATTTTTGAAAATTGGTGCACATTGTATTCGATTTCTGTAAATATGACAGTAAGAAAGTTTGTATCGATGGTCTATCGCTATAACCTAGGATTAACTGTTTTCGCAACGGGTACAAACGATACGGTAATGTAAACCAAGAAGGTAGTTTTGTAATAATTAATAGTGTCATCTATGGTATTTTAATCCTGAAACGTTACGGATAGCCTTCTTCCGATATTGTTTTGTTGTTGGTTTTACAACGCTAAACAACAGCTTTTGATTATGTGATTATTCTTTTTAGAACATACCGTTTTAAAAGCTTCGATAAGTTGACAATTTCAGCATTTAACCGACAGCGAAGAAACAAAACCAAAGTGTTGCTCTCGCAACACTTTAGCCGGCGAAGCCGGACAAAGGTTGCCGCAACACTTCACGTTGCCCGGGCAACGTAGGTCTAGTTGATATTAAAAAGCTATCCGTAACTTTTCAGGATTAAAATACCATAGATGACACTATTAATTATTACAAAATTACCTTATTGTTTTACATTACCGTATCGTTTGTACCCGTTGCGTAAACAGTTAATCCTAGGTTATAGCGATAGACCATTCGATACAAACTTCCTTACTGTCATATTTACAGAAATCGAATACAATGTGCACCAATTTTCAAAAATTTCTAGCCCCTCGTGAACCGATTCTTACTTACAAGTCCCCCTCCCGTGATTGACATCAAATTCAGCGGAAACAAATAATGGATATACCAGCTATCAAAAGTTGCAAGCCCCTCATCGCTGAAGATGATTACAGCATAAGCTTTTTGGGATCCCAAAACGTAAGTGGAGGGATACCTATGACATCGCAAAAGTTGTCCGTCTGTCCGACCGTCCGTCCGTAAGTCCGTCTGTAAGCACGATAACTCTCGAAGGGAATGAGATATTTTGATGAAACTTAGTGAGAAAGTTCGTTGGGTCGTCGGACCAGTCAAGTTCGTAGATGGGCTTTGTAGCTCTACATTTAGGGGTGGGGGAGGGGATTCAAATTAAGGGACAAACAAAATATTTTGAAACAGCTAATGTGATAGTCGATTATGGGGTACATGCTGAACACGATGGTGAAAACCATTTTGTCATCGGACAAGTAGTTCGCCTGGAATCCGGCCAAAACCGGAAAGTTTGTTGAAAGTAAAAGTTTTATTTGAAGTTGATTAGATGTTCGATTTAAGGGTAGGAAGACATGCTGAAGACGATGGTGAAAATTATTTTCTCGAAGGACAAGTATTTCGCCCGGAATCCGACCCAAACCGGAAAGTTTGTTAAAAGTAAAAGTTTTATTTGAAATTGATTAGATGTTCGATTTAGGGGTAGGAAGACATGCTGAAGACGATGGTGAAAACTATTTTCTCGACGGACAAGTATTTCGACCGGAATCCGGCCCAAACCGGAAAGTTTGTCAAAATTAAAAGTTTAATTTGGAGTTGATTGGATGTTCGATTTAGGGCAAGAAGACATGCTGAACACTTATGTGAAAACAAGTTTCTACCCGGACATGTAGTTCGTCCGGAATCCGGCCAAAACCGGAAAACTGTTGGAAGTCAAAGTTTTATTTCTAGTTGATTAGATAAGCGATTTAGGGGTAAGAAGAGATGCTGAGTCCCTGTGTGACAATCGTATTTTACCCGGACATATAGTTCGACCGGAATCCGGCTGGAATCGGAAAATTTGTCATAAGCTAAATTTCTATTTGAAGTTGATTAGATGTTCATTACTGGGGAAAGAAGATACCCTGATTTCGTCTTTGAGCTTTCTTTTTTCGCCGGACAAGTAGTTCTGGAGTTCGGCCGGAACCGGGAAATTGGCAGAAGTTGCAGGAAGTTTTCGTCAAAACAGATGTGACTTATAGGGGTAAACACACATGCTGAATCCAAATCTGAAGTTGGTTTTCTCAGGTGATTAGCTATTTGGCCTTAATCTGTTTCTGAATTTTAATTGTAAAAATGTTCAAGGAGTCTGGCGAAGACTGGATCTGGCTAAGACAAGACCCAGTTGTCTGGATCAGATATTGAATTTTTGGGATCCCATCGAAACCTTTGGTCTTGTTAAACGGGATGTTCTAAAAAAAATAATCATATCATCAAAAGGTATTCTTCAGCGTTGTAAAAACAACAACAAAATATGTAGGAAGAAGGGACTAAATTAACTTTGCAGTCAGTTGTACTTTATCCTTTTCAATCGTAGACATCGTGACGGATGAAAACTTGGAACAATATCTTATATAATCTAGTTGGTAATAGAAAGCTATCCGTAACTTTTCAGGATTAAAATACCATAGATGACACTATTAATTATTATGAAACTACCTCATTGCTTTACATTTTCGTTTGTATCCGTTGTGTAAACAGTTAATCCTCGGTTACATTGATAGACCATCGACACAAACTTTCTTACCGTCAGATTTATAGAAATCGAATACAATGTGCACCCATTTGCAAAAATTCCTAGCCCCTCGTGAACCGATTCCTACTTACAAGTCCCTCTCCCGTGATATACATTAAGTTAACCGGAAACAAATAATGGGTACACCAGCTAGCAAAAGCTGCAAACCCATCATCGCAGAAGATGATTGTAGCATAGCAGCCGATTATTACTTACAAGTCCCTTGCATATCTTACCATTGGGAACCAAATTGTTCTTACTATCGAATACACCGGAAACAAATAACAGGTATACCAACTAGTGAAAGCTGCAAACCCCTCATTACCGAAGATGATTATGGGCTAACAGTCGACTGTTGCTTAAAAGTCCCCTATATGTATCATAACTGGTATCGCCTATTTTTGGTTTCAATGTACCTTACTATGAAGTTGTCAACCCCTTTGAAATTTTCAAACTGGTGTATCTCATGAAGGAATTTTTGTACCAAAAAATGGATGGCATATACTTTGATCAGCTCATCAATGGCTATCGATTGCCGTCGAAAAAAAAATTCTACCTGTCTTAGTTCAAAAGTTTACTTTTTTGCCGTAGGCCAACTTTCTAACGTCACGACTTAGAAAGGAGCAAAGGATAAGCTCTAGTTTCTTTAGCAATGAGAGAACTTTTAAAGTTTAAGAGGCACATCTGATACCGTTACTCTACCACAAACCAAAGTGCAAAAAAAAAATAAATTATAAACTCACCTGAAATCGTCGCAGACATGGACAGAAACAATAGATGGCAGCACTTTCGGACCCGTGGGAAAAAGCCACTTTTTTGTCTCTGTAGATTTTTCTATTTATCACTCAAAGAAGATATGTTGGCTGTGGGGCCGGCTAACTGCCGCATATATTTAACACTTATAGATTTTAGTCCATCTTCAATTTGAAACTGGTGCCTGCCTGCTTGCGTGCTAGAACGGAGCTTTCCACTCGAAAGCAGAAACATCTTTTGATGAAACGAAAGGTTCGCTACACAACTTCAGATAGTCCTCTCTGACATAGGCTATACAACTCCACTTCACTTCGCAAACCGTAGGCTCTGGCTCGAGGACAAGCAAAAACCATCCTTATTGGCCCCAGGCAAGAGTTCTACGGAGCTTTCCAAAATGTAATGTCATATTCATCAATCCGGCCTAAGGTCCACACTTTCCGTAAAAACCGCACAGGTTAGACCCTTCTCAGTTACCAGGAATAAAATGAAATCGGAGTCATAGGAAAAAAAAAAAAAAAAAAAAAAAAAAAACGAGGACAAAACCAAAGTGTTGCTCTCGCAACACAATTAAAAACAATCAGGATAAACAGAACGAAAAACAAAGTGGATCCAGATAAATTTCGTCAACTTCACATTTTTTTTTTTCGAGCAAAATCCATTTTGGAAGCATTCCCCGTGTTCTCGCTGTTTTCCGTACACGGAGACAGCGTGGACTGTCGCCTTCTATTCTCGCCGTTCCCTTCGAGTTGCAGAGAACCAGTGGCGAACTTGTACCTATAGACAACAGTTCTTGTACGTGGCTGATATTCGCTTTGTTTTTCGCAAAGCGGATCCGTGAAAACGCCAGAATCAACCTTTATTCCGTGGTGAATACTCCTGATGACAAACTCTTCGTGCCGATGAATAATCGCCGTGTACCGAATGGAAGAGCAGGAAGCGTCACCACAGCTGTCCCTAATGAGCACGGTCAATTGGTTGACACAGGATTTGAGTCATCGTTCGGGCGACGTTTCTCTTTCTTCCCAAGTTTTACTGGCGTGTTTTGGAGTAAGAAGGACGGGAATGTAGTCGTGATACAAACGAACACAACCCATTTCTCAAGTTTTTGCTTTTTTCACAGTGAAAAATGGGTAGTCTGCTGAATTTGATTAGTGAGACGTTTCGGCCTTTCTTGGCAAGGTCCTATTCAGACTCAAGCTGGAAATTTGTTTCACAAAATCCTTCTCAGTTTCAAGAGGACCCTTGCCAAGAAAGGCGAAATATGGCTACGATGAAATTCAGCTGACGTAGGCTATTCGTTTCGTGTTGTCAAACGTGATTCGCAGTTAGCATGGGCTGAAGGAATATTTACCAAAGGCTGCCATCGTTCAGTCCAGCCTATAGGCTAATTGTAATAGTTGCGTTTTTGCAGATACCATGGTATCTGATAACACGGTCAAGGGTCGTTTTCGCAGTTACCGTGGTATTTAATACCACGGTCAACAGGGGTTTTTCCAGTTACCGTGGTATCTGGCTAGGTACCGTAGTATCTGATATTCAGATAGCGTGGTAACTGATCATGGTATCTGAAAATTTCATCTCACTATCATTTTCACTAACTCAAGAGTCTAGTTTTTTGTCAAATGGGTGGGAAAGAAATATGTCACTCTAGACGTCAGTGGATACCAGTATTTCTTTTTTGATGACTTTTAAAAGCGCAAATCCGGCAATTGTCGTTTTTGAAGAGCAACAGTAGTATCAGATACCCCGGTAACTGCAAAAACGAATAATTAAAGGTCCAGTTACCGTTCCAGTAGATACCAAGGTATCTGCAAAAACTGAACTAATGTTTCATGCATACCTATTACTCTATATGACTAAAGGCGTATTCTCGCCGTTCCCCGAGGACTCCTCGGGGAATCGAAGGGAACGGCGAGAATAGAGGGAGTCACTCTACGCGGACTCCCCGTACAGAAACAGTGAGAACACAGGAAATGCTTCCAAAATTGATTTTGTTCGAAAAAAAAATATGCAGTTGACGAAATTAGTCTAGATCCACTTTATTTTTGGTTTTGTTTATTCTGATTGTTTTTAATTAATTTTACATTGCACCAACACAAGCAAAAATTGATTCCCCTCCGAATCTCAAAGGGAGTCCTTTTTGATGATGGTGATGATAGTCGGAGCATTCCCCGTCCGTGGGGACTCGCGAGAATACGGGGAGTGAGTCACCGGGACAAACAAAAACGCGGGGAATCCTCAAGTGGAGTCCTCGGGGAACGGCGAGAGTACGCCTTAAGTCCAAAACACGCCAGTGATTCTCGGGAAGAAGGAGTAAACGTGTCCGTAACGACTCAAATCCCGAGTCAGCGCAGCTTTGACACCGTTTCTTCGTTTCTTCCGCAGGTACCGGGAGATTCAGCATCGGCAGGAAGAGATAGTCATCAAGAGTATTGAAATCCAGTTACCGTTCCAGCAGATACCAAGGTATCTGCAAAAACTGAAGTAATGTTTCATGTATACCTAATTGAAGATCCAGTTACCGTTCCAGCAGATACCAAGGTATCTGCAAAAACTGAACTAATGTTTCATGTATACCTGACGATTAAATTCATATACAAAAATACGCAGTGTAGCATCATTTGTTTTAATTCTTATATGTGTATAAATATTATATAATATTTATATAATATTTACATATTACATGACTTATTCATGTACAAATAGACAGAAAGGTCAGTACGAATGATGGCACAATAACAACTGCCACCTTGGGAATTTTGAAAGAACGAGGTGTAAGCACTTAAAGGGCCAGATGGCCGCTCAGTAAGAGCGTGTTCCACCCTTGTAACAATAGTTACTATTAGTTACTATTTCCGTTCCATCCTCACGAAAAGTTACTACGCTGACCGTTCCAACCTTGTCGGAATAGTAACTAATAGTTACTATTTGCTTACCATGCTCGGGAGCGTGGTAAGCGTAGTAACTACGCATCTCTGGAACGTGATTGGTCGGATTCGCCCCTGGCGTGAGATCCTGCTGGAAAATAAAAAAATCGTTCCAGCCTTGACGGCAAAAAGCCAGAATTCGTGACGTCATGCGTAGTAACTACGGTAAGTAGGATGGAACACGCTCTAAATGCATGTTCGGGGTTAGGCAATATATTCAAATATTGACTGCCATGAGGAAAATCTAGATGAATCTGAACTGGAATACAGGAATCTCCTGGAATTGGCGCATTTGCTTGTAAGATGCGACTCATTTTAAGACATTTTTAGATATAAGCAGACTAAATCTCCTGGAATTGGTGCATTTGCTTGTAAGATGCGACTCATTTAAGACATTTTTAGCAGACTAAACCTGTCATAGTTTTGATTTTTTATCGTTTGCTGGGTATGCATGGCAGGACTGGGATATCATTGTGTGTAAATTACAGGACTATGCATGAGTACATGGAATCTGCATGGATTGCTTTATTGGATACAGATGGTAGAGCTCTGCTTATTTGAAGACCTTTATAATTTGTCCATACCTTGGCCTTGATTTATGCCTATAAGAGAGTCAAATAGAAAGGGAAACATAAAAAACTTGGCATCAGTGATCATCTAACTATTATAGCAATTTTTCTGCCATCTTTATTTCACAAAGTAGAGGGCAATTCTGGTGATCTCTTGGATACGCTTTCCAGAAAGCAAAGCGAGAATCTGCCAATCGCAAGAACAAACAGAAAGAAGTTGAAGTTGAGCCCAGGTTGTGCCTTTGCAACTTCTCGCCAACATACCAAAATCACTTTCCACTAGCAAAGTAGATTCGCTTTCCAAGCGCTGGCGTAAAGTAACAGACAGCAAGAACAGCTTCGGAAAGCAAAGTGAGTTTAACAGAAGTTGCAAAAACAGCTGGCTCAAAAGCTCGCAGAGCTTTGCAGACCTCCAATCGCCCTTAGATTGAACAAGTTGTATTTAAATGAGTTCCGACAAAGTTACATGAGCTTGTTACCTATTGACAAAAGTGTGCACCATAGTGACCATAGGTGCCAGACAGGTGCTGGTTTGTGAAAGCTTGTAATCTGAAGAAGGAACAGATTGAAACAGTCCACAAAATATTAAAGTTGTTTTGAAACATTGATAATATGGATATGAATTAAATGCATTTGGCAAGTATTTTGCAGTAAAAAGTTTCCTGGTGTGGTTGAAGTGATTTCTTCTTTGACAGTTTACTGTTAGGCAATTCAAATACGTATACATCTAACTTAAGAACTTTGGAAGATTTTCCTAGGTTGTAATTTAAAGTTTGGCTGAAAGGGCAGCTGATATTTGCATCTGATATTTGAGACACTGAAATATTTTACTCATCTAAGGGATTTTGCATTTATTTCGGGGGGGGGGGGGGCTGACATGTGTGGAGCAAGGTGATGTTAAGAGGTTGTAGTTGTTTCTACCTATACTCTGAGTAGTCTAGTACACTAAGCCGTTTTTGTCCATGCTCGATAGGTGCAGTGTGCTGGCACGGGATACCCATGCTGCAAATTCGAGCGACTGCAGAAGAGAGCCTGCAGAAAAATACTTGGTCATAATTACACTTCTTACAACGAAAGCCTTCAAATCCTTGATTTCGAAAAACTGTCTGAAAGAAGACATAATCTTCTCATGCGTGTTGGCCACCAAATTTTGAATTCTCAACAGCACAGGACCATCCTTCCGGACTTCGTTACACCCTCTCATGGACCTAACACGCGAAGCAAGGACGACCCAAAACCCAAGCTTGTTCCCCCACCTACGAAATCTTTAGAAAGATACCTAAATTCATTTGTTAGGTATTTTACTAAACATTTTAACTGTTCATGATTCATGTTCGTTTCTTATTTATTGTTTGTTAGTTTGTGTTTTATTTGTATTGTTAGTGAGGGTTTATTTTTCCAATTCCCGCCCGTGTTAGCCTAGTGCTATTAGGGTTGAAAATAAAATCGATTGATTGATTGAAATGGGTACTCATACATTTGAGGATCCTGCTCACCCCTGCCCGCATACCGGAGCGTTTTAGTATGGTTATCAAATAATGGCTTTGCGTCCTGGCTTGGATCTGAGCTGTGCTCAGTTTTGCACTACTTTGCCTTGGGCAGTAGTTTAAGGCCACTTCAGACTCCTCCTCCATTCTAACAGAACATGAAATGGCAGGCTGTGTCATAGGTACATTGACAAGACAGATAATCTGTTACATCAGAAATGCTTGTGGGTCTTCTTGATGTAAAAAAATCATTAGACTTGCTTCTGTTTTTATTCTTGAACTAATAAGAAAAATCCTCTCTGCATGAAAGCCAGTTCTAGAAATTCTCAGTCTACGAAATTATGATTTTAAAAACTGTTACTAGCATTGCTCGGTTTTGACACTACTTTTTTGTGCAAAGTGGTGAAAGTAGCAAGCTGCTGCCAAGGTTTTCCTTCTGGAAACTACCATTATTTAAAAAAAAAAACGTCCGTCTATTCATTTGGATATATTTGTTTACAAATTATGGTAGCGGTCAATTATGGCATCACATATATAACTCGTTAGTGATGCGATATTTGTTCTGTATTAGCTGACGGTTTCAACTTCACCACTCCTATAAGTGGCTAACACAATGCACAAATAATAATATAGGAAAAGAAAAACACGAAGTTACCATACTAGAAACAAGAAATAGGCTGCTCAACAGAACCATTATGAAAAATAAAACCAGTGTGAGCAAATGTAATGAAATGTTTGAGATATAATTATTTTATTTCAGACATACATGTTCGACTGTTGAATAATAGACCAGAGAAATGGATGATCTCACGATCACAGTTAAGCAAGAGCAAGTGGAGTATGTTGACTTTCCATCCATTAAGGAAGAGCCGCACCAGTTGAGAGTAAATTCCTCATTTGAAAGCATAAAAGCTGAGGCCATCGATTGCAGAGCTGATTCACAAAAAGTAGATGATTTAGCAGCGACTAAGTTTGAATGCAGCATTTGTGACATGACGTTCGCCCAAGGACAGGAACTCACTCGCCATTTACTAGACCACACAACAGTGGAACCATACGAGTGTGATATCTGCTCTTGCCGGTTCAAAACTAAAGAAATGTTATACTATCACATACGTATGCACACAGAGGAAAACATTTATGCTTGCAGTCTTTGTGGTGCAAAGTTTTCCAGAAACTCACTCTTGAAAAGCCACATGTTAGGTCACAAGGGGGTCAAGTCCTTTAAGTGTCCTCAGTGCTCGTTTTCCTGCTCTTGGAAAGGTAATATGATACGTCATATGAAAAACCATAATGGTAGTGGAGACCACCAGTGTGAAACTTGCGGATGTAGGTTTCCTACTAAGAAATCATTGAGCGCGCATGCAAGGAATCATTCCAAAACAGAGTCAGAGTATGCTGTAACTGCAGAAACAGAAGGGAAGGAATGTGATTTGGAAGCTTCGACTCCAACATTCGGTGGAGAGAATGTGACAGACGTTAGCGTGAAAACACATCAGTCAGGCAGTGCTAGGATTCAGGATACAAAAAGGCAACTAAACTTGGAGACTAGAGTAAATACAGGGAAAGAAACATGTGATGGTAATTCGGAAGGTGATTTGGTGCCGAAACTCGATGTAGGGCATACACAGCAGATTTGCATGAAACCAGTGGTGACAGGCAATGCGAATGGTGACACTTTAGCTGAACAGGGCTTGCTTGATATGTTAAACACCGAGTCTCAGCAAGTGTTGGATACTAGCAGCGATCGCGACGTTGCATCAGCTGATAAAATGTCTGCTGATAACGCCCTAATAAGTGCAGTTGATGCACCTCCTGTAAAAAAATTGACAAACGCAAAGAGCCACAGTACGGACAACCATACACACAGAGATGAACATGAAGAAAGAATACTCGACTGTGCGAACACAAACAGTGCTGCTGTAAGCGGAGCTGAGTCACGCATGCTATGCGAAGGGGTAATTCACGTTGAGACCGAAAATGCCTCAGCAAATACTCAGATTGCAGGCTCTTTGGGTAAGAAAAATAAACATGTGTGCAGTATTTGCAGTTTGACATTCAATATGGCCAAACAGCTTAGAGACCACTTTATTGAGCACTCCGGGGAAAAACCATATGCTTGTGATTCCTGTGAGTCTAAATTCAACTGGGAAAGAAATCTAATAGCTCACAAACGAATTCATACCGTTGAGACGAAGTACATCTGTGGCACTTGGGGAATGGGATTTGGTCGTCGTAATAATATCAGTCACAGTGGGGATAAGCCTTTTAAGTGCAGTCAGTGCCCATTTTCCACTTCGAGGCAGTCGTACTTGACGCGACATCTAGCGGGAAACAAAAACCACAAGGCTAAACGTGACACCTCACAAACTAATACAGAACCAGAAGAAGATTCTAGTCGAGTTGGGAAGGAGTTGGATGATTGTAACGCAGTCATTGAGACTGGAAGCAAAGTTGCACGCCCCCAGGCAATACGAATTAACCGTTTTCAAAGTAAAGGAAACATCCTTCGAGTTGATAAACGTGAGACGGTTTCATTTAGCGACAGGGGGTTAAGTGAAGCAATTTCCTACCCTAACATCCAACCTGACATGGAAGATCGTGATTCAAGGTGTGCTGAGAGGATCGGTGAAATCGAGACCATCTATCTTCCGTCTGAAGCTGGCTGTCTTGAAGCTAAAGCAAACCAGGGAGAGACTTTGGATCCTTACGATGGAAGTTCTATTTTTGAAGTGTCTTCAGCCCCTGTCAGACTTGACTTCCATGAGTCCAAGGAGGCGCTGGTCGAGGTTGACGATCCTCTATCTGACACAAAATTCATTGACATGGAGGCTACTGCATCCATGGCAGACAAGGACGATACGGCTGCTCTGGGTGGTCGGATGAATCCCCTGGAACGGACCCATGACGCTGGGACCTGTGACAAAGCAATTCCGGCAAGCAAAAGCAAAATCGAAGCAAATCAGGGTGAGACTTTGAATACTTGCGACAAAAGATCCCGATGTATTATTGAAGTGTTCATATATGCACATTCGTTTTATGTTCATTGTGAACACTCCACTGTTGCGGCAACTATAGGCCGTGTTCGGTTTTCTGTTTTCACCGTAATTTCTGTCGTCCTTAACTCGTGAACCAGGACAGGTATGAAGTTGAAACTTGGTTTACTTGTGGGTATTGGGGCCTAGTTCGGCTTTCTGGGGCTCCCCTCCCCGAAGCCAGCAGGATCAGGGGCTGTTGGGCCAGATTGCCCACAGTTTGAGATATGATGATGAATTTCCTTTTAACTGTAGATCCCAGGGTCGGGAAGACACTTTTGGAGTTGCACCTCCCCCACCCTCCCTACGCATGCGTAACTTGGCCCAGATCGCCCATGAGCTAAGTTCTCAAACTGTGACAAGTATCAAATTATGGTCATACCGGTTTTGGTTTGTGTTTTATGGCTTCCCGATCCCCCACCCCTTCTCTTCAGGGGCAACTGGAATGGGCCCAGTTCGTAAGGATGATTGGTATAAAGACTCAACTTGATATACTTTTTGGCATTGGCATCTATTTATGCCCCCCCCCCCCTGCCCCCAACAATAATCACAATCACGTATCGTAATCACGATAAAATTTGGTGAGCGTTCAGATCCTAGGATCTGGAATTGCTTCTTTGAGTTCCACCTTGCCAACCGTCCCCGTTCATGGGCAACTGGACCCAGATTGACCAGTGAGTAAATTTGTGACCTGAAAATGGGTATTAAGTACAAATTTAGTTTATTTGTCGGCTTTGTGGTTTACTTTTACACTCCAGGTTTGAACGCCTGCATACTTGTTGCTCCTCCTGTTTTTGCTCCTCTCGCTTCTTAGCTCTGGTTTTTTAAAAAACACTCATTTAGCCACCCGTTAGTACTGGTTCGAACAGATTGATCGTCCGCCATTTGTTGACCAATCAGGAAGGAGAATAAGAAGGATGATCGAGAAGTGACCATCGAAGCAACTTCTTGATTATACAGAATTGCAAAGCTTTCCTCGTTCTCGACTTGGCCAAAAACTGACAATAAAAGAATTGAGAGAGAATCGCGAGAAGGATTGACATCAACAAGTACGCAAGCGCTCAGACGTGGAGTGTAACTTGATTTACGTTAGATTTCTCCTGTATGGTCATACGTGCTAATTAGAATTGTCGTCAAACAGTTGAGCCCTCAAAGAGTCTAAAACCATAGCCATGTCCATCGTCGTGCTTTCAGTTTTGCTCGCTATAAGTAGGCCTACTCTAGATTTGTTTCATATACTTTAATGAATCGCGAAATGCACTTCAATTCGATTCAGTTTATCTTCAAATCACTCACGGACTAGCCAAATTTTGTTTTTTTTTGTCAACAAAAATAACTGTATCAAGATAGAATGACGTCAAACGTAAAGTGCATAAATACAAGAGCAACAGTGATGACATCAAACGTAAACTGAATAAATACAACAACAACAACAAAACAAGATACTCAGACAGCAATAAAATATTTTTCTTTTCTCTTCCTCTCTTTTGTCTTATTTCTCTCTCTATTATAGTGTTATGTAGGTTAATCTGTCAAAGGGGGTTTGTTAAAGCACAATGGACACTTCTAATGCTTTACTTTGTATTAAATGCTTCACAAATAAACATTTCCGAATTCCTTTAGAAGGCGCTACGAAAATCGGCCGTTTTCTTGTTATCCCTTGTCTTTACCTCTCTGGCGTTTCGGCGATCCAAATCTTAGGAGCTGGGATATTATGGCAGGAAATTCAAAAACTCCCAGAAATGCTTGATAGAAAAGGATATATTTGAGATGTCAGCCGCAGGTGCAGTTTACCTGATTGTTCTAGTGTTTCATCTGAAGTTTTAGGCCTTAAAGTGCCTATTAAAAGTTTTTCTTTGTGGAAGAGTGTTGTGAAGCTCGATTAACTTGCTTTATAAAATGTACCAGAATATGCAATAAGCTTATAAAAAATAACATAGTTACAAAAATCATTCAAAAACAAGTAACCTCTTCAAATCTGAATTATACAAGCTGATTTATGCATAGAATAAAGATCTACTAAGTATTATAAGAAACATCACTTTTATCGTTGTCCAAGCTAGTAAATTGAGCATGTACTGGCCCAAAAAATTACGCTTTGAAATATCACAGAGAGGAAACTGCTGAAAAAGCTGCTGATCTAGGGGGTAAGCATTGTTCCTAGGTTGTTACAGAGTGGGATTGGGGTAGTTTGAAGTGCCCATTGAACTTTAAACCTCTTAACAAGTGTAAACTTCTAGAGGGTTTTGTGTTTCTTAGTATTTTTTTTCCAACAAACCCCATATCTAATCTAATCTAATCTAATAAAAATTTAAAGAACAAACGAAAATTTTAGGTGTAGATTTATATACTGGCAGTTGTTGCAACCGCTTCAGAATCGAGCTGGCTCACGAATGAGGGCGCGAAGCTACGCTGATACCGAGCATGAGAGCATGTGACCGGTTCTATTACCGGGATCGGTTGGGAACAGGTTGGGAAGCTGCTCTTCAGGAGCTTGGTATGTATGAATTCATGAACTGCGATCACAATAGAATCTTTTCTTTCAGTGGACTTTGTGCACGGAGGTTGGCCAGAGCTACAAAGTAACTTTGAGGCACCAGTCGTGGACTGCAAGGAAAGTGCTGGTTCCATGACAAGCTTTCAGGACTGTGGCAGTTCTCTGAAACGTCCGAAGATTGAAGATGGTGATCTCAAAACCTACGAGTGTTCTGATTGTAAATGTGCCTTTCTCGCGCCTTCCCTACTTGTGGCTCAGTTAGAGACTCAAACCTCTGAGAAGATGTACAAATGCCCTCAGTGCACTGAAGGTAACAAAGTGATGGAGATGAAAACGCCCACGGGAGATAAACCATATTCCTGTGATTTATGTGATAAAACATTTTCTCACAAGCACCACAAGGCGAATCACATGACAACTCACACGGGAGAGAAACCCTATTCCTGTGATGTTTGTGGGAAACGTTTCGCGCGCGCAAACTTCAAAAGCAACCACATGAGAATACACACGGGAGATAAACCCTATTCCTGTGACTTTTGTGAGAAGAAGTTCTCTCTTTCCACCCAAAAGGTGACTCATATGAGAACACACACGGGAGAGAAACCTTATTATTGCGACTTTTGTGAGAAAAGGTTTCGCCAGAGTTGTCAGAAAGTGCAGCACATGAGGTCACATACGGGAGAGAAGCCTTATTCGTGCGACGTTTGTGAGAAAAGGTTTTCTCAGTTAGCTCATAGGGATAATCATATGAGAACGCACACGGGAGAGAAACCGTATTCTTGTGACTTTTGTGAGAAAAAGTTTGCTCAGTTAGCTCATAGGGATATTCATACGAGAACGCACACAGGAGAGAAACCCTTCCCTTGTGATTTGTGCGGGCAAAGTTTTGCCCGGAATAGTCAAAGGTCGCATCACCTAAGGGCTCACCACTAAAGACAAATGAATAGTTGCGTTTTCCAGATATCATGTTATCTCATACCACGGTCTAAAGTCGTTTTCGCAGTTACCGTGGGATCTGATACCACGATCAAAAGGCGCTTTTGCAGCTATCATCGTTGTATCTGGAAAAGTTATCTCACTTTCATCATTGCCAACAATAGAGCCTAGGATTTTGTCAAATTGTTGGGAAAGAAGTTTGGAACTTAGTGATGTGACTGGATATCAGGTTCGTTTTTCGGATGACTTCGAAAAGCGCAATTTCGGCAATTATCGTTTTTACAGAGCAAAGGAAGTAGGTAGTAGATACCATAATTTCGGCAATTCTCGTTTTAGCAGGGCAACTGTAGTATCAGATACCACGGTAACTGCAAAAATGACTAATTGCAGGTCCAGTGAACGCGGTAACAGATACCCTGTTGTCTGCAAAAACGCAACTAATTTGAATGAAATCAAAGGTGGGAATAGGCGAGAACAGAGGAAGTCACTTCTCAAGTCGATTCCACGTACAGAAAATCAGTGTCGTCGTACCCATCGTCGGCGAAAACCAGTCGCCCGAAAACCAGTGGTCGCACAGAAAACCAGTAATTGCGTTTTTGCAGATACCATGGTATCTGATACCACGGTGAAAAGACGTTTTTGCAGTTGCCGTGCCATCTCGCAAGCTACCGTGATATCTGATATTCAGATACCACGGTAACTGCGAAAACGACTGTAGACAGTGGCATCAGATACCACGGTAACTGAAAAAACGACTAATTGCGGATGCAGTTACCGTCGTAACAGATACCATGGTATCTGGAAAAACACTATAATTTCTAAATCCGAAAGCTTGTCACGCTTTAAATGCCGTAATGGGAGGCGCTACGAGTATGGCCCATTTGCAATGCATGGAAAGCATAGGCCTTGGCGGTACTCCCTAGTGTTATTTTGCTCTAGTCAGGTGAAAGGTTGTAGTCAGTGAGTCGTAGTCAATCAGTTGGGTTACGATCTTTATACTAGTTGCCTTTTTACAGATACCATGGTATCTGATACCACGGTCTAAAGTCGCTTCTGCAGTTACCGTGGTATCTGATACCATGGTCAAAAGGCCTTTGCAGTTATCGTGGTATCTAGCCAGTTGTCGTGGTATCTGAAAAAATCATCTCACTTCCATCGTTACCAACAATAGAGTCTAGGATTTTGTCAAAATGGTGGGAAAGAAGTTTGGAACTTAGTGATGTGACTGGATATCAGGTTCGTTTTTCGGATGACTTCGAAAAGCGCAATATTATCGTTTTTACAGAGCAAAGGAAGTAGGTAGTAGATACCATGGTATCTGATACCACGGTATCTGATACCACGCTCTAAAGCCGTGTTTGCAGTTATCGTGGTATCTGATACCACGGTCAAAAGGCGTTTTTGCAGTTTTCGTGGAAAAACTTGTCGTCTGGTTAGGCTGTTGCTGGGGGGGGGGGGGGAGGGGGAGGGGGCAGGGGAACGAGAGTCCAAGTTGCAGGTTTCAATTGTTGAAAAACGAGGTTACGGTTGCTAGCTATTGCCTTGTTCATTATGATCCACGTGTCACCAGCTACGTTGCTTTTCTTTTTCCTACGTTGCTTTTCCAGCTAAGTCACTTTTGTTTATTCGAATTGATTTTAGCCTACTTAATTTTATACTTTTATTATTCCCAAACCAAAAATCATAGCCACAGTAAAATAGATGTCCTTTTGTCAACTAAACCAGAACTAAACTCAGTATTGATATCAAAAAGTCTTATTAACCATCCGTAACGTCTTTTTTTTTTAAACCAACAACTTCAGCTACTCCTAAAGTCGAGCCCCCCCTCCCTCGGGTCTGAAAGGGAGTCCCTCAGGGACTCCTCAAAAGCAGTCCGCGGGAATCGGTTTATGCGCAATACTGAATCTGTCTTTTATTCAAAATGATAATCAATCAACAAAATTTACCTAGAAGTTCGCAAATGTTCTAGAACTCCATTTGAGTTTCGCAGGACACTTGAACGAAGGAAACTACATTTCAAATACTAAATGCACCAGATTGAAGTGATAGATTAGAAATAGCAAACACGAACTCGAGAAAACGAATTAAGTCCTATTATTAAAAAAAAAAATGTCGAGAAGAACCGGACAGAGTAAAGCTTCAAGATGACAAAGAACTGCAGCAATAAATTTAACACCATGCCTATAATAGGTCTGACATGCACGAAGGAATTCAAGAGAATCGCGGGCGATTAACGTTTACATACCTGGATATAGAGGTTCGCCTCATTAGAGATTAACTCTCTCTTGTCTCGTTAGGCATCAGCTATCTCTCTCTATAGATGTTCATAGAGTTCATTTTTTTCTCCAGAGGCTCATCTTGTTATATGTTCCTCTTGAGTATTCTATGTGATTTTATGTAATTCTTATTATGTAAAATTATACAACTCTATAATTCTAAATGAGTAACTATATATGACTGTCAGAAAACGCCAGCGAACCTTGGAAGAACAAGAACCATCACCCAACAAAATTGATTCAGATTCTGTGTAAACAAATCAACAACGTGTGTTGCCGTGACGCTTCCCTTTCTTCGCTGGTCATACGGCGATTCTTCGTCGGCACGGAGGGTTAAGTGGGTCCTAAGGCGGTTAAGGTCCTAAGGTCCTCGTGGTTACTAAGCGGGTACTCTACGCTTTCACATTGACGCGCTGAGCCGTTCACCCTTAGCTACGCAACCTCTGCGTCGCGCTTGCGTTGACGCAACGCAGAGATTACGCAGACAAAAAAACGCAACGCAAGGATAGAACCAAGCTCTATTCTTGCGTTGCGTCGACGCGTACGCTTCAGATTTTTCATTGGAAAAAGGACGTTTTTAAAACATGCTAATGATGAAGACAAACTTACTAATGGTGAAAGAAACGAGAATTCAGCAGAAGAAACAGAGAAAGGAAAACGAAAATGAGCATCCAGCGTGAACGCTTCTCTCGCAGGTGTGAAAGATATGCTACGCAACCTGTGCGCAACGAAAGATAAACGCATACGCGACGCATCGCAACGACGCGTCAATGTGAAATCGGCTTAATGGCAATCGCAAGTCCGTCGTAACTGTTCTCGTCCCGGGCCCGGCATGCTCTCATTGGCTGAAAACCGCCGAAATGGCCGCTTACGACACGTTACGATCGCTTCCGACTGCCACTGGAGGAACCACTTTAGTCATCAAGAGTATTAATTCGTAAGTCAGAAGCAGAGCAAAATAACAATAGGGAGTAGCGCCAAGATTTGACAAAATTGACACACACTTGAAGCGATACTAGCACCACTAGCGACAGAGAACGACCCTACTGTCGTTCACCAGCGCTGGCTCCGATCAAAGACAATAGTGGGAAAGACCGGTGACTTCGCTACAATCGGGTCTCTGAAAATCGACTGGAACGTCCCCTAGCGTTTGGACTTTGCCCAATTTCCAGCGGTAAATGATTAATATAATCAAAGCAAGAGGACGTGAGTAGGCAATGTCTGTCAACATTAACTGATTCGAAATCGTGAATTCAATATTTTTTTCCATAAAAAAGCGATTTATTCTTTTCCTACTTGTTTTTATTCCAATTAAAGAGGGAATATGAACGGAGAGAGAATGCTCATCATAAAGTGTCGACTCATCATAAGGTGTCGACTACCACCTGGCTGAAATTCAATTTAGTGTGTAAAGTGTCCCGAGAAATTTATAGAGGCGAAAGCCTTATTATTGCAATTATATTATTATTATTATAACAAAACGTACTTTGATGATGATTCTGTGGAAAGCGATGCAAGAAATTGTCAACAGAGCGATTTTTCACGAAAGAACATCCGCTAAACGGCGCTTATTGTTGTGACTCATGGGGCTTACGGGAATTTCCGGTCTTTCCCAATTTTACTGTCTTTGGCTCCGATAACTTCAAATCCTGAACATAGCAACACAAATTATACAGCCTCCTTTGTTTTCTTGGTGTGTCAGACCCCACCTTCGGTTTACTATAAATTTCTAAACCCGCAAGCTTGTCACGCTTTAAATGCCGTAATGGGTGCCGCTACGAGTGTGGCCCGTTTGCAATGCATGGAAAGCATAGGTCTTGGCGGTGCTCCCTAGTGTTATTTTGCTCTAGTCAGGTGAAAGGTTGTAGTCAGTGAGTCGTAGTCAATCAGTTGGATTACGATCTTTATATCAGTTGCCTTTTTGCGGATACCATGGTATCTGATACCACGGTCTAAAGTCGCTTCTGCAGTTACCGTGGTATCTGATACCATGGTCAAAAGGTGTTTTTGCAGTTATCGTGGTATCTACCCAGTTATCGCGGTATCTGAAAAAATCATTTCACTTCCGTCGTTACCAACAATAGAGTCTAGGATTTTGTCAAAATGGTGGGAAAGAAGTTTGGAACTTAGTGATGTGACTGGATATCAGGTTCGTTTTTCGGATGACGTCGAAAAGCGCAATTTCGGCAATTGTCGTTTTTACAGAGCAAAGGTAGTAGATAGTAGATACTATGGTATCTGAAACCACGTTCTAAAGCCATTTTCGCAGTTATCGTGACATCTGATACCACGGTCAAAAGGCGTTTTTGCAGTTTTCGTGAAATGTGGGTAGTTATCGTTGGTATGCGTAGCAAACGTGGTAACAGATACCACGGTATTGCAAAAACGCAACTATTGTAGGCCTAAGGCGAACTTCAACATTAAAAGTAAGTTTGTTTTGTACAACAAGGTTAATTGAATTTAACAACCAACCGCCCTCTTCAAATCTCAATCTCTCAATTATTATTATTATTATTATTATTATTATTATTTATTTGAATCCTTCAAAACTGAAGAGTAATGTATAAAAAGGAACAACAACATGTCAGTCAAACTCACACACACTTACATACTAATAAACAACTGACCGTTAAAGACAAATTAGCCTACTAAATATACAACGAAGTACATGGAAAAAACGAAGCTCAAAATAAACAAACTAATCAGGGCGCTTTTTTATCCTTATTCAACATGTGCAAGATAAAATAAGAAGAGCATTCGGTGCTGTTATTCGTTTACGAGGGATGTATCGCAGAGATGTTCTTGGTTCTATTTATACGGCTGTTGCACTTCCTCACATTCTTTTTCCGTCTGCTTTCTTTTCTTCTTTCCGTCTAAAACTTTCTGCGCTAAAAGTTACTTATTATAAATTCTCTAAATTCCTTCTTGGCTTCCCGATTTCTGCGAGTAACTCTTTCTTAACTTCGAATTTCAAAGTGAAGAATCCTTTGGAAACTTTAAATGGTAAAATTCAGAACTTTCATAAAAAGGAAGGACAGAAGGACAATCCCCTCTCCACAGGTACGAACTAGCCCTTCGAGGATAGTCCGCATACGTACCAACCGCTCAGGTACGCACTACACGGATGTGAGATACATGGAAGTTAACTCGCAAGTTAACACCAACGATATATCACGAGATACCTAATATAATAAGAGTTAGTCATCAACAATATTCGCCATGATGTACTGCATCTCCACTTTTTAGATATCCGATACATTTTACCTAACTACTTCTTGAGCGGATGCTTCTATCGGCGACCTTGTATTCAATCAATCATTTAAGTTTATTTTTGAAATAGGTTAAAGATAGAAATGGAATAAATAATACAAAGGCACGAAACAAATTAACTAATTCACACTTATAAGATATGAAAGAAATAAACGATGGGATGAAACTATGTATAAATTGGGCAGATGGACTAGCAGGCTATGGAGAAAACTGATTGCCAGCGTTCCTCTCGGACCGACGCACCGAAGACCGTCCGGGAGGGGGGAATAGATGTATTAGGTGCGTTTTTGCACATAACATGGTATCTGATTTCACGGTAATTGGACCTGCATTCTGTCGTTCTTGCAGTTACCGTGGTATATAATGTTACGGTTGCTTCGCGGAAATGACAGATGCCGAACTAGCGCTGTTACAAGTCATCCCAAACGATAAACTGATATCCACTTACATCACAAGTGCCAAGTTTCTTTCCCACCAATTTGACAAAATCCTAGGCTCTTGTGTTGGTGATGACGACAGCGAGTTGACTTTTTCAGATACTACGGTTGCTGGCCAGATACCACGATAACTGCAAACACGCCTCTTGACCGTGGTACCAGATACCACGGTAACTGTGAACACGATTTTAGGCCGTGGTATCTGCAAAAACGCAACTATTGTTTTGCATGGCATCGTAGGGATTGCGTACCAAGCATTGCAGGGATGTGAGAATGAAGAAAGTTCGAGTAAGCGATATACAGCCCAATTTTGTCGAAAACTCACAGTCAGACTAGGAATATATACGATAGATACGACGACGATTCATCACGATTTATTCGACGCTTAGATTTCACTCCCTTTACCGTGAAAATAATAGCAAGTTCGGGTCTTGGGTGTCATTCCCCTTAGTGAGAAAATGAGCTCGGGTTTTCTATTTCTTACAGCAATGCAAATAAAATGGTTGTGATTCATGTATCAGCGAAGAACTCTTCTTTCTCCAAGCCCTATACTGGATCGCGCCACAAGGTCGCCCCAGTCCGAGTTGGGTTTAGAATAATGTCTTGAAAGTGGCTGACTTAAAGGACCTGTCTTACCTATATACTAACGCAAACTACTCCCAGAATCATCCATATATTTCTAAAGACCCCAATTTCGTACTACATTCTAGCCCCTCTAACAAAACCAGGCTGATTCTCTCACTTGCCCTGTCCTGCTACTTTCGATGTGTATCTCGCTGTCGACGGTTTTCTGCGAGAAGTTTTTCCATCAGAAAAACCGGTTGTGCAAATTGTTTCCCTGTTTTTGCTACAAGTCAACGGGTCTCGGAAAAGGCTTAACAGCCAAAACCGTGGTTATTTATTGAAAGCACAGCCTAGTTTTAAACTATTCAAATATTTTAAAATACTGTAAGTTGAATAGAAGATAGTGCGAGGGGTCCTTTAAGTATTTTTCAAATAGTTTTAAAAGCGCGTGATTCCTCTTTAAATATTCCACGCTTTTCTCATTTATCACGCCATCTAGCCGTAGGCCTACTGTATAAAGTTTTAACAGTAATGAATCTTGACGGACGGGCGTCACCAGTTCAGTTGGTATACAGCCTTTATCAAGCCTATAGCTTTACATATGTAAGTGGACCTGTTTAAACTAAGCTAAACCTTTTCGGGTTACTACAGGAGTTATATAATTAAGATATGTATTGGTATTATAAACATTGAATCGAAGTATATCTTAGTCGGGATTTGAACCACTTACAAGGCGATCGCTCTAACAATTAAGCTACCGAGGGGCTTGTGAACATAGTTCTCAAGCCACTACCGGCCACGAGAACAGTGATCCCGCCCGAAGGAAAATTCATCTAGTCAGTTCACATCCCCATGTCACCAGTTCACAGTGGAGTCCTCTAGACTCCTAGAGTTTATTCGCCACGGTAAAAAAAAATCCTTTGTAAAAAGCGCTATCTATGTCGTATCTATTATTTAACGCGGAGACTTTGGCGTGTCGGCGGAATCCCCCTAGTCCTAGGCAACTTCCCCTTAATTTTCCCAAGCCGCGCGGGACCCCTGTTCTTGACTACTCGGTTACATAAACTATAGTTGAGTTTTTGCAGATACCATGGTATCTGTTACAACGGTAGCTGGATCTGCAATTAGTCGTTTTTGCAATAACCGTGGTATCTGATATACGGTTGCTCTGCAAAAACGACAATTGCCGAAATTGCGTTTTTAGAAGTCATCCAAAGTAAAACTGATATTCAGTCACATCACTAAGTGCCGAACTTCTTTCCCACCAATTTCACAAAAATTGATGAGTGAGATGACTTTTTCAGATACCACGATCAGTTACCACGGTCGGACTGTGGTATCTGAATATCAGATACCACGATAACTGGCCAGATACCGCGATAGCTGCAAAACCGCCTTTTGACCGCGGTATCAGATACCACGGTAACTGCAAATACGGCTTTAGACCGTGGTATCAGATACCATTGTATCTGCAAAAACACAACGTATGCTAGACTTGGCCCCTCCTCCAACTTATTCAACGGCCAATCCGAGGTCTCGGAACTACCTGAATTTTGAAAAAATCCATCTTCCCAACATTTACAATAGGCCTACTGATAAAGACAATGTATTTCCCTTCAATCTTGCATTCATTTGTATTTAGTGGTGAGCCTTCATGTGTTGCAATCTGTGACTATTCCAGGCAAAACTTTTCCCACATACATCACAAGAGTAAGGTTTCTCTCCCGTGTGCGATCTCATATGATTATCCCTATGAGCTGACTGAGAAAACCTTTTCTCACAAACGTCACACGAATAAGGTTTCTCTCCCGTGTGTGTTCTCATATGACTATCTCTATGACCTGACTGAGAAAACTTTTTCTCACAAAAGTCGCACGAATAAGGCTTCTCTCCTGTATGAACTTTCATATGCTGCGCTTTCTGACTACTGTGACAAAACCTTTTCTCACAAAAATCACAAGAAAACGGCTTTTCTCCCGTGTGCGTTCTCATGTGATTCACCTTCTGGGAAGAAAGAGAGAACTTCTTCTCACAGACGTCACAGGAATATGGTTGATCTCCTGTGTGCATTCTCATGTGTTTCCTCTTAAAGCCTGTGGTAGCGAACCGTTTCTCACAAAAATCACAGGAATGTCGTTTCTCTCCCGTGTGAGTTGTCATGTGATTCGCCTTGAGGATGGAAGAAAAGAACTTCTTCTCACAAACATCACAGGAATAAGGTTTATCTCCTGTGTGTATTCTCATATGTCTCCTCTTGAAGCTTTGGCGAGCAAACTGTTTCTCACAAACATCACAGGAATAGGATTTCTCTCCCGTGTGGGTTGTCATGTGGGTGGTCTTGCGGTGTTGTGTGGAAAACTTTTTCTCACAAATATCACAGGGATAGGGCTTCTCTCCTGTGTGAGTTCTCATGTGACTCACCTTGAGATGTTTGCGAGAAAACGTTTTCTCACAGAAGTCACAGGAATAAGGTTTACCTCCCGTGTTCATTTTCATAGCCATCACTTTGTTACCTTCACTGCACTGAGGGCAGTTGTACATCTTCTCAGAGGTTTGGGTCTCTAACCGAGCCACAAGTAGGGAAGGCGCGAGAAAGGCACATTTACATTCATAACACTCGTAGGTTCCTATATCACCGTCTTCCACCTTCGGGTCTTTCAGAGAACTGCCACAGTCCTGGAAGCTTGTCATAGGGTCAAAACTTTCCTTGCATTCCGCGACTGGTGTCTCCTGCTCCGGCCAAACTCCGTGCACAACCTCCACTGAAAGACAAATATTCCCTTGAAACTGTGATGATGAGCTCATTCAGGAGTTCATCTCGAGGATAAGTAAACACAGGGTTTGTTTTAAAGTTTAACCGAAACGGGGTTAGGTAGGACAATCTAGTTAACTATCACCTATTCACGTAAAGTTTAATTGAAAAACCAACTTATTTGTGTAGGCTATCATTTAACTTAATTCACTGGAATATTTGGGTGATTTTTGGATTTTCAACTATCTGCTCTATTAGTGACGTTCAGAATATCTACGGCCAACCCGACAACAGAAATTCTACTATGATGCGGAAATTCTGAATCGAAACACAAACGTGGCTTTGCCAGTGGTGAGCTTGATGAAGATGTTCTAGTGCCTGAACGCAGATTTTTCGTAAATCTTTTCGCTAATCATACAGCTCAGGTACAAGCGTACAGAGGTAAGACAAATCCAGCAGGGAAAGTTCACTATTTGAAAGTCAAACAACCGTGAATACCGGAGCAACGAAGAAACGCATTTTCATCGGTTCTTCAAGCCTATTTAAGTGAATAAGGAATTGGTGACTATGATTATCCTATCTAAGTCCTTTACGGTTAAGCTTTAAAGAGGCTTGAAGACCATATGAAATTCCCTGCTTCGTTGCACCACTATTCCCGAATAATGGAGTTTGATATAGGCCTACTGGAATTTCCCTCTCGGATTTGTGGCACTCTGTGCGCCTGTACCTGTGTTTATGCTTGACGTAAGCGGTTTACGAAAAAAAAAGTGTGAGCACTTATTCAATCAATCAATCAATCAATCAATCAAGTTTAATCCGAATAGCTAAAAGCTAGAAAAGGAATACAAATTTACAAAATACACAGACACACAAACATACTGCATGAACACGCAGTTAGCAGTCATCACCTAACCCACTACATCCAAATCCAGGGCTCACTTGTGTTTTACACATGAGTTGACAGGCCATGAGCCTCCCCCCCCCCCCACCTACCCACGAATTAAAGCAACTGTACCCGTTTTCCGATAATACTACACCACAAGGGGCAGGCAATCTAGTCAGATTGTATTGTCCACCACACACGGTTTGGGTGTGGCTAGTTTATTAGACCGGAGGACTTAGAAGCCTCGCACAGCGCTCCGCGCTGTGCTCCCTAACCCACCACTAGCCACTGAAAAAGCCATGTCTGTATTGAGATTCAAATTTTCAGCGTCATAGTAGAATTCTGCGTTGTGACGACGGCCGTAGATATTCTGAACGTCATACTAGAGCAAATAGTGTAAAAGTAGAACTGCTAGTCAAATGTTCTTAGAAAATCATATCAAATCTTTTCTTGTAATCAGATATAAAGCGGTAGTTAATTTTGTTACGAGGGTGAAAGTTTTCGAAACTCGGCTTTGAAGGCTACACATTATAATGCTGAATGTCTCTCCGGTCATTTCTATGTTATGCATAACAAGCATTGCAAGGAAGAGCCCAAAACCGCAAAAAAGCCCCAGCTGACTTTTATGTTTGTCGTAATGATGTCGGAAAATTCAGCAGATGCTTTTTGGCGGTTTTTCGACTCTTCCTGACAATGCTTGTTATGCATAACATTAACATCCGAAATACATATCCGGACCACAAAGCAGACGATTTTATACGACGTTGACATATTTATATTGAAATATTTATATACGAGTGTTTACATGTATATATGACTATTTGAACAAATTTGGATTTCACCACAATAGTTGGAAAAGAATAAAAGCGATATCTATTATATCTATCTATCTATCTAAGTAAACTAAATTTGTACTTGATATGCCTACCCCTTTTTTAGGTCTCGAACTTAGCCTACTCAATGGCCAATCTGGGCCGAATGCCCCTAAACTGGGTTGGTCGTGGGGGGCGGGGGGGGGGGGGGCAAAAGCATAAATAGACGACACATAGGCTACCAACAAGTATACCAAGTTCAGACTTGGTACCAGTCACCCTTCGAAAGTTACTAACCGGGCCCATTCCAGATGCCCCTGAAAAGAAGGGGGGGGGGGGGGGGGGTCGGGACGCCACATAACACGAACCAAGACCGGTATGTCCAGATTTGATGCTTGTCACGGTTCGAGAGCTTGGCTCATGGGCAACCTGGGACAAGTTGCCCATGAGTGGGGAGGGTTGGGGAGGTGTAACTCCAAAAGTGTCTTCCCAGCCCTAGGATCTATAGTTAAAAGGAAATTCATTTTCATACTCCATCTGTTTTAACTTGATACCTGTCCTGGCTCACGAGTTATGGATGACACAAACAACTGGAAAAAGGAAAGCGGAAAACCGAAAACGGGGTACAATGGCCGCAAGATTGGAGTGTTCACAAAGAAAACTCCACTAATAAATCGAGATCTTTTGTCGCAAATATACCAAGTCTTACCCTGATTTGCTTCGGTTTTGATTTTGTTTGCCTGATTTGCTTTGTCAGAGGTCCTAGAGTCCTGGGTCCGTTCCAGGGTATTCGTCCGAAGACCCTGAGCAGCCGTATTGTCCTTATCTGCCATGGATTCAATAGCCTCCGCGTCAGCGGATTCTGTGTCAGATGAAGGATCTTCCACCGCGAAGGCGTCCTCGACTAGTGTATCCTTGGACTCGTTGGCTTCGGTGAAACCAGCTTCGATAGGGGCTGAACAAACTTGAGAAACATCACAAGGATCCGAAGTCTCTCCCCGATTTGCTTTCACTTCAATACAGCTAGCGTCAGACGGAAGATAGATGGTCTGGACTTCACCGATTCTCCCAAAACACTTTGAATCAATTTCCTCTATGTCCATGTCAGGTTGGATGTTAGGGGACGAAAAGGTTTCACTTAATCCCATCTCACTAAATGAAACTGTCTCACGGTTATCAACTTGAAGGATGTTTCCTTTACTTTGTAAACGGTTAACTCGGATTGCCTGGGGGCCAGCAACTTTCCTTCCAGTATCAATGACTGCATTCGAATTATCTAATTCCATTCCAGCTCGACTAGAATCTTCTTCTTCTACTGTATTAGTTTGTGAGCCTATTTCTATGTTGTCACATTTAGCCTTGTGATGTTTTGTTCCTGCCAGATGTCGGGTCAAGTCTGACTTCCTCGAAGTGGAAAATGGGCACTGACTGCACTTAAAAGGCTTATCCGCACTGTGTACTAACAAATGCCGATTGAGAGTGTTGCTACGACCGAACCCCATTCCGCAAGTAGAACAGATGTAATTTCTCTCACCAGTATGAATTCGTTTGTGAGCTATTAGATTGCTTTGCCAGTTGAATCTAGAGTCACACAAATCACACGAATATGGTTTTTCTTTCTTACACGAAGAGCCTGCAATCTGAGTATCTACTGAAAAATTTTCAGCTTCACCATTAAGAACCCCTTTCCGCGCCTTGCGTGACTCAGCACCAGTTACAATAGCGCCGTTTCTATGTGTTCTAGCACAGCCCAACTCAGTCGCCGCTTCATGATCTACCTCGTGTGAGGCAGATGTGGAATTGGTAGCCTCTGCTTCTGTGCTACTAAGTGATGAATTTACTGTCGACTGGTGCAGCTCTTGCTTAATAGGTAGAAAGTCATCATACTCCACTAGCTCTTGCTTAACTGTGATCGTAAAATGATCCATTTCTCTGGTCTGTTATTCAACAGCAGAACGCGTTTGCCTAAAACAAAATAATTATATCTCTTTATTTTTCATCGTGATTCTGTTAAGTAGCCTAGATGATTATGACGGGGGTCTGAAGACTGGTATGACGGGTGGTTTTTAACAGCTTTGAATCTCAGCCCTAGTTTATCAGTACAGAAGTATTCAGAAGTAATAGGTCTAGGCAAGCATGTCTTACCAGAAACATAGGAACGGGTTATTGATGAAAAAAAAAAAATTAAACAGTTTCAATCCCTTTTTAATAACAAAACCCTAGTCGATCAAAAATGGCTAAAAAGCTTTCCTATCATTGCCCCAATCAAGCAGTAAAAACAGCAGCAGTGTGAAAAATTAAATCTTAGGACTTGTTTTTTTCCATACAGTGGTATTGGTATTTAAAAGTAATTTCCCAGAGTAGGATATTTATAGTCGGTAGAAGTTTGAATTATTTATTTCAGGTTCGTTCCTTCCCCAACATTGACCCTGAAGTTTGACAGCCCAATGAGGACCCTTGACAAGAAAGGCCAAATATGTTATAATAATGTTACCTATCTGAGAATCTGAGCATATTTCTCAGCTGAAAGTGAGTTTAAAAATCTGCACAAATTGGGCCGGTCGCCAGTGAGGTTCTGAAAATCCTGAAAAACCTAAGCTATTTGGGGAGAAAGGTAAAGAGTTTCTAGATGTCAGAATGCTATGAGTCACATCTATTTGTCATTTTCTGCCAAAAAATAACAAAGAAGCATCAGTTTGGTGTCTTTTCCTTTTTTTTTCAAGCTATAAATACTGATTTCACAGGAGGGTGTCTAACCTCAGACAAGATTTCAATTTCCACAGAAGTCTTTCCCTCACAATAATCTATCTGGCTGAAAAATATTTTTCTTTTCAAACAAGATCCCTTCATTCTCTTGTGCGAACGGGAATCTTGAAGAATAGCAAAATTAGCTGTCATCATTATCATGAAAATCTGGAAGGGTTGGCTTGACTACGCGGAAGCCCGTGCGGCTGGTAATCTGGAAGGGGAAGCCTGGTTTTAACTATTTTCTTACCACACTCGGGAGCATAGTAAGCGTGGTAACTACGAATCTCTTTGATGTGACTGGTTTGATTAGCCAGTGGCATCATATTTTGCTGAAAATAGAAACATGTGTTCCAGCCTCGACGCCAGGAAGACAGAATCTGTGACGATGTGCGTAGTAACTATGGTAAGGAGGGCGGAGCATGCACTATGTTTCTCTTTATCAGAGAAACTGTGTTCGACCAAGCCTACCACAGATCCCTGAAGTTTGGGTAACCTATGCCAAACAGTGAGTATACCTAGCGCCTGGTGCACCCTATGCCTATCCCTGGATACCCTATGCCTAACAGTGGATACCCTATGCCGAACACTGGATACCAGTTGGTACCACAACCCTGACCTACTCCCAGCCTACTCCACTACAAATCAGTTCAGATTGATTAATTTTTAAGCTTTGCTCAAACCATTAATATTTGATCTGTACTTCATTGGGCAATTTTGTTAGTTTCCAGCATTTGCATAGCAACTAGTTCGAACTGCACAAATCATATTGCTTACAATAGTGTTAAACAACAGCCCAATGAGCAGCTATAGTAGAGAAACATCAGGTAACTTTTCCATCCATAGGTTTGACTTACATGACTGTTTGTGCCGTCCATTAAAACAAAATAAGACCCTTGTTCGTTTGTGTCCCCTATAGTGCCACTGCCACCATCAGTCATGTATATTTCTATCTTGAACGAGCGAGCGCTAGAGCTACCTAGCGCATATCGGTTCATCTAGTAAAATGGATTACTACGAAAGACTAGATGCTGCTGCTTCGCCAACACCATCATCATTCAGTTCTTCATCATCATTAAATGTTTCAACTGTTTCAAGCTAGGATGAGAGCTTGGTTACACTCAATCACTCAGTCAATACTGTACTGTTACAATAGTGTTAAACATCACACCCAGTGAGCAGCTATAGTAGAAACATATCAGGTAATTTATCCATCTAGAGGTTTCCCTTGAATGACTGTTGGTCATTGGTGCAGTTGATAAAAACAAAATGAGAAGATTGTAAACAGGGGCGTCCCAGGGAGAGGGGTGCAGCCCTCTCCCCCCCTTACATTTTGGGCATTTGGTCAAGTTTGTTGCTGAAGAGTGAAGGCAAATATTCATTCAGAACAGGCATTGCAGCAAATCTGTACAAGCGCTTGTACCGACATTTCCAAATTCAGTGATGTAACCTGTTTATTTGGTCTCGTTTGTCAGCGAATTTGGTACTTCACTGAGCTTTTCTCAAGTCTGTACCTGTTATGTCGTGTTCGGTCAGTCCATTTCATAATTCAGTCATTAATCAGATTCATTGGGTTCTGATTTGTGACCAAATTCAATAATTGAGCCAACTTTTGTTCAGTCCGCATCGATTTCTCTGCATTCGGTCTGTCCCTGCGTAAATTCGGTGATTAACTTATTTCGTCTCATTCTTTACCGAATTTGTTAATTCGGTTGCATTCTGTCAGTTCAATTCATAATTAAATTCAGTGAGATTCATTTTTGTTACCACATAGCCTACAGTAATTCACGGGATTTTTCTCTAGTCCAGTCTGTTACTAGACTTGCTGAATTCTGTTGTTCTAGGTGGTTCTATCAAGACTTTTGTTCCATTAGGAAATTCGGTTGTTGTACTGCTCTCGATCTGTTCCTTAGTTTTTCGGTATAGCAGGAATTTATTATTTGCTTCAACCCAGTTGCTTAGTTCAGTAATTTAAGTGGCATTTATTTAGCTCTCATTCTTTGCCATTTATGGTAGCTTCGCCTGGTTGCTATTCATTTTTTTTACTTCTTAGGATTGCAGTACTTCAGGAATAATTTAGTTTAATTTATTTATCACCCACACAATACATGAAGTAAATATGGTGGAGTAGGAATAAGTACAAAAGAGCAAAAAAAGAAAACAAAATATATCCGACACAAAATCATAGAAAGAAACGGATAAGACGGTGGTAAGGGGATAGGCGCGAATAAGCCTTCGCGATCTGTGCAGTATCTCCAACTTATATCAGGAACTGAAAATTTGCTAACAAGAATCCGTTTTTTTTTGTCAAAGGTGGAAGATACAGAAGAAATTACAAAATTTGAAGTAATTTATCTGGATTCTTCTTAAATTACCTTTCTTATGAAGGGGGAAAAGACCTGAAGCATAAAGGACAGAATGATCACAGAAAGTAGAATAATGTTTGGCAAGAGCACGTCTGTTATACTTTCCTCCGTTTGCAACAATTTTTGCATAACCAAGCTGGATCTTTTTACTGATATCAGAAACAGTAAGCTGACGCAAATTTGAAAGATTGTTAGTAATATAGATACCAAGCCACCAGATACAATCTACAAGAGGGATAGTGACATTATTACAGTGAAGGGGAGTAGCAGTAGTACAATTATAGGGAAGAAACTCACACTTATCTATATTAAGGGAAAGGCCAATATCAGAAAAAGCACCAGAAGCTGTAGAAACCATTTGGGAAAGACCAAGCATGTCTCTTGATGTGAAAACTAGCCTACTTTTACTTACTATAAAATCCGAACAATTGTACTTTTTATCTAATTACTCTGGATCACCCCTTTCGTTTCGCCACACAGCTCTGGATTTAATATGTAATCTTGGGATAGCAAAAAGGCACTTTTTATCATCAGTGTTTCCACAAAATTTTGCCTACTGCGCATTTTGCACTCTTTGCTAGTTTGACGAAGGGTGTGTCATAGTTGCCATTTGAGGCTTGGAATTTTTGGGGGACTTGAACCATGTTAAAAGCTAGAATTTGCATGGGAAGTAGTTAAATGTTGCCAGAAAAAAGGCAGGATTGCAAAATTCCGCCTGCAATGCCTTTATTAATCCTGGGTACAGCCGTTAGCAATGCCTTTTTGTTAGATTATTTAAAGTCCTGTTGGCAAAACTGGAAAAAGGTAAAAGGCTAGTGATGGCATATCCAGGGAAAAAAAACTAAAGCGGTGTTAGATTTCACAGATTTTGACATGTTTATTCGTTGGACTCTAAGCACTGAATGACAATCAAGTAAACAACTCACCCTTTTATACCTGGAATGAATGGGCTGCCATTCATTCCGTAACAATCATACTAAATCCCTGACATTCCTCCCTCCTTTCCAAACAAAACCCCTAAGGAACTCAAGAAAGCACTACAACTGGGACGCAGTTGGTCCATATAGGCCCGAACTAGTCCTTTATCACTACAACGCAATATAATACAGCTGGTCTTTTTACAGTTGCCCGCCTCCTCTTTCAGCAATTACTTCTGGTATGTGTATTCTACTGAGCCTTTGACATTTCACGATTGATCCAATCTCTGGTTGGAATAATATGCGCGGGAAAGTGTTGGTTATAAAAAATAATTTTTCGGTTGCTTTAACCAACTCGGAGGTCAATTGGGCTTGTGCTCGGCGCTTAGGGTTTAGGCGTGCTCGCTTTCGTTTCGGGACTACACATGCTCCGGATTGTCTTTCTGGACTGTCTTTCCTTTCTTCGGCAAATAGAGGTGTGTCTGATAATAATAATAATTAGAACTGTATTTAAAAGCCCAGGGGCCATATACATAATACAACAATAGTACATATTACAAAGGAAAACAACAACAATAATTTCCTACGGCTATGAAGCCTCACTACTAAGCTTGGTCGCTCTTAGCTTCAACGCTCCGTCCATAAACTCGCACACCTTTGCCCTTTCCGAAGTTCAATTCAGGATATTAATTTAATTTAATTTATTTATCACCCACACAATACATGAAGTAAATATGGTGGAGTAGGAATAAGTAAAAAAAAAAACACAAAAAAAAGAAAACGAAATATACACAAAATCAACGAAACAAACGGATAAGACGGTGGTGAAGGGATAAGCGCGCATAAGCCGTACCGGAGAGTTTTCTGTGCAGTATCTCCAACTTTAAAGTTATATCAGGAACTGAAAATTTACTAACAAGAATCCGGTTTTGTGTCCAAGGTGGAAGATATAGAAGAAATTTGCAGAATTTGAAGTAATTTATCCGGATTCTTTTTAAATTACCTTTCTTAAGAAGGGGGTAAAGACCTGAAGCATAAAGGACAGAATGATCACAGAAAGTAGAATAAAGTTTGGCCAGCGCACGTCTGTTATACTTCCCTCGGTTTGCAACAATCTTTGCATAACCAAGCTGGATCTTTTTACTGATATCAGAAACAGTACGCTGACGCAAATTCGAAAGATTGTTAGTAATAGAGATACCAAGCCACCGGATACAATCTACAAGAGGGATAGTGAAATTTTTACAGTGAAGGGGAGTAGCAGTAGTACAATTATAGGGAAGAAACTCACACTTATCTATATTAAGCGAAAGGCCAATATCAGAAAAAGCACCAGAAACTGTAGAAACCATTTGGGAAAGGCCATTTTTGGAACGGCTAATCAAAAGCAAGTCATCAGCATACGCAAGGTAAGAAACATCCGCAAGACCAGAAAGGCAAGTACCTGAAATCTTAGCCAACACACTAGAAATACAAATCTTAAAAAGCGTAGGGGACAGAACGCCACCCTGCCTAACTCCTCTTCGTACCTTTATACTAGTGCCTGGTGCAGATTTTAGTTGAAGAAAAGAATTTGAATACCAAAACCTAAGGAGCATAATCACAGAAACATTGATCCCAGAATTGTAAAGAGAAAAAAGGAGCTGACTATGAACCACACTATCAAACGCTTTCGAAAGATCCAAAGCACAAATATAAAGACCATTTCCCTTGGAAGAATTATCAAGAAGTAAAGAAGACAGAATCTTATGCGCATGCTGACAACTCACCCCATGCCGAAAACCAAATTGGTTCTCACCCTCATTAATGTTTTTAGTCAAAAAAGGTAGAAGGACGTACTCAAAAACCTTGCTCATGTTACAAGAAACAATAATAGGTCTATAAGAGGAACAGTCAATCGGTGACTTTCCCCTTTTTAAAATTGACGAAACAGTACCACACAGAAAACTCTCGGGTACGCTTGAAGTACATAAACACATTTGAAAAAGAAGCTGAAGGTGAGATATAAGGAGGGGGCAACCAATCGGCATGTGCATCTTAGAAATACCATCACTATCTATTGAATCAGATTTTAGACTTTTTACAGCATCAATTACAGATGAAAAAGATATGGGCACTATATGGCGTTGCGAAAGGGTAGTACTGAAGAGGGGGGTAAGAAGGCGAGTATATACAGAATGCACGGAATAATTAAGAAGCAAAACACTCCCCTTAAAATAAGATCCCCTTAACTCCGAAAGCTCCTGGCATCGATTGATAAAGTGGTCCATCTTTTCCTCTACCCCTGCTTTGCAAAGTTGGCAATTATACCTGACATCTGGACCAGTCCTATGCCTATAAAAAAAATCTAAATCTACGAAACAGGGGGAGGGAATTAGCTCTGGCCCGGATCCACAACTTCAAAATTTTTTGAGGTAGATTCATTTTAAAATAAAACTCGGGCCCAAACACCTTCTTAAACTCACGGTAAAACTCCAAAGTTTCGGACTGACTTCTTCTTGTTCAAACTTCAAAATTGGCTTTGGGTCTGGCTTGGTGACAATCCCTTTCCACCTTTCTGTTCTTCTTCTCCTCTTATCACTGACTTATTAAAGCTCTCCATTTTTGAATCTCTTGGTCATCCAGAATCCTAGTGACTCTACGCAATAAATTATCGTCATCTACAGGGCCGCGGCCACTATTGCAAACATAAGATAGACCTAGATTATCAAGCAGGGCTTTAACTCGAGATGGCCACGTATTTCTTTTCCCCATAATCAAAAGTTCATTGTATGACGCTGTCACCAACCTAGTCTCATCTAACTTAATTATCTTTATAACCAAAATCTTAAGATCTGCAATACCCTATCTTTCTTCATTGAAAATAGCCTAAATCCCCTTTCAGTGCTTGCGAATGTAATGTCGATTGTAGTCTGAACAGTCGTTTAAAATATTGTAGCTGGACCGACTCAAGCTGTTTCGCATCTTCAAATCCCCATAGCTCCGCTCCATAATCGATCGTTGGCATTATTTTTTATTTAAAAATGTGTTTATGAATTCTTAAATTTTGTAATCCCATCAGATTAGCATTTCTAAATATAGCTGACGACGCCGCTTTTCCCCTTCTTACCATTTCTTTAATATGTGATTTCCAACTTCCGTTTGAATCTAAAACAAATCCCAAATATCTAAAACTAGTACTTTTACTCAATTCTTAATTTTTGTAATAAAATTTTTCTTCTAACTGCCCCTTAATTTTCCTCCGCGTGAAAATTACTACCTCAGTTTTCTTTGGATTCAGCACCAACTTTTTCATTTCCAGGTATTCCTCAATTAAATTCAGTAATATTTGGAGATCAAACGCACTTTTGGCAAGCAGTGCCGTGTCGTCGGCGAATAACAGTATTGAGAACCTGATATTACCAAGCATCAATGTCGGGGCCTACTTTTTTCTCTAAGAACTCTACTATATCATTAATAAATATGCGAAATAGCCTAGGTGATAATGTAATTACCTGTCTCACTCCTTTTCTTGATGTAAATAATTTCGACAGCCCTATTCCAGCTAACTTTACAACACCCTTAGTAGCTACATACATACTAACTAACAATCTAACAAAACACACTGGATGTCCAATTTTTATCAATTCCTCACCCAATAGGATATGGTCGACACTATCAAAAGCCTTTTGCAGGTCTAAGAATGCCACATATATTTTGTTGCTTCCTGTTCCATATTTCTCTGTTAACGCTCTTAAAATGAAAACTTCATCACTTGTATTATACCCTGTCCGAAACCCCCCTTGTTCTTCCTTAATCACCTTATTCGATTCTAACCAATTACCTAGTCTAACATCTAGCACCTTTTCTAGTATCTTACTTACTGATGGAACTAGGGATATGGGTCTGTAATTATCGTGTATTTTTGGGTCACCCTTTTTTAAAAAGGGCAATACCAGTGCCGTTTTCCAAAGATCAGGCCAGACCATTGATAACAAAATTTTATTATATACCAATAATAATATTGGGATTGGAGTTGCTCGAAATTTCTTATAAACATTGCAGGTACTCCGTCTATACCTGGGGCTGATCCACCTTGCATTTTCATAAGTGTCTCTTCTATTTCTTCTAGCCTCAACTCCTCCATCAATACATAATCATTTTCTTTCATAGGAAAGTGTGTTTGGTTACTACCGGTACTTGTTACTAGGTCTTCGTGAAGAAATTTGAGAGAGTTCGAAGTTCCCTCTACCTTTTCAAAATGAGCCGGCCAAGAATCTAACTCAGGAACTTTTAAACTATGCAGCTTATTATGACCTCTTTCTTCCTCCCTTATTTTTCCCCAGAATTCCTTCATATTACTATCATTATAATTTCTAACAATATCATTCCTCAATTTATTTGCCGCTACTAATTTCTTCTTCTTCAACAAAGCCTTATACCCACGCCTCTTAATTCTATATGCTAACAATAATTCATCCTTAGTTTCTACATTAGTACAACTTTTAACTAGTTCAGGCTTTCTAATTAAATCCTCTCTATAGTTCACACATTCATCATCGAAAAAACTATCTTTCTCTTGCTTTCCTTTTTTGTTATTGGTCCTATAACTCTATTTATTAAACTATTAAGTTCATTTAATGTATTTTGAGGATCAGAAAATGACGTCTGCATATCACTCAGCTGATCCCTAACATCTTGCTACATCATCCGTAATCTATAGCTACTAGGTCATCCTTACTCCAATTTCGTCGGACTGCCCGCCACACTTGGGCATTTGGGTTGCCGCTACCATTAGAACGATCCAGGACTCGAACTTCTGATTCCTTAAGTGAATTCATACTAATTTCCAGTTTGACCGGAACATGGTCAGATCCAACTAAATTCAAAACCTCCACATTCAATGAATCCAGATCGAAACTGGTTGCAATTAAATAATAATCAATTAGACTTGGTCTAAGTCCAGATATACAGGTAAACTCACACAACTCCGCATCCTTACCAAATCTTCCATTCCCAATAACAAGACCAAAATATGAGCACAATGCCGGTAGTTTCCTACCCCATGTGTTTACTTTCCTTTTTTCATCTTTGCTTCTCCGCGGAATCCTGTAGGCACTCGGAATAAGGTTATAACTTCCTGGAATAGATAATTCATCAATTTCACCAACATTACCCGTATAACTATTAAAGTCACCCATAATAATAAGCTTATGGTAAGGCATTTCGTTCCGATGTTTTTCTACTTCATTTTCTAAAATTGACCAAGTATCCTCATTTCTATATGAACTATTCTGAGGTGGAATATATACTGAACCTACTACTATTTTACTACCATCTAAACACTCTAGATTTATCCAAATTATGTTCTCTGAATCACTCATCATTCTGGCATAAAGAAGCCAGTTTAATTAGAACAACTACTCCACCGTAAACACGATTATTTCGAGACGGTTCCCGGGCAACTGTTTCAACTGCGAAATCTTTAAACTTAATCACTTGGTCTTTCGAGTGCCATGTTTCAGCTAGGGCTACAAATCAAATGCCTTAAGTTCCGATTCTAGTACCTCCTCCTTATTTCTAAGCCCTTGTTTATTCCATGTCAGAAATTTAACTTTCACTCGACGTTGTAGATGGCCCTCGGCTTCCTAGTAGTCCTAATATTCGTCGTCATCTTCGCTTATCATGGGAGGGAATGCGATCTTGTAATAGTCGTCTCTGTCTTCTTGTTGTTGGGGGTCCGAAAACCTACTTGGGCCCCTACCTCCTCGATTTAGGCGGCCTGGCCGTGTGTCGCCTCTTCCCCTGCGATAGGGGGTTCGCACGTTCCTATTTTCCGCCCGGAACTTGTCATCAGGACTCATGATTTCGGATAGTTTTCGGCCCCTTCCTTTCGATTCTTGGATGTTACGACGTTCGTACGGGACTACGGTCACTTCTGAACTATCAGAAGCAGTCTCATCTCGATAGCTGAGTTTGGGCCTGTTGTTGTGGCTATTAGGGCCCAGACCTGGATTGGCAACTTGAATCTGATCCTCCGACGTTTGGGGGACAGGGAAGGGATTCTGTGGCTTCTGGCTTGCTAGTTGTGCGATGGGCGGATATGTATTTTGGCCCCGTGGGATCCGACGAGGTTCGGTTATTTGCTTAACCGTGCCCTCTATGTTGTCATACACAAATAGATTCCCGTCTATGAAGAGTTTTGTACCACGCAGCTTCACATCCCGGCCCGCCTGGATCGCCTCTTGCAAACGCGGCTTTAGTTTACTGCGGGCTTCTCGTTCTTGTGCTGTGTAGTCGGGTGCAGCCGAAATACCGTACCGTTTCAGGGTTCGATTATTTCTTAGGATAAGGTCCCGCAATTCTTTGGAATTCAATTTCAGTAGCACTGAAATTATTTCACTGCAGTTATCGCTGTCTGGGTCAGCTGGTGGATCGTCACAGGTCAGATATTATTATTTCACTTCAGTTATCGCTGTCTGGGTCAGCTGGTGGATCGTCACAGGTCAGATCTATCACAATGCGGATTTTTTTGTTTTCTTCACAGCTGATTCTTTCACTGGAATGGACTGACCTGCACTTCGTCTGTGACCGAGTGCTGCTGGGCCTGTGTTGTTGCAGCTGCCCTGCTAACGAGCAAAGCTTATGAAAACTTTCGTTGATTTGGTGGTCGAGATCTGATTCGTCGAACAGTTCGATTTCAAACGATGAGACTGTAAATAAAAGCTAACAATTCAACTTGCTTGGGATTGGACACGCCGTGGTCCTGTGGACACCGGACGGTCCTACATCTTGAACGAACTCACACTAGAACACACGGTAAAGACTTTCCAAAACACAAGCCGGTCCATGGGACTCTGCTCGGTCTCAGTAAAGTTTGTTAACAATGCACTTAGACGCGACCTGGTCCTTGTGGACTCAGGTTGGTCTCTATAATAACCATTACATTTTTTTTACTCGTGAATCCTGGTCTTTTTCTGGGCGGGCCTCGATCACGAAGTTGTATTCTTGCAGCAGGATTGACCATCGCTCGAGTCTACTGTTAGTGTGTTTAGCAGATTGCAGCCGTTTAAGTATGGCGTGGTCAGTTATGACCTTGAAAGGTCGGCCTGCCAGATAGTAGCGGAACTTGGTTATTGCCCAAACCATTGCTAGACACCCCCGCTCGATCGTACAGTACCGGGTCTCTCTAGGTAGTAGCGATTTTGAGCCAAAACCACTGGGTGCCTTCCGTCCTCGAAATCTTGTTCCAGGCATGCACCCAGACCGTACAGGGAAGCGTCTGTACTTAGCGTGAAGCACTCGTTAAAATTCGGGTTTTTAAGCACGGGGTCTGCTGCTAGAATCCTTTTGACCGGCCGAAATGCTTCTTCGGCTTCGGAGTTCCACGTGATCCGTTCTGGGGCGTTTTTCTTGGTCAGGCGATGCAACGTCTTCAAGATTTTGGCACAATCCTTGACAAAAGGGCTGTAGTAGTTGATCATTCCAAGTAGCGCCCGTACTTGCGATTTGGTTTGATGTTGCTGCTGGTTGACGACTACCTTCGCGGTCCTCTAGCGGGCGTATCTCGCCGTTACCGACCTGAAATCCGAGGTACTCTAGCGAATGAAAGGCAAAGCGGCTTTTCGTGATGTTTGTCGTAAGGTTTGCTAGCTGAAGCTTTGCTAATACGACTCGCAGGTGTTCCATATGTACTTCGAGAGATTCGCTGTAGACCACTATGTCGTCAAAATACGCCTCTGCAAAATCCAGGTCTTCTAGCAGTTCATCCATCATTCGCTGGAATGTTGCTGGGGCTCCCTTCAGGTCAAAGGGCATAACTTTGAACTGGAAGTGACCGAATGGTGTTGTAAATGCTTTTAAATTTTCACTAAAATATCCCTCGCTGTTCACAAGATGTTAGATGGCAGAAGACCCCTGCCTTTTGCTAAGTCGTGTCAGTCGTTTATTTTGGCCTTTGTCTAAGTCGTATCAGTCGTTTATTTTGGCCTCGCCGAGGTCCCGGGCATTCATTTTAATAAAAAAACAATCCGAGTCGTTTAAAAAAAATGTTAATTTTGTATCGGCACAGCTTCAGTCGGAAGCCCTGTCCCTGAAGACAGGAGTCGTTTTAACAGGTTTTGCAACCCCGATAGGTCGGAGACATGATTCATGGGGGCAGCAATGCGGCTACCTGTTCTACTCCCATGTGAATTGGATCTGCCTCACTCAGGTCTTTCAGATTTTAGCCTATCAAAGTTAGGATAGGTAAAATAGGTTAGTTGTTAAAGTGAAGTCTGACTGGATAACCTTGATATACCTTATAGAAGAAAAGCGAGAGACAGGGTTATGTGTATTGATTGTTGGTCAAACTTTGGCTATAATTGAAAAAAGAAGGAATAGAATTTTTAAACAGAATGGAAAAGCCATCTGCAATAAATGACAGGAGACCCGCGAAAAAATCGTGCCCAGACCAGATGGAAAAATGTCGATTACAAAGAGAGGTTGAGGTGGTAACAACGCTTGAAAAGGACAAGGAAGATCTTAATATACACCCGAAATTCGTTTCCCAGGACAGGAGGGGTTCTGCAGACGCTAGAATAGCTCGTTCTAGTCGGGAGTTAAATTTGTAGCCTCTATGCTAACGCCTCCTACTTTCCAAAATGTTTGGGGGGGGGGAGCAAAAATATTCCTTCAGCCCAAGCTGACTGCTAATCATATTTATCACTGCTGACTGCGAATCATAGCACTATCAAAAATGGGAGGAGCACGGTATTTACCGACTGGCTGGTAATTTTAACCGGCTTTTTTGCAAAAAAAAACGACTGTTTGTGACAAAAAATCGACTGATTTAAAGAAAAACCGGACGTTTTAAAAAAAATTTGACTCACGAAAACTGGCTGTTTTGAAGAAAAATTGACTGTTTCCTAAAAAACCAACTGTTTTTGAGAAAAACCGCGGCGCTTCACGCCGATTCAGCAATTTTTTACCGACTGGTCGACAACATCAAAGGGGGGGGGGGGGGGCGTCCACCCTCCATACGCGACGCCCCTGTATGCTAGTGTCAAGGCACATCTGAAAAGACTTCGTAAAATTCAGGACCACTCATACAACTCGAAAATGATCTCTTTTATGTTTAAGTTATTATAGAAGCAAACTTCTCGTCTTCATTTTTAGCTTCTTCTGTCGCGTACAATCAAATTCTGAAAACAGTTTTAATTTGCAATTTTTCAGATACAGCTCACTGTAGCTTTAAGGACCGTTCACGCTTGTGTAAGGCTTATCCTGCTCTTCCGTTGAACTTGATTAACAACACGGAGCCTGGATCCTGACAATGAATCACAAGAGAACCTAACCTTTGATGACTTAGCGAACATCCTGATGACTTAGGAAACTTCCTGAAATGTGGAATTTTAGACCAATCTCGACCGGCTTTGTGCAAATTCAGTATAATATCTGTGACTGTGTCTGTATGACCGATGTAGGTTTTTCGATTTAGTTTTAAGCCTACCAGGATTGCTGTAATCATTTCAGATAAGGTAAAAGCTTGTAGTTGTTAAAACGCAATTAGCTGTACAGTTTAGTATGACTGAATTTCCATTCAAAGAGCTCATTCAGTTTCAGCATATTAAAATATCTCTCCTGATCCGTTTCTCTCATTCTTCCTTAACAGTCACGTGATGGAAACGCACGCTGTGATTGGTCACATATAAATTTTAACACACAAAATAGAACCCGGTCCTATTAATTTTTACTGCAGCAAGCCTGGCGGGATGAAAGTTTTACCACAGATATTCGCAGATAGCAAGTATAATTCAGAAATTCTGCGCCTTAAACGTAAGCTTGAACGGTCCTTTTCCTGCTTTAGTTTTCAACATAAAGTTCAGTGTGTCGAATGACAAATAAAACGGTACTTTCATAATGAAACAAAGTATATCAAATCACCCGGAAAAAAACGCAACTCAAGTTGTCTTCTTTTTCTATCCGTAAACTCCTGTCAGGCCGAGACCAAAAGTTTGTTACGTCCGTAAATCCGGATTTTTTTTTTTGTTTAATGCATTGGCAAACCTGTTTTCCTCATTTCGTTTCTGAGGAAGTGTATTTTGAACGTGAAAATTCCTTTTTTTGCTATTAGTTCGGAACAAATCTACTTTCTTTTCCATGGGCAGTATTTTGTCACTTTTTGGGATCCCAAAACGTAAGTGGAGGGATACCTATGACATCACAAAAGTTGTCCGTCTGTCCGTCTGTAAGCACTATAACTCTCGAAGGGAATGAGATATTTTGATGAAACTTGGTGTGAGGATTGTTAGGGTCAAGAGTAAGGTCAAGTTCGTAGATGGGCTCTGTAGCCCTACATTTAGGGGTGGGGGAGGGGGTTTAATTTAAGGAGCAAATGAAATATTTGTAAACATATAATGTGATAGTCGGTTATGGGGTAAAAAGACAGGCTGGACACCATGGTGAAAACCATTTTGTCATCGGACAAGTAGTTCGCCCGGAATCCGGCCAAAACCGGAAAGTTTGTTAAAAGTAAAAGTTTTATTTGAAGTTGGTTAGAATTTCGATTTGGGGATAAGAAGACATGCTGAAGATGATGGTGAAACACATTTGTTCGCCGGACAAGTAGTTAGTCCGGAATCCGGCCAAAACCGGAAAGTCTGTTTAATTTGTCCGGGGACAGGCGTTGAAAGCTTTCCTCTTTAGCGAAAGTTGAAATGTAAAGCTGAGGCTATGAAGGTATGTGTGCACAAATTTTGATTACAAGAATAATTTCAGCTGATGCATTGCAGCTAGTTTTAACCCGGCTCTATTATTTCTCGGTGGGCAATGTACACCATTGCCACGTAGTCGCAACAGTTCATTTTTGTTGGTACGTGCGAGTCGTATATTACGATCCGGGAGTCGTTGAAATGAGGGTTCTCCCCCCCCCTGGCTTCGGACCACCCCTGGCTACTGGTTTGGGTCATCCCAGCATTATTTCCAGTCCTTGCGTGACCACTCGTGACTTCTTGAAGGCTTCAGGTGAAGGTGGGGATACTATGGACTCGGTGAGGGAATTCCATTCATTGACGACTCTTTCAGACTCTTTCTTCATATTATGCTGGGTGCTTAGCAGCAAGACTCATCCAGCCAGGTGAGTAATTAGTTTTAATTGTTCCAGGAGAATATGCGGTACATACAATCTTGGCGGAACATGTTTATTTTGAAGTCTGGATAGGTGAAGAAGAAATAATAAATAATGCTTAGTTTACGGAAAGATAGTCCACCGGAAGAGGTATGTAGGTGGAATAAATGGGATAGCTGGCCCCAGGCCCGTATCCAGGAATTTATTGGGGGGGGGGGGGGGGGGTTATTGCCTGCTGGTCGGACAAAAAAGACATGGATCAGAGGGAAAATCCTATAAAAATGATTATTTTTGTATGCTTCGGGGGGTCAACCCCCTAACCCCCCCTTGATATGGCCTTGGCTGGCCCGTACATCTTCCTTATAATAATACAAATAATAACTTTATCTCAGCCATAGGCCATATATCAAACAAAGAAAGAAAAACACAACTAAAGTTTGAAAGTGCTGAAACGCGGACACGTGTCCCTGAGAAGCTCCCTCCTTACAGGAAGTCAGCTGAAAAAGGGACCAATAGTTGCGTTTTTGCAGATACCATGGTATCTGATACCATGGTATAAAGTCGTTTTTGCAGCTATCGTGGTATCTTATGACCCCACGATCTAAAGCCGTTTTGCAGCTATCATGGTATCTGATACGATGGTCTAAAGTCGTTTTTAAAGCTATCGTGGCATCTGATACCAAGGTCAAAAGGCGTGTTTTGAAGCTGTCGTGGTATCTGATATTCAGATCGGACCGTGGTAACTCCTCGTGGTATCTGAAAAAGTCATCTCACTCTATTAAAGTTTTGTCAAATTGGTTCGAAAGAAGCTTGTAACTTGGTGATGTGAATATCAGTTTATCTTTTCGGATGGCTTCGAAAAAGCGCAATTTCGACAATTGTCGGTTTTTGCAGAGCAACCGTACATCAGATACTACGATAACTGCAAAAACGACTACTGTAATTGCAGATCTGGTTACCGTGGTAACAGATACCATAGTATCTGCAAAAACCCAACTATTGCATTCCTACAAAATTCTCAGAGCGAAAGGAGCGGGGCCGGGGTATCATGATTGTGGTCCCGACACTCTTTTTTTAATGACTTGATTTGCAGTATTACTTCGGGGGGGGGGGGGGGGATGCATTTCCCAAGGTGGGATGTCTGAAAACGGTGAGGTGGCCGTGGTGGTGGTGTTTATTTGCTGCCACTAGGGGTTGCCCGAAGGAGCTGTTGTGCATCTTTTCACCAGGGGGTGGTGATCGGACGTATATGTTTTTTTTAACACAAAATGCTTGTCTTCAAATATATATACAACGGATACGACAGCTATGATGCTTCATCAGCGATATTTCGGCCCTTCTTGGCAAGGGTCCTCGTCAGGCTTTCAATCTTCAGTGTCAACGTCGGGGAAGGAAGAGAACCTCTAATGATGAAAAAAAAAATCTCGCCTCCATAGAAATGTACCTTCGTGAAGTAGGAGACAAGTTGGTGGTCTTCTCTTCCCCAAACTCCCTCATCTTCTCTTTCCCTTTCGAAGTCTGACGACTGTTGCCTTTGTAGCTATATTTTCTGGGATGTTGTGGAAGGATCCCCACGAGATAAGAAATAGTCCTTATTCTAGTTTATACACTATCATGGCAATGCCAAATTTGGGTATTACGTCAAATATAATGCACATTTTATAATCTATACAATTAATCATCAATTCGTCAACACAGACCTATTATAGTATATAAATAAAAACAAAAACAGGACACGGACGTTGGAATAATATCACAGACAGCCACCATCATTATAAATTTTTGGTGAAACTCGGAACGAAGCTTTTTTGGTACCGCGTATGTGTTGCAGGTACGGGGGACAACTTTGGAACCTTTGAACTTGCGACCCTTTCCTGTCGGTTTCTTGTGTTTTCGTAAGGAGGGGGAGGATATCGGATAGAACAGGATGGTCGAGGAGCTTATGACCAACAGCTAAGCTCAGCCGCAGTCTCCGACTCTCAAGGGTTTCCATCTTAAACTTTTTTAGGAGAGCAGAATAGGGAACTTTGGGCTCACAACTTATTATTAGGAGTGCACGTTTTTGTATTCTTTCCATTTGTTGTGACTGTTCGGCAGTAAGGACAAAGTGCCAAACAGCAGCCGCATTGTAAAACGAAGGAGGGGTGATGGTGAATTTCCACATTTCGATCCAGTGGGCATCTTCAGTAATAGCAATAGTGTTATATTCATGCATTACTTTCTTTAGACTCATTGTCTGGTTTTTCCTTGACCAACACAAAACGAAACAATGGCGAAAGGAGGGGGTCCCTCCGAAACCACATACACAAATTGGTCAATGCTCATTTGTCAATAAGGTAACTGAACCCTGGAACAGCTTTCCAGCAGTATCCAAACGTGTAAGCGTGGTATAGTCAACACCCCATTTTACTCAGTTGCTTTGTGTAGTTTGAAAATTTGTTTACTTTTCTAGTGGGTCAGTTTCTGTCCGTGTATCAAGTGTATCTTATCCGTTTGTACTTGTGTAGTAATGACGACAAGTTAAAAGCTTAACGCCAATTGTAATAATAAATAAACAAATATTATAAGCTTATAATCTCACAAGGGAGCTAAAGATAATACACAAGGCAGGAGGGGTTTGATTAACAATATATGAATGAAGGGTAAACACTACACTTCCTAGCAATGATATTTTAAAAAATATAGTTTTAAAATATACAGATATTCGGTTCTGCACCTCCCCAACTTGATTTTGCAGAGGCTTCTCGTGGACAGCTCTTGGCCCTCTTGGAAAGCTCCGAAGGGCAGCTGCCCAACCTGCTGACACCTCTGTGTGGCATGCCGTTGCAACCTTTGAGAACATTAAAGATTACCAAGAGCAAATAATCTGATAGAACCGACGTCTTTAGTCCCATGCAGTGACTATGGATACCCCAACGAAACTGAGCTGAGCTGCTCTGGCTTTGAGTTGAAATCCATCCACTTCCGTCCTCACCGTTGCTTATACCAGAGGAATAATTGCAGGAGGCACGCTAACCCGCTCTGGAGCGCGTCCAGAGAACCAATCTGCTTACTTTGAAAGTTTCTTCGGCCTAGCCGAGTTTTGACAGTCACGCAACGGAAACTCCACCGAAACCGACATTTCTTTCACAAATAAGGAAAAGAAAACATTAAATATTGTTTTTGGGATCCCAGAACGTAAGTGGAGTAAGGATACCTATGATATAAAAAAAGTTGTCCGTCCGTCTGTAAGCACGATAACTCTCGAAAGGAATGAGATATTCTATTGAAACTTGGTGTGAGGATTCTTTCGGTAAAGAGTAAGTCGAGTTCGTAGATCGGCAGTGTAGCCCTACATTTAGTGGCGGGGAGGTGGTTTAAATTAAGGGGCAAGCAAAATATTTTTAAACAGCTAATGGGGTTGTCGATTATGGGGCATGAAGACATGCTGAACACGATGGTGAAAACCATTTTTTCGCCAGACAAGTAGTTAGCCCGGAATCCGGCCAAAACCAGGAAGTTTCTTAAAAGTAAAAGTTAATTTGATGATTAGATGTTCGATTTATGGGCGAAAAAAAAAAAAAAAAATTGCTGCACACGATTATGAAAACCATTTTCTCGACGGACAAGTAGTTCACCCGAAATAAAATTTGTTAAAAGCAAAAGTTTTATTTGAAGCTGATTAGATGTTAGATTTAGGGGTAGAAATGCATGCTGAACACGATTATGAAAACCATTTTCTCTACGGACAAGGACTTCAGCCGAAATCCGGCCAAAACCGGAAAATTTGTTAAAAGGAAAAGTCTTATTTGTAGTTGATTAAATTCCGATTTAGTGGTACGAAGAGATGCTGAATCCGTTTTTACCCGAACGCATACTTAGCCAAGTATCCGGCTGAAACTGGAAATTTTTTCATGAGTTAAAGCTTTATTTGAAGTTGATTATACGTCCGATAATTCGTTTTTGAGCTTTGTTATCTTTTTCGATAAGTAATGAATTCGGCAGAAATTGGAAATTCGACTGAAGTGAGCTAAGGCAGGAAGCTCCATCAGTTTCATCAAAACAAATATGACTTATAGGGGTAAACACACATGCTGAATCCCATATTAAAAATCCTTAGGATTTCCGATCCAATTACCAACAGTTTAGTAGTTAGTAGTTTCTAGTAGTGTAGCGTATAGAAGGAATAATGTAAGATATAACCGCAAGAGCAACACATTTCTGGTCTTGAAAATTTCGGTATACTACTTCAAAACACGAGTCATCCAGTGTCGTTCTGCCCAGTTATTCGACTAGTCATCCAGTGCTAAACACTAGCCTTGCTAGTTGATTCTGCCTTCTTTTTTTTACACCAAACAGCAATGAAGCAAACCTTAAAAATAAGTTCAAAAATAGAAACACTTGAGTAATTACCCTTTGAAAACAATTCGACAACAGTACGCTTTGGCTGCACCAAGGGTTGTGCTATATTTGTCTTCTCTTTTGCTGCATGACTTTTCAAGTGCCGCTGCATACCATAAATGCGAAATCTTACACGGCCACCTACTATCTTTTCCTGATGAGAGAGTAATATTTTTTTTTCCTGCTTGCACTTTCCCAACCCACAATGAACAACAGCTGTTAACCCATGTGAGGCTGTTTCATCAGTATGAATCGTTATTTTGGAATTTTCTCCTTCACTAACATCAATGCCATTATGTGTTCCAAAATGTACTTTCACCAACTTTTTAACATCCAATTCAACCCTTTTCCTGTACTCATCCAAATTTGGAGCAACGGCATCACACTTTTCTTGAACTTGATATTGCTTTTTTGCTAACAAGCTCGACAAACTTCTCATAATAGACACTCCATTCTTCTGTACCTTTTTCTGGTTACGTAGGTTTGCAGACAAATTGGTCAAAATGTACTTGTATCCTGGCTTCAGCTGAAATTGTTCTGGTTTGTTGAAGTATTTTCGGTTTTGGCCGGATTTCGGGGGAACTACTTGTCCGTCGAGAAAACGGTTTTCATAATCGTGTGCAGCATCTCTTTTTACCCCTAAATCGATCAATGCGACGTGGTATGAACCTGTCAAGAAAGTGAATTGCTTCTGAAAACACTAGTCAGCACTTGCGAGGACAGATAGTGCAGCCGACGAGACTGGTCAGAGAAACTTCACCCTTATATCGATGACAGCCCCCCCCCCCACGTTAAGGGTTCAAGTTTCATTGGCTACTTCGAATTCCCACAATTCGATGATAACATTTACAGTTTATGTAGGACTCGATAGCCCATTTTGCTGAAATTATCTCGATTTTTCCTCTGGTCTTCACTTGCGGTACGAAACCAAATAGCCAATATACTTTTAGCGTGTACCCGAGCGGTGTTCTTGAAGAGTTGGTTCGTTAATCTAGAGGGGGAAGCTCGGGCGGTGGCCAGGGTCCTGCAATCAATAAACAGTGCTTAAAAAACACACTTGCATTTAACAGTGAAGTTTAGCATACATTCAGTAGATCTGCTTCCAAACTCTAATACTGACTTCTCGTGAATCACTATTTACTTTCTTAGTGCATGCGCACTGCTCCGTATATATCTGGTTTCTGGTCTTTGGATAAGAGATAACTTAAGACTAAAAAAGATACCACTTGCGACCGCTTCGCTAAAAAGGGACAACTTGCGAGTGTTATGATAAACATTTCTAATATCATGTCGTTAAACGCTAAAAGAATGGTATAAAATAGTAAAAAAAATAATGCCTATTTATTCGTTCAGCCAATCATATTGAACCGCTCCAAGTGGACAGGTTAGCTGATATTTTATTCTAGAAATACTTTGCAGGCTGGTTGCCAAGCTTGCACGTGCCTGAAAACTGAAAAGGACCCTTGCCAAGAAGTGCCGAAAGATCTAGGGCATTTCTCCCTACTGCTCATCAAATTTCGGCCAAGTCAGAGAACTTCCGCAACTTCCCCCCACCAGGGTCGGGTGCCTAAAAATAGCACATCTAGGGGCGACGTCCTTTGTACTTTACAAATTTCATCCCAGTTCGCCCATGCGTCTATCCTCTAGGCATGTCAACAATTTACATGTGTAACAACGTGTTCTTATAACGCTTGTTTATTTCGACTCGGATGGATAGTTTTGCCAGAATCAGGAAACCAATGAATTTTAATAGTCAAAATGAGACTACAAAAAATCGGAGCCTCGTACTACCAAAAACAAATAAGAGCAAGAACTGCTGTATCCCTATCTCTGTCATACAACCAAGCTGAGTCGAGTCGACTTCCGACCTAACCGAGCGGAGGAGGAGCTTACCTGGGGCATCAAATTCGTTATTTCTATAGAGAAGGTGTATCGCAGTAAAACATCGAGGAAGAAAAATCGAATGGAGCCAGAAGTGATAAGCCTATTCATGCTGTTGGAATGTCACAAGGGATTTCAATCTCCATATTGACGGTCATAGTAAAACAAAAGCGATAATGAGTGACCATCGTCAAGTTCGCCTTTATTTTTCGCATCAGTAATCAGACCCGAGCGTTTACTAAAACAAAATCAACGCTGTTTCCATCCCGTGTGAAGAGGCCAGAACACCCGCCGCGCTAGTGGCGTTCTTTTCTTCGCAGGAGACTCAAGCGTGAAATTCCGTTAATTTTTGTCGGAACATTGTTAGTCGGTGGATGGACGAGAGACCATCGTTCTTGTTCTTGTTTGTTCTGGATACTACCCATGTTATTTCCGCGGACTCAACTGTCGTGTCGTCAGTGTTGCCAGATGGTTTGAGTGGAATTGCGCAGCCTCTTCCAAAAATTGCGCCCAATGGCGCCTTTTTTCCTAAAACTGATTTTTGGGCGATTTTTTATCAAAATGCAATTTTTTTAAATTTTAGAAACGTGATATAACTTCGCGGTCGACTACCCACACTTTTCCAATTCTTCAGTTGCCATAGACTTGTTGCAACAGGCTTTTTCAACCAGACGCTCACGGAAAAACGGTAGAAAATACAGCGATTCTTCAATCGCGGGTTGTTGGCGGGTAAATTTTGGGAAAGATCGCAGATGAAGATTAGAGTTGAGAGAATGGTTTCAGATAAACTATAAGTCGCTCAGAATCATTTCAATGCTCCTCTTTATCAGACAGTATAACAGCTAAATAAATTAAATAAATAAATTCAAAGAAGCTCAAACTAATCATCGAAGCAGCTAAATGCGGCTTCGTCATTTTCCCGTGCTTCAGCAGGGCTTTCCGAACATTCGTACATTTTTTAGGTGAAGCGCCTCATAGTGGAGGAGGAAAAATCAGCATCCTTGCAACATATGTCCTGCTTACGAAACCAGCACCGAACAATCAAAATACTGTTCAACATTTCAGTTTGCATTCGGTTTCTCAACTTGGCCTTTGTGTTGTTCATCACTGAGAATACCCGTTCGACGAAGGCGTAGCGGCAAACGCATCATCGACAAAGCTGCACTCGCTATGTTCAGAAATCGTTTGCGGCCAAGGCTGTCTTCAAAGTTCCTCACATACACCCAAAACGATTCTGAATCCACTACCACATCTTCTCCAGACAGGTTCTCCCAATCGATTTCAACTAGTTTCCTCCACTCCCCTTCCATTTCCGAGAGAGCAGAAAATGTTTGCGCATTAGCCAGGACAGATCCAACTGACTGGAAATATGTTTGCGCAATAGCCAGGAGAAATAACTCATACAAAATTGAAATTCTTGACCATACCTTCTAAAAGGACTCGAAGAACTTATCGGCTTCTGTCGCAATATTTGGATTCCTCGTGTTCTGAATCCTGGTCAATAATCGGAGAGTAAGATTTAGATCATTTTTTAATTGTCTTACGTTGCACAAATGAGGATATCTGTGCGAGCGCTTGCTCATGTTTAATTTAGGCAACTTTGGTCCGAAAATCTACGTCTCCTTATGAGCCTTGTTCTAAGCTCACTTGAATATGTGACCACTGGATAAATAAAATAAACCTGTATTAAAATTCAGCCTACGTATCCGTTTTACACCATTGAGACCGACTGGACTAACAACAGTGATTATGATCGAACCGAAGGCCACTTCTCGGTGGTAGGACCACTGACTGCCTCCTGAAGACTTTCAAATCTGCCAATCAAATTTTCTGAGCCGTCCACGTTCATTGATGGACCAGCGTATGAATCGCGTTGATTTTTTTTTGTTCATGTTCTCGGTACCATTTCAGATTATCATCATATTCTGTGGGAGACGTTTCATGACTTCACGTGAGATGACTTTTAAAAACCCGAAGCATCTGCGTTTTAGCTCCGTGTGCGCCCAACAGCGCCAGTTAAGTTCCAGAATTATGCCCAAAAGTGCGCATGAGCATTTCTGGAAAAAATATGCGCCACGGAATTTCAAAATGCGCCCAAATTGCGCCCAATCTGGCAACACTGCGTGTCGTTCTTATCCGCTTTGATTAATCTTGATACTTTGAAATTGCAAACACTGAATGGCTCTGCAGGTGCCATTTGCCCGCTTCTCAATGATCTTTAATGTTTAGACAGATGGCACTGCTAACACCAACTGAACAGATAAGATTCAGGTGGCGCTACCGACGCCAAATTAGCTGTATACAACCACAATGCGTCTCTGCTCATCTTCTGCAAGAACAACATCCGAGGTTTTCGATAGGATCCCAGCGGGGAATAATTACTGGACTTGTTGTATTTGGTCTTCCATTAAAATGGTTTTTTTTTGCAGCTTACGTCAGAACGGCTAATCCACAAAGTTATAGGTATCCTGTCACCAACGACATAACTGGACGCCCCTCTTTAAACATGCTTCCATTCAGGACACCACTAGCAGATAGGCGAGTCTTTTTACAACAATGACAAACTCTACACCTGACTGAGTATAACTTAGGGACAGGTTTAATAGCCGTTGACAGTCAGAACATCAATCATCAGGTTCGTACGCCTATTTATCGAATTCGGATTCTGCTCACATTAGTAGTCACTCAGTAGTGGAATCTTCGTAACGGAATAGTTTTATGGAGGTTTTCTAACTAGCTCTTGGGCAAGGATAAGCAAAGCTGCTAATCGGTCAATTCCGCTAAAGCATTGTCGGCAACAGGCCCTGCAACGGGGGAACCGGTGAAATACCAAGAAATTGCTTCTCACATATACATTCACTAACATACATTTCATGTACCCAATGTTTCGTCACTCTAACTTGGTATCGGGTCTGCATACCATGCACACAGCACCTCCAGAGAAGCCTCCTATTTATCCGATGGTAGGGCCAGTCTGTCACTTAAGTACATGCCTTACAAGCCTCTTCGGTAAATAACTTATTAGCCCGTCTTAGCAGTGATGTCGAGAGCGACAATGCAGTGACGTCAATAGTGAGAGTGCTTCTTTGCTCAGCTTGTAATACATAATCAACTGGCACATTGGAGTAGACTAGTGACAAGCAAGCCCGAATGCTGGTAAAAGGCTACTTGGAAAAGTCTACTTAGTACATAGCTACTGAAACATTCTTTGTATTTACTCTCCAATGAGCATATGTGCTGTCTAACCACGTTTGGATCCGCCACCAAATCAGCTCTGATCAGTATTTCTAACTATGGCTTTTTGAACATCCTTATCCTTCTGGGGGTTAACATTTCTCGGACAGGCTACTAAACATAGTCAAGACAAGGATTGGTCTGTTTCTTGCTTTCGAGGACGCGGATCTCTCGGCATTTGTACAGTTCTTGATGCGGGTTTAAAAGTTGCCAGCGGTCACGTCCTCAGGGATGTATCGAATAAGGGAAGTAGTGAAGTAAGACACACACCCATGGAGCCGAAGCGTCTTAAGACGTTTGAAATCTTGAATTTCAACATCTTAAGACGTTTGAAATCTGAGCGTCTTGGTTTGACATCTGAGGAGGTTTGAACGTCTTGGTTTGAAATCTGAAGACGTTTGAAGTGTTGAGATGAAATCTTAGGACGTTTGAAGTCTAGAATTGATGACGTTTTCAACTCTTGAAGATGAGATTTGAATTGATCTTAAGATAACTATTGAAGGCGGTGGAGCTTTAACTTGCTGCCTGGGTAAAATTTTGAAGTCTTGAGGTAATTAGATCATGGAAGTGGATGGTTGCCAGGAGCTGCCAACTCGTCATCGTGTTGTGTGCACCATTTGTATCCCTTCAAAAGGCTGGCATGCGATGGGATCGAACCGACGATCTTGTGATTTCGAGTCCGACGCTCTACCAGCTAGGCCACGTTGCCTCAAACTATTAGTCTGGAGAAAGCACTAGTATGTGTGCTGGATACAGATCGACGACGGGAACAGAGTTCTTCGATTGGCCGCATGGCTGTGCACGGGTCGCGCTGTCCCTGCCTTCGGAGACAGCATGGGGAGGTGGGGGCACGCTTTTGGGGCTTCCGAGCTGGTGGTGTCTGGCTGTTTTGGAACTTTTCAGTACCAGCGGAAGCCAGTATTTACGCGCCCGGTCGGATTCTCGTGATTCATAAGCTGCTAGGGGACGCGATCGATCGTGGGCCACCGTCTGAACTCGCCGCTTATCTGGCAGATATAGACGTATGTGGAGGGAAAGGGAAGCGGAGCGGATCTCGCTGCTACGAGGAACACACGTTTAAGGCTCGAATAACTTTTTATTGATATACATCTACAGAGGTTCAAAGAACTTGTTCACAAATCCAATCCCTTCGTCAGCATCTGTGACGATGGTTTGTAGAGTAGAGCCATGAGACTTCATTTAAACTTTAAATGCACTAGACATAGACGCTCTAATCTTTTCCACTGTAAAAAGGATTTTTTTTTCTTCTTCTTCAGCTTCTCTATCAACTAAACTTCTGTTCTCTACATTGTCAAGTTCACTGATACACTTTTCGTAGGTATGACAGTAAAAACAAATGCGATTTTTGGGGCTGTGGAGAAGACATCTTTCGTGGATGCATGCCAAACAGTAACCGTCAACTCCGCTGGTGACGTGGTGTTCGCAAGCCGCATATAAACACTGAACACACTTATAATCCGTTTCCAAAGGCGGATGGCACTCGTCACTCTCTGTTACACTGACGATGCGTTGGCAAAAGGCCATTTTGTGGTTGTTTTATATTATTCCTTCACCCTGATCTTGACTTAGCTTAACGTCCGAGAACTGACAGAATCTTAAACTTCAGAGGCTGCTTAATTTCAAGTAATTTTGGCAGAAAGTCCCACCAATCATAGCAAAGCGTCACTTCATTCCCCTTCTTGTCTTAGCCTGAATGCTCAGAATGTGTGTACGTATAATTTTACGAATAAAGGGATAACTCAATGAATCCCTATGTACTTTGGTGTACCAGTAACTGATTGAAAGTGTATGCTTCCGTCTTCGCGATTTCGGCTGGTGGCGAACACAGTTTTCCACAATAAAGTCGGTAAACAGGCGTAAACAGGTTCATAAATCGTTCGTACGACAGACTACGTGCTCGAAAACTTAGAAACAGAATGGCATAGAACCCACATTCCGAGAGGTCAGAAGAACTCCAGTTTCGACTGAGTAGCCCAGATCCCGAGCCAGTGACCTTCGCTATAGTATGAAGTAGCGGAATTGACAACAATCGCTCCTCGAGGAAATGTTCTAGGAAGATGGACAGCTGATAAACACAGATGAGCAGAGCGAGCGATATAAGGATCAGAATCCAGTGCCGCAGAAACCTGTGCTGTATCCATTCGGCGGATGATTCTTCACTGCTGGTGCTAGATCAAGTACGACTGAGCCGTCAGGGGTGATAGCTATATAGGTTTCGTATTCGGCCAATGCGACGACTGTCGTAGGATCTGACAGAGCAGTGGAAAATTGCAATTACAGTCGAATTGCTCCAGTTCTCGTAGGGGCGAGCTGATCAGTGCCGGACAAGTCAAAAACCGGCATTCCAAAACCATTCGAGTACATGTGCGGTGTAATTCCATTCTTATTACTGTCGTCGACGGCATGCATTGTGCGTTCGTATAACGCTGCTAGGTTTTCTGTTACATCGATATGTGTATGGGGTAATCCGTCGACTTTAAGGGATACGGTATTCAAACCGAAGAAATCCATTTGCAGTGAAGGTTCTTCTAAGACCCCCACAAGTTGACTCGATTTGAACAGTCCAATCGCTAGCCAGGGGAATGATACCACGAAATATTCGCGACAAGAAAGACCCCAGACCATGACCTCGCATGATGGTCCTGCCTTGAAAGACAGGTATTGCACCACCATGACCCCGTTGAGGATACAGAGTTGACATGCAACATTCAACAGACGGCACTACTATCTCGTTGTGGCGGTTCATGCTGTTCAGGATTTTCGAACGGGTCTGAAGTGGCACACGACTACGGCAAGACCTCGTTTGATAGGTAATAGTTTCCCTATTTCAGTGCGCAATGATATTCGCACCAGCGACACTTGATTACTGACCAGTGGACAATAGATAGGGTGCGTTATATCGAGTGGAACATAGGTTAAGAACCTGCTTTTCGTTCCAGAATTCGGAGCAGTGGCAACTGTATCGATCCGACGTGTTGCGCTGACTGTACAATATCAGTGTAAATCATTATGCATTGAAAATCCAAGTCGAATCCGGGTACAACGAGTTAGCGTAAACTTAGCGTAGCGTCGCAAAAATTGTCCTTAAATTGTGTCTTTAGGATTAGCGTTTTCCGGCGGATAGACACAGATATGATTGTCTCCGTCAACTCTCATCGATTCAAATTGATTGGAAACAATCAGATCGACGAGTGCTATTTCGTAGGGCTCGTCGAATTTGAGCGACGGATTGAGGCGAGTGACGAATGATGATTCTCTTCATCGAAACGTGGATTTGGTTCATTTGACATAAATGTCACGTAAATCCCTTCATTGGTCATTTTTGTTTCCTAACGGAAGTGGCGGGGATCCAGCTATTTGCCGAACTTGGGTAGCCTACCCAAGACACAAAATGTTCTCGGTGAACACCTTTGCCTCTAGACTTGGGAATACGATTTGTCGTACTCGCCTGAATCGAAGACAGGAGTTAGTTCACTTTCGTAAAAACCAACTTTAATCTCGTTACCTGTCCAATCACTGAGCCGATATGTCCACGGATAAGTGTTTATAACCTGCGTGATTTGGAAAATTTCAATGGACCAAAGAAAATTTTTCTTTGTAAACGTTTGTAGGTCTGATTGAATGCGCACTTTCTGCCCCACTTGAAAGCGTGAATTTAGCCTTCGCTTTGGTCGACCTGTTTCTCTATCAGCGTTTTCTTGAACTGGCTGGTTACGCTCATACACATCCGCTGGTGACAGTCCGTTTAGCGACCGATGATTTCGCGCATTTTAGATCCTGAGGAGTAGCGGAAGAACATCGACAAATTTGTAGGTTTTCTTTAAATTATTGTATCGTGAAATCATCGAACGGATTGATCGGATGCAACGTTCTGATAAACTAGCTTTGATGTTACTGTGCGTTGAATAGTGTCTTGTGTGGTACTTGGCAAAAATAGCTTGTGAATCACGATTGTAGAATTCGGTGCCCCTATCCGTTTGATGTAGTTCAAATCGTTGACGTGCAAAGATTTTCTCCAGCGCTTTTGCCACTTCCATTCCACGCTTGTTTTTTAAGGGCTCCACGAAAACATAACGTGAATAAACTTCAATTACAATAAGATTAAACGTCCATGGTTTTTTAGCATCCAAATGGCCACCCTGTAGCTGCATTAGGTCTGCTTGCCCCATTTCCGACAGATACAGGGCTCTGACCTCACGAAACGAAGCAGGTCTTACACTCCGATTACGATGTAATGTGTAGGATGGTTGTGACTGTAAAAATTTACTGGCGGACTTCACGCTTACATTCCCCTGCGTTGAAAGCGTGTGTGGTGCTGACAGGCTTCCGGGAGAACCAACGTTACTATAAATTTGTGCTTAGTCATCCAGGAATGTTTCAGACGAGCCGACACGGATTGCTGTTTTCGTAAATACGAGTCTTTTTTAGCCGCCGACGATAAAAGGGTACTAAATGCAAATGCCCCCTGTCCTTTTGTAGTTGGTGTGTCTTCGAACGTACTAGTGTGCTGGCAAGTAGATGGCGTTCAAGCAGCGAACGATGCCCGACGCTCTCTGAGTTTTTTTAGTTCACGTAATACCTTTTTGTTTCGAACAAGCCCTATAGGGAAGCGATTGCGATGCAGAAATTCGGCTAAAAACGAATCAAACGTCAAAAGATTGCGTCGGTCTCCACACAAATCGAGCAGAAGATCAGAGGCAATGTATTGGTTTTGATCAATTTCGAAATCTAGTCAAATTAGGTTCGAACACAAGACCAGGCGTCGTCTTGAGTGCTTTCAATGCAGTGTCTCCACTTGAACGATAGCTACTCGGAAGCAAGTTCTTAATTTCAAGAGTCGGATTGTCAGGTGAACCCACTGCCTGTATGCCTTCAACAAAAGAGGGATCAGTCTTTTGCTGATAAACATCTACCGACCGAACTTGTACGGGTTTCTGCAGCTGTCTGGATTGCTTCTGCAGCTGTCTGGATTGCTTCTGCAGCCGCTGAATTGTGTTTTGCAAAGTATACAGTTTAATATCGTCACCCACAGTATCATCATCGAGAAGCAAAGTCTGATGTTCTTCTAGGCTAACCGCAGGCGATAAAGAGCTTTCTACAATTGGAAGCAATTTATACGGCTTTGCTACGTTGGCACCCCCGAAAGCCTTCATCACTTTATCCACGTGAAAACGCACTTAAGAGCCCGCTGACCACGGGCAGAAGTAAAGAGAATATTGAACCGCCGTTTTGTATAAGTTTTTTTGTTTGTCTCTTTTTGTGATTTTCTTGTTGGTTAGTGTGCGAAGTAGGTTCCTATGTTTGCACAAAGACTTGCGAACTCCGTTCGACACTTCAACGTTATCCGTTGAAGATTTAAACACAGAGTACAGAGCGATTTCAAGAGCTTTCGGAGCTTGTGTTAGAACACTTTCACGAAGTTCTCTTTTTTTCGACGTTGCTAGCAACTGAAATATCGGCTGGTGACGTCTAAGCTGACTCAGTGACATTGTCCGACTAACTGTTTCTTGCTGTCAGTTGCGAATTTATATACACCGTGATGCACGGTTGAAAAATATCGGTAAGAAGGCGTAAATTTTTATCAGTGGCGGTCAAATCAATGACAATGTAACCATGCTTTCGGCCAGTAGCCATTTCGTAGGCAGAAAGTACCAGCTTTCCTTCAGAAGGAAATATTTGTGAACCTAGCTTGATCATAGAACTTGAGTCACGAGCATTTCGAAATAAAATAATATGCGTTAGGTTCAGTGTCAACTGACGAATGGGTTTAGCGCGGTGAAACAAGTTGTGTAAAATCATCACACACGTGATACTGTGATGATGACTGTACACAGCATAGAGATTAATCAACTACTGCTGATAGCGATCAATTTCATCTGCCAAGTCGTCGGCTATGAAAAGCGTGTTCGGTCAAATTGAATCAAAGACATTCAGACCTTGTACGAAACGCGCAGTGGGACAGATTTTTTGTACACGCTCGTAGATGGTTGCCATGTTTTGTAGGCAATCAATACATTTCTTGGTACCGGGTCGAACAGTTTTGACATATATTGCAACATTTTGAAATAAAGCTCAGTCTTGCCCGATGAACTCGGACCGACAATCCAAAGCCGAGCAGGAGTTGCTATGCGATAATGTCCAGACGTGAACTGTCCTCACAGTGTTGGGTAAACACATTTTTATTCAAAAAAAGGTCCACTAATACGATTTGAAATTAATAGTAACGAAATTATTCTTCTCTTTCAAATCGTATTAGTGGTAAAAATACAGTTTGCATCTAGAACGTCCTCCTCGAAGGCGGTATATTTTTCACCCAAATAAGTATGGCATTTTTCGCCCTGTTCATGCACGAGAACAAGGGGAAGGGCCCTGCCAAAGGAGGTGGTGGCTTTGCCCCATGAGATTACTCGAAGCTGTTCTCCCACAAGGGATCCAACCGCCCTGTATCTCAAGGCGGTTGCACTGTTGGCCTCATTCAGCTGGTCTAATTTGCGCTTTCGACTAGCGGGACAAGCTGCTGCTTCTGATGGTGATAACGATGTCGACGGACCTGGTGCTGGTGCTGATGATGATGATGACGACGATGAAGTCGATGGACCTGCTGACGTCGATGTAACTGCTCGCTGGTTTTCTTCTGGTTCCAAGTCAATTTATAGGATCAACGGCATAATACGTCGGGGCATCTAAAAGAGAAAATATGGTTAGAATTTCATCAACAAAACATCGGGTGATCAGTCTTGACTTTATCACTACCATGCTCCTGCAATTACAATCCGTTAATCCCCAGTCATGAACTAGGACAGTTGGCCTGAACTTGATTCTATCACCAAAAATGGGTAGTTTAGAGAAAGGCGGGAGCTGAAATTTTCTCGTTTTATCATTAGACAAAAGTGAGTTTGAATCAACAAATACCTTCGGATACAAAAATTGTGTATCAGGAAAAAATAGTAAAAAGAATAACTTTTTTATAACCAAGATCCTTCCGTCAGCACAGACAGGTTAACATCCTGTGTAGATAATGAATACCGATGGGGATTATTGGATGTATGTAGGGTTTCACAACTTTTCCCGCTTTGATAGTGCTTTGGTACTTAAAGCACTGGCTAATGTCAATAGCACCCACTTAAATGAGCTTAAATGTGTCAAAGCCATACCAAAATCTTGTGAAAATCTCCTGACATTGACCGTAGAATGGTACGGACAAATGGACCAGCTGTACAAAATGTACAAAATTTGACACGCTGATGCATATGAGTGGATCACTGGACAAAGTTGTACGCACGCTGAACCCGGGATATCAACAGTCGCTGATTGAAGACGGAGTACCATTTACGGAAAGCGAGAAACTCGTGCTGGACTTTTCTCTGAAAAAACGATATGTGTGCTACTTCAAGAACGCCCATTACTACCGAATACTCGGAATTGTAATCTCGAAAATTCATCGCATTCTTGAATTCGACGAAAGTCCTTTGAAATGCGCAGTCAAACACGTAACCCCTACTTGAAACAGTTTTACAAATTAATCCTGATCCTACGATAGAAAATTAAACCTTCTTAACAGTAAACAGATACAAACTTTGTTTGAGTAGAATACGGTTGAGTGGTCAAGAGTGATATCCGCAGAAAATAAATTTAACACATTCATATTTTTTTTCTTTTCTTGTTGCTGATGAATTCGCAATTTGGAAAACTGCTTCAAAATCCAATGAAACAAGGTGTTGTCATATTCGTGACCACCAAAGAAGACCTCAAGCAGAAAGCATCTCATCCGAACTTTCAGCAGCGTATTCTACTGGATGAAAACTTTGCTACCGTCTTTCGTAGCAAGTGTGTAATTACGATGAATAAGCCCGTCATTCAAGGCGTCCTGATCTTGGAGCTTTCCAAACTGATGTCCATGGAATTTTTCTATGGAGTTCTAAAGCCACTATACGGTGAGAAAATTCGACTTCTCTATGTTTACATCGATTCCTACATTCTTGAGCGTCGTGGTGAAGGCAGTTTCTTTGATGACGTACGTAATTCCAGCCTACTTCAAGAGTACATTGACACAAGCAATCTGAAAGACGTCGACGGACTCAGCTATCTGAATGCGAAGGAGAATCAACTTGGAAAAATTAAAAGTGAGACCGGTAGCATCCCCATCCGAAAATACATTGGTCTGAAACCAAAAAGTTACTGCTTATCATACGGAGGAAAAGATAAAGCAACAGCAAAATGAGTTTCCCGTCCTATAATCGCAAGTGTGCTAAATTTTCAGAAATACGAATAATCTCTGGCAGGACAGGTTATCCGAACCAAAACTGTGCGTATTGCTAAGCGAAAGTTTAACTTGTCGATAATTCAGACAAACACAGTTAGTCTTAACTTGTCCGATAAATCGTACCAGCTTGATTCGATAAACTCTCTGCCTTTCGGACACTATGAGGTTTGCCATTGCAATAGCTGTACCAATTTCAAGAAGAAACGGCGCCTGGAACAACATTGTGACCGCCTGTCGTCTCGACTAAGAGTCGTATAAAGTGCACCTTTTCTTCCGTAAATTCGTAGTTCAATAAAAAGTTATTCGAGCCTTAAATATGTGTTCCTCGTAGCAGCGAGATCCGCTTCCCTTTCCCTCCCCATACGTCTATCTCTGCCAGATAAGCGGCGAGCTCAGACGGTGGCCCGCGATCGATCACGTCCCCTCGCCGAATCACGAGCACCCGACCGGGCGCGTAAATATTGGCTTCCGCTGGTACTGAAAAGTTCCAAAACAGCCAGACACCACCAGCTCGGAAGCCCCAACAGCTTGCCCCCACCTCCCCATGCTGTCTCCGAAGGCAGGGACAGCGCGACCCGTGCACAGCTATGCGGCCAATCGAAGAACTCTGTTCCCGTCGTCGATCTGTATCCAGCACACATACTAGTGCTTTCTCCAGCCTAATAGTTTGAGGCCCCGTGGCCTAGCTGGTAGAGCGTCGGACTCGCAATCACAAGATCGTCGGTTTGATCCCATCGCATGCCAGCCTTTTGAAGCGATACAAATGGTGCACACAACACGATGACGAGTTGGCAGCTCCTGGCAACCATCCACTTCCACGATCTCATTACCTCAAGACTTCAAAATCTTACCCAGGCAGCAAGTTAAAGCTCCACCGCCTTCTATAGTTCAACTTCAAATCTTAAGATCAAATCAAATCTCATCTCCAAGAGTTGAAAACGAAGATTTCAAACGTCTTAAGACGCTTCGGCTCCATGGGTGTGTGTCTTACTACACTACTAAGGGACTTGAGACTCTAATCAGCACAGGTTTATCTTCACTAGATAGGGCATTTTCCTGCGCTTGGGCCGCCTTCTTGTTGCTCATCACAACGCGCCATTCATTTTTCCTTGGTTATAAGTCTACAATATGAGAACAAGACTCATCACATTTACTTTCCAAGAAACTCTGACGTGAAGAAAGGTTCTCCAGTTCTGCCGGAGGTTGATTCAGGACTACAGCATAGGTGGGTTATCCCGGGGCAGGATCAGGCTTCAAGGTCGTACCGGGAGCCGAGTTTCGTGAACCAGGTCAGGGTGGCAGACCTCGTCCGTTTCGGATGTTGTGAAACTAGGGAGGGAAATTTGTTTTTCATCGCAACTTCGCAAAACCCGAATCAAGTCGAGAACATTGTCCTGCTGATTTTTTCTTTCTACGGCCCGCGCGGAAACATCCGCAAGAGACCATAGTAGTTTCTTGGCTTGCGAAATAACTTGCAATTTCAAAAACTGGACCGCTTTGATTGCGTTTTTTTTCGGACCTGTTTCCTGCCTTGTTTATCCGAGAAACCGGCAATATTCCGTTATGGAATAAATCAAAGGCGCTAGCACTATGAGAGGCGGAGCTTAGCAGGACCGTCACTGTCCACGCCACGAGCGTAATGCAGAAGAGAATCGGACTTCCTTCACTTTGTAATCGTTCCTAGCTAGCCTACGACGTTCGGAATCAGCATTTTGTCTTCGCTTTTTTGTCTCTCTATGTCAGTGTTTTTATTTTGCTCTACTTCCTTCACTTCGGGATCAGTCCTAGCTATCCTACGACGTTCGTAATCATCATTTTGTTCAATCTCCCTATACGCCAAATCTTCTTTTTTTGTCTCTTTTTGCCAGTTTTTTGTATTTGGCTTTACTTCCTTCACTTAAGGATCAGTCCTAGCTATCCTACGACGTTAGGAATCAGCATTTTTTTTCAATCTCCCTATACTTTATCTCTTTTTGTCAGTGTTTTTATTTGCTCTACTTCCTTCACTTCAGGATCAGTCCTAGGTATCCTACGATGTTCGGAATCAGTGTTCTGTTAAATATTCGTAAACGCCAGACCTTCTCTATTTTGTCTCTTTTTGTCAATGCTTTTATTTTGCTTTACTTCCTTCACTATCAGTTCCAGTATCAGTCCTAGCTATCCTATGACTAATCGGCATTTTCTTAAGTCTCCCTATACGCCAGATCTTATCTTTTTGTCAATGTTTTTATTTTGTTCTTCCTTGACTTCAGGATCAATCCTAGCTACCCTGTGACATTCGGAATCAACATTTTGTTGAATCTCCTATACGCCAGATCTTCTCTTTTTTGTCTCTTTTTATAAGTGTTCTTGTTCTGCTCCACTACCTTCACTTAAGGATCAGTCATAGCTATCCTACGACGTTCGAAATTAGCATTTTGCTCTACTTCCTTGACTAATAGATTGGCCTAGCTATCCTACGACGTTCAGATTCAGCATTTTGTTGAGTCCCCTTATACGCCAGATCTTTTCTTTTTTGTTCCCGTTTGTGAGTATCCTTTCTTTGATCGCCTTCCCGCACTTTAGAATTGATCCTAACCAACATCCATGGTTCGGTGTTTTTAGACTGTACATTTTTTTTTTTTTTTTTTATCTTGGAGTCATCTTACACTCCGATTACGATGTAATGTGTAGGATGGTTGTGACTGTAAAAATTTACTGGCGGACTTCACGCTTACATTCCCCTGCGTTGAAAGCGTGTGTGGTGCTGACAGGCTTCCGGGAGAACCAACGTTACTATAAATTTGTGCTAAGTCATCCAGGAATGTTTCAGACGAGCCGACACGGATTGCTGTTTTCGTAAATACGAGTCTTTTTTAGCCGCCGACGATAAAAGGGTACTAAATGCAAATGCCCCCTGTCCTTTTGTAGTTGGTGTGTCTTCGAACGTACTAGTGTGCTGGCAAGTAGATGGCGTTCAAGCAGCGAACGATGCCCGACGCTCTCTGAGTTTTTTTAGTTCACGTAATACCTTTTTGTTTCGAACAAGCCCTATAGGGAAGCGATTGCGATGCAGAAATTCGGCTAAAAACGAATCAAACGTCAAAAGATTGCGTCGGTCTCCACACAAATCGAGCAGAAGATCAGAGGCAATGTATTGGTTTTGATCAATTTCGAAATCTATTCAAATTAGGTTCGAACACAAGACCAGGCGTCGTCTTGAGTGCTTTCAATGCAGTGTCTCCACTTGAACGATAGCTACTCGGAAGCAAGTTCTTAATTTCAAGAGTCGGATTGTCAGGTGAACCCACTGCCTGTATGCCTTCAACAAAAGAGGGATCAGTCTTTTGCTGATAAACATCTACCGACCGAACTTGTACGGGTTTCTGCAGCTGTCTGGATTGCTTCTGCAGCTGTCTGGATTGCTTCTGCAGCTGTCTGGATTGCTTCTGCAGCCGCTGAATTGTGTTTTGCAAAGTATACAGTTTAATATCGTCACCCACAGTATCATCATCGAGAAGCAAAGTCTGATGTTCTTCTAGGCTAGCCGCAGGCGATAAAGAGCTTTCTACAATTGGAAGCAATTTATACGGCTTTGCTACGTTGGCACCCCCGAAAACCTTCATCACTTTATCCACGTGAAAACGCACTTAAGAGCCCGCTGACCACGGGCAGAAGTAAAGAGAATATTGAACCGCCGTTTTGTATAAGTTTTTTTGTTTGTCTCTTTTTGTGATTTTCTTGTTGGTTAGTGTGCGAAGTAGGTTCCTATGTTTGCACAAAGACTTGCGAACTCCGTTCGACACTTCAACGTTATCCGTTGAAGATTTAAACACAGAGTACAGAGCGATTTCAAGAGCTTTCGGAGCTTGTGTTAGAACACTTTCACGAAGTTCTCTTTTTTTCAACGTTGCTAGCAACTGAAATATCGGCTGGTGACGTCTAAGCTGACTCAGTGACATTGTCCGACTAACTGTTTCTTGCTGTCAGTTGCGAATTTATATACACCGTGATGCACGGTTGAAAAATATCGGTAAGAAGGCGTAAATTTTTATCAGTGGCGGTCAAATCAATGACAATGTAACCATGCTTTCGGCCAGTAGCCATTTCGTAGGCAGAAAGTACCAGCTTTCCTTCAGAAGGAAATATTTGTGAACCTAGCTTGATCATAGAACTTGAGTCACGAGCATTTCGAAATAAAATAATATGCGTTAGGTTCAGTGTCAACTGACGAATGGGTTTAGCGCGGTGAAACAAGTTGTGTAAAATCATCACACACGTGATACTGTGATGATGACTGTACACAGCATAGAGATTAATCAACTACTGCTGATAGCGATCAATTTCATCTGCCAAGTCGTCGGCTATGAAAAGCGTGTTCGGTCAAATTGAATCAAAGACATTCAGACCTTGTACGAAACGCGCAGTGGGACAGATTTTTTGTACACGCTCGTAGATGGTTGCCATGTTTTGTAGGCAATCAATACATTTCTTGGTACCGGGTCGAACAGTTTTGACATATATTGCAACATTTTGAAATAAAGCTCAGTCTTGCCCGATGAACTCGGACCGACAATCCAAAGCCGAGCAGGAGTTGCTATGCGATAATGTCCAGACGTGAACTGTCCTCACAGTGTTGGGTAAACACATTTTTATTCAAAAAAAAGGTCCACTAATACGATTTGAAATTAATAGTAACGAAATTATTCTTCTCTTTCAAATCGTATTAGTGGTAAAAATACAGTTTGCATCTAGAACGTCCTCCTCGAAGGCGGTATATTTTTCACCCAAATAAGTATGGCATTTTTCGCCCTGTTCATGCACGAGAACAAGGGGAAGGGCCCTGCCAAAGGAGGTGGTGGCTTTGCCCCATGAGATTACTCGAAGCTGTTCTCCCACAAGGGATCCAACCGCCCTGTATCTCAAGGCGGTTGCACTGTTGGCCTCATTCAGCTGGTCTAATTTGCGCTTTCGACTAGCGGGACAAGCTGCTGCTTCTGATGGTGATAACGATGTCGACGGACCTGGTGCTGGTGCTGATGATGATGATGACGACGATGAAGTCGATGGACCTGCTGACGTCGATGTAACTGCTCGCTGGTTTTCTTCTGGTTCCAAGTCAATTTGTAGGATCAACGGCATAATACGTCGGGGCATCTAAAAGAGAAAATATGGTTAGAATTTCATCAACAAAACATCGGGTGATCAGTCTTGACTTTATCACTACCATGCTCCTGCAATTACAATCCGTTAATCCCCAGTCATGAACTAGGACAGTTGGCCTGAACTTGATTCTATCACCAAAAATGGGTAGTTTAGAGAAAGGCGGGAGCTGAAATTTTCTCGTTTTATCATTAGACAAAAGTGAGTTTGAATCAACAAATACCTTCGGATACAAAAATTGTGTATCAGGAAAAAATAGTAAAAAGAAAAACTTTTTTATAACCAAGATCCTTCCGTCAGCACAGACAGGTTAACATCCTGTGTAGATAATGAATACCGATGGGGATTATTGGATGTATGTAGGGTTTCACAACTTTTCCCGCTTTGATAGTGCTTTGGTACTTAAAGCACTGGCTAATGTCAATAGCACCCATTTAAATGAGCTTAAATGTGTCAAAGCCATACCAAAATCTTGTGAAAATCTCCTGACATTGACCGTAGAATGGTACGGACAAATGGACCAGCTGTACAAAATGTACAAAATTTGACACGCTGATGCATATGAGTGGATCACTGGACAAAGTTGTACGCACGCTGAACCCGGGATATCAACAGTCGCTGATTGAAGACGGAGTACCATTTACGGAAAGCGAGAAACTCGTGCTGGACTTTTCTCTGAAAAAACGATATGTGTGCTACTTCAAGAACGCCCATTACTACCGAAAACTCGGAATTATAATCTCGAAAATTCATCGCATTCTTGAATTCGACGAAAGTCCGTTGAAATGCGCAGTCAAACACGTAACCCCTACTTGAAACAGTTTTACAAATTAATCGTGATCCTACGATAGAAAATTAAACCTTCTTAACAGTAAACAGATACAAACTTTGTTTGAGTAGAATACGGTTGAGTGGTCAAGAGTGATATCCGCAGAAAATAAATTTAACACATTCATATTTTTTTTCTTTTCTTGTTGCTGATGAATTCGCAATTTGGAAAACTGCTTCAAAATCCAATGAAACAAGGCGTTGTCATATTCGTGACCACCAAAGAAGACCTCAAGCAGAAAGCATCTCATCCGAACTTTCAGCAGCGTATTCTACTGGATGAAAACTTTGCTACCGTCTTTCGTAGCAAGTGTGTAATTACGATGAATAAGCCCGTCATTCAAGGCGTCCTGATCTTGGAGCTTTCCAAACTGATGTCCATGGAATTTTTCTATGGAGTTCTAAAGCCACTATACGGTGAGAAAATTCGACTTCTCTATGTTTACATCGATTCCTACATTCTTGAGCGTCGTGGTGAAGGCAGTTTCTTTGATGACGTACGTAATTCCAGCCTACTTCAAGAGTACATTGACACAAGCAATCTGAAAGACGTCGACGGACTCAGCTATCTGAATGCGAAGGAGAATCAACTTGGAAAAATTAAAAGTGAGACCGGTAGCATCCCCATCCGAAAATACATTGGTCTGAAACCAAAAAGTTACTGCTTATCATACGGAGGAAAAGATAAAGCAACAGCAAAATGAGTTTCCCGTCCTATAATCGCAAGTGTGCTAAATTTTCAGAAATACGAATAATCTCTGGCAGGACAGGTTATCCGAACCAAAACTGTGCGTATTGCTAAGCGAAAGTTTAACTTGTCGATAATTCAGACAAACACAGTTAGTCTTAACTTGTCCGATAAATCGTACCAGCTTGATTCGATAAACTCTCTGCCTTTCGGACACTATGAGGTTTGCCATTGCAATAGCTGTACCAATTTCAAGAAGAAACGGCGCCTGGAACAACATTGTGACCGCCTGTCGTCTCGACTAAGAGTCGTATAAAGTGCACCTTTTCTTCCGTAAATTCGTAGTTCAATAAAAAGTTATTCGAGCCTTAAATATGTGTTCCTCGTAGCAGCGAGATCCGCTTCCCTTTCCCTCCCCATACGTCTATCTCTGCCAGATAAGCGGCGAGCTCAGACGGTGGCCCGCGATCGATCACGTCCCCTCGCCGAATCACGAGCACCCGACCGGGCGCGTAAATATTGGCTTCCGCTGGTACTGAAAAGTTCCAAAACAGCCAGACACCACCAGCTCGGAAGCCCCAACAGCTTGCCCCCACCTCCCCATGCTGTCTCCGAAGGCAGGGACAGCGCGACCCGTGCACAGCTATGCGGCCAATCGAAGAACTCTGTTCCCGTCGTCGATCTGTATCCAGCACACATACTAGTGCTTTCTCCAGCCTAATAGTTTGAGGCCCCGTGGCCTAGCTGGTAGAGCGTCGGACTCGCAATCACAAGATCGTCGGTTTGATCCCATCGCATGCCAGCCTTTTGAAGCGATACAAATGGTGCACACAACACGATGACGAGTTGGCAGCTCCTGGCAACCATCCACTTCCATGATCTCATTACCTCTAGACTTCAAAATCTTACCCAGGCAGCAAGTTAAAGCTCCACCGCCTTCTATAGTTCAACTTCAAATCTTAAGATCAAATCACAAGACTCATCACATTTACTTTCCAAGAAACTCTGACGTGAAGAAAGGTTCTCCAGTTCTGCCGGAGGTTGATTCAGGACTACAGCATAGGTGGGTTATCCCGGGGCAGGATCAGGCTTCAAGGTCGTACCGGGAGCCGAGTTTCGTGAACCAGGTCAGGGTGGCAGACCTCGTCCGTTTCGGATGTTGTGAAACTAGGGAGGGAAATTTGTTTTTCATCGCAACTTCGCAAAACCCGAATCAAGTCGAGAACATTGTCCTGCTGATTTTTTCTTTCTACGGCCCGCGCGGAAACATCCGCAAGAGACCATAGTAGTTTCTTGGCTTGCGAAATAACTTGCAATTTCAAAAACTGGACCGCTTTGATTGCGTTTTTTTTTCGGACCTGTTTCCTGCCTTGTTTATCCGAGAAACCGGCAATATTCCGTTATGGAATAAATCAAAGGCGCTAGCACTATGAGAGGCGGAGCTTAGCAGGACCGTCACTGTCCACGCCACGAGCGTAATGCAGAAGAGAATCGGACTTCCTTCACTTTGTAATCGTTCCTAGCTAGCCTACGACGTTCGGAATCAGCATTTTGTCTTCGCTTTTTTGTCTCTCTATGTCAGTGTTTTTATTTTGCTCTACTTCCTTCACTTCGGGATCAGTCCTAGCTATCCTACGACGTTCGTAATCATCATTTTCTTCAATCTCCCTATACGCCAAATCTTCTTTTTTTGTCTCTTTTTGCCAGTTTTTTGTATTTGGCTTTACTTCCTTCACGTAAGGATCAGTCCTAGCTATCCTACGACGTTAGGAATCAGCATTTTTTTTCAATCTCCCTATACTTTATCTCTTTTTGTCAGTGTTTTTATTTGCTCTACTTCCTTCACTTCAGGATCAGTCCTAGGTATCCTACGATGTTCGGAATCAGTGTTCTGTTAAATATTCGTAAACGCCAGACCTTCTCTATTTTGTCTCTTTTTGTCAATGCTTTTATTTTGCTTTACTTCCTTCACTATCAGTTCCAGTATCAGTCCTAGCTATCCTATGACTAATCGGCATTTTCTTAAGTCTCCCTATACGCCAGATCTTATCTTTTTGTCAATGTTTTTATTTTGTTCTTCCTTGACTTCAGGATCAATCCTAGCTACCCTGTGACATTCGGAATCAACATTTTGTTGAATCTCCTATACGCCAGATCTTCTCTTTTTTGTCTCTTTTTATAAGTGTTCTTGTTCTGCTCCACTACCTTCACTTAAGGATCAGTCATAGCTATCCTACGACGTTCGAAATTAGCATTTTGCTCTACTTCCTTGACTAATAGATTGGTCCTAGCTATCCTACGACGTTCAGATTCAGCATTTTGTTGAGTCCCCTTATACGCCAGATCTTTTCTTTTTTGTTCCCGTTTGTGAGTATCCTTTCTTTGATCGCCTTCCCGCACTTTAGAATTGATCCTAACCAACATCCATGGTTCCGTGTTTTTAGACTGTACATTTTTTTTTTTTTTTTTTTTATCTTGGAGTCATTTCTTTTTTCCTGACGTCGAATGCAATCTCTTATTTGCTCAAATTCATCTAGCCTGGCAAAGCGTTCATTATGGCGTTCTCATTCATAACCTTCCTTTCCAAATCTGATAGCCTGTAAATGTTCGTTAGTAGTGTTAGAAATTTAAGTACTTAACAAGGTGAAAAATACTCCTGAATTCCTGTTTTAATTTGTTTTTGTCTGTCTTTGTAGACTTTTTGCGATTTTCTGAAATGAAATAAAAGCCTGTATAGAAACGCTGGTGTAAATATGACAAGAAAACTCTTTCTTGGAAGCCACAATAAAGTTCTTTTGACGTCCGAGTGTGCTAGCCATTTTGCGAAAACTAGTAGTAAATCCTATAACATTTTCGTCTTTTACTGAACCCACGTAAACACTTATAATTCTGAGCGACCAATCTTTTCGTAGCATGTAGGCTATTCAATTCTACAAGGAACTGTGCGTAGCCATTATCAGTTTACCTAAGCTAATGGGGTTCTCCATCTTCAATAAAATACAACATTATCCGATATCATTTTTGTCTTTGACTGAACCCACGTAACCACTGGTAATTCTGAGCGACCAATCTTTTCGTAGCTTACCCAAAGGGCTACCCAAATTCTACAAAGAAATGTGAGTAGCTATCATCAGTTTTAAATTTTGAAGAGAGCTGGTTTAAGGATGCTGTTCAGTTCAGTTTTATTAAATTCTAAAAATTCTATAAAAACAATAAGCTCGCATGAATAGGATAGCCGCATGTTTGGGCCCGAGAGAATGATAGACCGACGCCTGAGTTCCCCAAAAGAAGGAAGACCCTCACCGACAAACATCCCGGAAGCACTACAGTTCCAAGGTAGACCATGTAGCCACCGGAATGAATTGTTATAAAGAACCCTAAAAGTGTTCTCGCATTTCACAGATGTAGAGTGGGTTTGTAATATACAGTACAGTGGAGTACAGTAAGCCCTGAAAAGGAAAGTGTAACTGAAGAATAACAAGTAGAGAACTTTCTAATAAGGATATTAGCACGGACACACAGTGATCGGGACACCACTGAAACATGGAGGTCGTCTCTAAGTGAACTGCAGAAAGTATATCCCAAATACTTAAACGACTGTACAAACACAAGCGGGACTCCAGATAGGATAGCAGTAGGTATATGCTTGAGAGACATGCCAGGTGGGATGAACGCCATACAAAAAGTCTTTTTTGTATTGTAGATTACATCATTAGCAACGGCAAACCGGTCACAGACAGCCAGAAGCTTGTTCAGGGCTGCTACAGTTGGGGCAAGAATGGCAAGGTCATCTGCGTGGCTAAGGTTATTAAAGCAAAAACCCTGCACAAAGCTAGCCAGAGCTCCAGGCACAAACTGGTGATTTAAACACCCATTAAAAAGCAAAGAAAGAATACACACAAGAGACGGTCCAGCATGCTTTAAATGCTTAGCGGAAACACCATCAAGTCCACCAATCTTACTGCCGGAAACCCAAAAATCGCTTTAGTAACTACGTCAAGCGAAATCAGCTGCTCTCCAGAATTTAGGAGGGAATCAGATGGCGTTGCCGCTATATATTGAGAAGAATTAGATTTCACAGAAGAAAACAAACCACAGAAGTGGCTCCGCCACAACTCAGTGTTAGCTAGAGACCTAACAGCATTCTCTACTCTATCAACAACTTTTGGAGAAAAAGGCTGCTTAGACTTCGATACAGCCTTCCAAAAAGTAGTAAACTTTGCGGACCTAAGGCTATCCTCCAGAGCTCTCGCCCTCAACATGGTAGAATTCCTTTTACACTATCGAAGGGCTGGTTTATATATAGGATCACGGTTTATATTCAAAGTAGCCAACATTATTGGGAGTCACTAACACATCTACACATCACAGGACTACACATCAACTCAGACCGGGAGACATTTGCGAATGCTTCTTCGCAGGCATCTAGGCCTGTCAATAGTGAGTAAATGATTTGTTTTTAGTTCGCGTTTTCGGTTGAGCCAGATGCAATATAATAGAGGATGCCTAGATCCAAGCAGCGCTTGTCCTGGAATAAAAGGCTTGTCTCTTCACAATGAAAGATCTTTTTCTACTTCCAACAAAGGGGATGTGGCAATACCTAGGAACCTGGTAAATTTGAAGAATTATCACTTCCACTCGACGACCTTTTGAAATCAAGACTAGTTAGCGCGGAAGGAGGTACAGCTGAACCCTTATCTGTACGAAGGACCTTTTGCCACGCTATTTTTTGTCACTGGGAGCATCTAAGCCATTCAAACGAGCATTTTTAAGTGAAGATTTGTATTCACGCTTCGTTTTAGCTTTTCGATCAAAGACAGTAGAAGACTTTCCAAATACGTTCCCTTGTACCAACTCGAATTCTCGGAGTCGGTACAGCAATATCGGCTGCCAATTTCAAGCAATGGACAAGCTCGCTATAATAACAATTAATATCAATGGACGAAGTAGTAGTTGCTATACCAGTCTGAAGAAGGTGAAAAGGAACTTTTAAAAGCGAGAGAAGATTAGTTAATGTAGAAATGTAGAGCACGGTATCTATACAATTCCAATTACGCTTTTGGATTCAAGCCTTCTTGGGATTTGGACATCTGATTCAAGCAACAGGGACATCCAAACAGAAAGACAGAGGCATATGGTCGTCCTCAGTTTTCTCCTCATCAGCCTCAACAATACCGTTAATGAGACTTGTTTCAGAATCAATCAAATGATCAAGGTTGAAAACATTAGCGCCACGATTATGTATATATGAAAAGGGTAGAAACTTCTCAATGAGACTGTGAGCTATCGGTAAAGAATCGAAAAATAAGTCAGTCCGTACAGAAGATCAGTGTTAATATCACCAACAAGAGCCCATTTCATTCCTTTCCTTAAAATGTCTGATAGAAGTGTTCTGATTTTCTGACAAGCCTTAGCAAATGAACTATGTGATGCAATGCTCCGCCGGTCGCAAGGTAAATATACATTAACAAGAACAAAATTGTCCAATTGAACGGCAAGAGCATAACGACCAGACTGGAACAGTTTTGGTGGTGCTGAACACTCGCTGGCTCGAAGAAAAATGGCTAACCCACCGGAAGGACGACCTCTAGTTTTCATTGCTGGCTGGACGAACACAAAGTGCTCAGGAGATCGGCGCAAACTTTCGCTACTAGGGGCGGATAGCAGATGCTCTTGAAGACAAAGAATGTCCGAGCTGCTTAGCAAATCGTCAAGTAGAAGATCTTTGTCCTCTGTGCCATTTACATTTAATGACACACAGCGCAGTTTCTTTTCCTGAAAAACCATTATTTGCCAAGACCCACGGCCTTCCTCATAATGCTGCATCTGAGACTAAAGAGACATGACAGCCGTCACAATTGGCACACTTTGGAGGAAGTGAGCAAGGGGAGTATTTGCTATAACTGTGGCAACCAGCACAACGAGCGCGTTTTGGAGAATTAGACGGGCGCGGGTATTTGGCTACACCGTGGTTTGGGGATTGACAGCGAAAGCACCGCTTGTGCATTCGGTGGAATTCATGAACACGAATAACTTCATACCCGATTTTTACACCGATTTTCATAGCTGTAAGGAGACCAACTTGACTCTTGAATCCGATTATGAAAGAACGAGAGCCCGGAATAGGCACGACTAAGAATCCGGAATCAGGGTCTTCAAGGCGCCGGCCGTAATGGTGACTGGAACAGTCCTGACAACACCCAAAAACTTAGGAGAAATTTTGGCAGTAGTACCCTCCGGCCAACCCTTGGTGATTGATCCCGCAACAACCTCTGCATAAGAAGCACTTGAAGTGTGGACGATGAGACGATTTCTTTGAGTATTGGCTCTGACATTAGTAATCCCTTCGTTGCCTTCAACGGTGTCAATTTGTTGCGTCCTGGAATCCGACGGGATATTACTAACAACAACAGTGTGCGCATCTGAAGGTGGTGAGGAAGGGATTGCTGTCAAGTCTCGGCGCGAGTGGAAATAGCAGTGAAGCGATCAAGAGTAGAAACTGCTTCAGCAATAAAACGGACATCGTTAGCAGCAGCGCTTAGCTTGCTACTCAATACAGATATGGCAACAGCTGGAACGACCGGAGCTTCGCTCGGAAATCGTACTTGGTGATTGATCTCGCAACGACCTCTGCATAAGAAGCACTTGAAGTGTGGACGATGAGACGATTTCTTTGAGTATTCGCTCTGACGTTAGTAATCCCTTCGTTACCTCCAACGGTGTCAATGTGTTGTGTCCTAGAATCAATGTTAAGAAGATCCAACGGGACATTACTAACAACAACAGTGTGCGTATCTGAAGGTACAAACGCAGACTTTCAGTAACGGCTTTCAACGGTTTCACAAACAAAAAGTTAACCGATATTTGCGACCGTTCAGCGGTCAGTTGAAGACCGTTTAATGGAAACACGAACTTCGGAGACTAGTTCGCTTCGTTGGTTGAGGGAAAATCAAGGATCTGATTTTCAAACGCACTTTAAGGGATAAAATAGAATAAATATCTCAGATCCTTTTGTCTTCTCAAACCAGATTCTTCTTGCTACTGCGAGAGGCTCAGCTCGCTACCCAATTAGTTCACATTAAAGGAATCATAGAGAACCTAAAATTTTATCGACCCTTTGTCAGGGAGAGAGTGAGAGGGCATACGGTGTGGTTGAGATTATGTTTCTCATGATTGTCGGTCAGACTTTATCGACTTTTTGTCAGTGAGAGACGCAAATGAACCCTGTTGTTGAGCGCGTGTCCGCTGAGATGGGGCAATTCGGTCCAAAGGCTTTATATCCCTATTTCAGAGAAAACGGGCAATAAACCCAGAGCATTCGTGCAACGTATACTGGTTTTGGAGAGCGAGTCAGCACTCAGAGGATAACTGAAACAGAACGGGAGCCCGAAATAATGCGGTGACCCAGTAATGTTTTATTCGGTTAGTTCGGCTAGTATTGTTTGGACTGCCGTTGATACTGTCGTCTTTGCTTCCGGCTGAATAATTTCGGACGTAATTGGCCTTTGTGTTGGATCGTTTGATTTTGGTTGAAAATTTCCGGTAGCGTTTTTGCGTACTTTGCCATTGGTCTTGGCATTTCAGACGCCCACGGCTAAATTTTGTGGTGTCCATGAATAACTTCGGCCAGTACAACTAATGGAACATAGGGTCACGGACTGTCTCGTCCGAATCCCGTGTCCCGTTTCTTCAGACACGAATACAGTTTTCCTGTATCGACAAAAACCTTTTCGGAAGATCACCGCTTGTACCATTGCGCATATTGTCACACTACTGTTCAGCTGTTGGCTGTTTTTTTTTTTTTTTATGAGATTTACCATCTCAGTATTCTCCTTTATTTCGCGTTTGTAGCATGCTTGGAAGAAGCATACTCCGCCTTTCTGGGCTCTCCATCTTCAATAAAATACAATATTATCCTATAACATTTTCGTCTTTTACTGAACTCACGTAAGCTCTGGTAATTCTGAGCGACCAATCTTTTCGTAGCTTCTACGCTAGCCGATTCTACAACGAACTGCGCGTAGCCATGATCAGTTTAGCAATCGAAATTATCCCGAATTTACGGATTATGTGAAGACCTGGTGGCATGATTACCTTTTCTGCGTAGCCATGATCAGCTTAGCAATCGAAATTATCCCGAATTTACGGATTATGTGAAGACCTGGTGGCATGATTACCTTTTCTGGGTGTACAGCAGTGACAAAGAAGAAGTGGTTTTTGATTCGGGTGGTCAGGTGAAAGAAAATTATTTTTGTTTTCAAACAAACCTACCTTGAAACTCCAGCAGTTCACGGAATAGTTCGGACAAAAGAAGTTTGGCTTTGGCACTCCCACGAACTATAGACAAGTTCGCATCGTTTTCGGTTGAGCCACATGCAACATAATAGAGGATGCCTAAATCCACGCAGCGGTTTTCCTGGAATAACAGGCTTGTCTCTTGACAATGAAAGACCTTTTCTACTTCGAACAAAGGGGATGTGGCAACACCGAGGAGCCTGGTAAATTTGAATCAATTATATTTATAGCCGGACCCATCCCTCTACATTTTAAACCATACCCCCCCCCCCCTCCCGAGTACATTTTCTTCCACACGAGTAAATCCATCCGTACGGAACTTTGGATTAAAACAATCGAAAATTACCGTCAACCAACTTCTCAACGCTTCGTTGATAAAAAAATTTTCTAACCGATTGAGACCAACCATAATTCTTCAACTCCAAAACAACAACAGTTCTCCCCCTCTCAACAGAAAACTAAAAATGTCTTGGTAATTTTACCTCTTTAAGTGGCGGCTCCGTCGCTTTTATCTTCTTTGATAGAGGGGGTGCTTGGTCCCCCGATTATTGTCCACGTCCGTCGAGAACTTTGGCAGCATGGTTCGCGTGGGTCACGTCTACTCAGAAATGCAGAGCTTTTCGCATGGTATCCTTCTCGAGAGGCCTTTTCTAAGAAACTCCTTCCAAAGTTTTTTAAAGGCTAGTGATCTGTTCTTGTCTGGTCAACCAACTGCTTATTTAACGCCATCAGATCAGATAAAATAGAACATGGTTGCTTTGGTTCGGTTTTTTCCTGCTTACATAATTGGCAGGTGCCACTCTGGCCTGACGAACGTGGTGTGGTGCAACTGACGCGACCGCAAACTGTGACTGAAAGTGTAACAGTGTTAACAATGCAGATGGGACATTGTTGGATGTTAACAATTTCTTTTGTTATTGGCGTGCTAATTGATCAAGCCGAATCAGTTTGACAGCTTGTATTCTTGAATGGAGATTCGATTTTCGGGGTTAAGCGAAGTAACATAGGTTTGGGGGTTGATATTCTCCTGAGGCTGCGGAGGCGTTTCATGCTTGACATCGGTCGTTTAATTTGAATTAAAAAGTACATCTACTCCCGGGGTTGGTGTCAACCATCTTCGGTGTAAGTTTCAGATCACCAGTTGAGTTGGATCTAATAATCCATTGTAAATAGAGCGTCTGATTAATTAGAGGGAATATCCTTGGTAATGTAGGATCACTGACTGCAGTTTTGGATAGTTACGAATAACGCTGGACAGAAATGAGTTCTGCCTCTTTTGTTGTGACCTGCATCGTGGGGGCACAGTCAGTGTACCCACTCCTTGCAGAACTGAACATGAAAATAGATATTCTTTTTGGTCACCTCAAGGAACAGTCAGATTGACTTTACAGCTTAGATCCATCCTTGTTGTATTTTCTTTGTCTACTTTTGCGTCTCTGGTTTCTTCGCTTAGGCATTCCTGGTTTGTCCAGTTTCTTTAGGAATTTTTAACGAGATATTGTCTGATCCCTATCTTTATGCAGCAACATGACACGCAGCAATGCGGCAAAACGTGCCCGTGGCGACACGCCCTCTCTCGAAACTTAAACATGGCGAAAGATCCCCGACTATTGATTTTTTTTTTTCATTGCCGAGATATAGCATAGTGATTTCATTTAGCCGGACATATATTTCGTCTGAAATCGGCTGAAAACGGAAAGTTTGTTGTAATCTAAATTTTATTTTGAAGTGAACCGCGAAGAAGAAAGATGATATGACCAGAATGTCAAACTTCTCATCTGATAAGCGCACCAATCTGTAAAAGACAATTATTTTTTAAGTATCCTAACTGTTTCATCCCCCACTTTCAACTTTGATCTGTTTCTAAATATTACAAGTACAAATATTTATCTGTCCACATTATATATTAGATTTTTGGCATCCCATCAACACCTTTGGTCTTGTTTCCTCTCGCATTTCGTTTATTAACCAATTTCTTCCTTCTCTGTGATGGGTGTGCCCGGTTCTGTGGCGGGATTCCAACTTTATCTGAAGTAATATGGTTTTAGATTGATATGGAAGTGCCTCTTGGTTTGGAATTCCGAAGTATGCGGTGATACAATAGCAATACGCCTGTTATTCAGACACATTCGAATATTGCGGTAACTTATCTTTCTATTAGCACTTGGATTCAAAAGCATGCGCGTGAAACTTACTTTTTTTGAATAAATTGATAAAGATAAGCAGTACCATCGAGCTTTTGCAAGCTATTTCGATTATGAACACCGTTCCTGGAAAAATTTTGTTAACTTAAATTTCTAGTCACTGATCTTTCAATTTGGTATATAATGTACCTTGGTTGGTTTGACCGGCCGCATTCAAAACCTACTTGTAACATGGAGTGTGAAAGGCAGTATGACCAAGGAAGACACAAACTTCAGAAAATCCATCTCTGCTGAATCTAGACTTGCTTTGACTATGTGTTACCTTGCAATAAGAAGTCATTGACGAGTTTGCTTAGAATAGGACTCTCAATGGTTTCAGGCATATTAAAAAGAGACACTGCAGGCCATTTACATCTACCTCTGTATGAACGGCTTGTAAGGATGACCCAGGTCTGATCAGCAGTCAAATATAAGGCTCGAAGCCAAGCTGACCATTCATTACGAAAGAAATAGAATACCCGTGATTTTCGGGTTTTTTTCTTGATCAGCTAATTATCCCTCTAGGATAATGTGCCAGGGATAAATACAAATTCGGATATTTCGGTTGCACTTCCGGCCAACCGTCCTCATCGAAAAACAAAACAAAACTAAATCATACAATCCATCACAATCACAACAGTAGAATGATGCGTAACTAACAACCAGAAGAAAACAGTGTGGATGCAGATAAAAATAAAATAACGAGAGATAAAATGTGTGTGTTAAAAGTGCATATGTACAAATCTGTGATTATTTACAATTCTGAGCTCTGTGTTTATTTACAATTTACCATCCGTCTGGGAAAGCGCAGAAGCTTTCACCCAGAAAACGGCCCTCTCGAAAAATCCATTATATGTTTGACCACTTTGGATAAAATCTTCCACAAAAAGGTGTACGTTTTTGCACCAAAATACATATCAGTGAACAACCGAGTTTGAGATCACCCCTGAGCCGGCTAGTTATTATGATCTCAATACAACCGGTAAACCAGTATGATATTAGGAAACTTAAATATGATCGAACTAAACAGTAATTTGTTACCAGTGTCTTAGTTCCCAATTACCACAATGCACTAAGTACTCAGAATTAATAACGAGCTTATAAAAGTAAAAAAATATTCAAACTACAAGGCTTCAACCATGTCACAGTCTATTAAAAATCACAGTTTTATTATAAACTTGTTTTACACAGGTTATTAAAAACTTTAGTTAGACCTCTACCCAATGTTTGAATAGCTTATCCAAAATAAAGAATAATAAAAGGAATATCCTTATATTGTGGCATACCGTATAGTGGAGTAGGTATTTATCCTTAGATAACGCATAGGATATACAAAAAGTTGTACCCGAATCCTCAGATTTTGGGCATGGTACTTGAAGTGCATGCCCTACTCAAATGTTATCCTCATGGTCTGCTAAGTTTTCAGATTTTGCGTATGATGTTCTGAACAAAGCCTGCCTGTTAGACTGACTCTGATGCCCCGCATGCATTTGGCGGCTCAGTTAACTTAGCTTCGTTGACAGGTCAAAGACCTAGATTTTTTCTTGCCCAAGGAACTAGGTCATTCGTTTCAGACACATTATTTCAGCTGATGTTCCTGATCCTGAATTGCATAGAAATCTGCTCCTCGAATAAAGTCGCAGCTTCCAAACCCCATTCTTCGAAACACCTACGGATCAGTTTTTGAGTGAGCTTACATCAGTTTATTTTCCTGATCTTGTAGTGCATAGAAAATTCCCCTGTAAATCTTTTTCGAAAATGAATTCTGCTCGTCCAAAAAAGTCTCAGCCTTTCCAAACACCTTTCTTCCAAACACCTGAGGACCATTTTTTGAGTCAGCGTCCCTTTCCATTTTTCTGTTTCACCTTCCGCAGATTTATTTGCGCTATCACCCAATTGAGAGATGATTGTAGTGTAGTCCTTATTTACACAAGTTGACTAGGGGTTGTGCAAAAAGCTCAGCTCTACTGCAAACCTATAATTACTGTACCTGTAACTATAGCCTAGAACTAAACATGTCAGTTTGCTTAACATGGTAAAACAAGACTGAATTGTAGCTACTAAACTGAAACTTGTTACATACAATAATTGAGTCCACAGAACTGAAACTTGCAACAAAACAACGTTTGCTTCAAAACTGGGTTGTCATCTTTATATTATATATGTTATGTTCATGCGCCCCAGGAATTCTTATTATATCCAGAACTACAATGTTCGGGAGGCAATATGTAGTTTATCGGGAGGTTTGTAATTGTATTGTTTTGCTAAATGATAGGCGAGATAACGCTTTCTTGCCCTAAACCACTTTTTAGAACTATATTAAATACACTGTAACTATTTTTCCATTTTATTCTCAGACGAGAAGAACTATACCATTTTCTTAGGATTAACACTATAGGGAGAGGGATATTATTTTTAAGTAGTGAAGCAATAGCCCAGGAATGAATAACAGAATCGTACGCAACAGCAAAATCTAGTGCCAAAGCTGAAACCCTCTCCCTAGAACTACAAAAAGAAACAATACGAGCAAGGAGGGTGTGGGCTGTATCCATACCTAAATGCTTGGGAAATCCAATTTGATTTAGCCCTTGATTACAAGACTCAAAATATTTTAGGAGAATGATCTCAAAAAGTACTTATTTGACAAGAAACCGTTATTGGCCGAAAATCACCACTGTTAAGATTATCTCCTTTCTTTGGGATTGGCGAAGTTGTAGCTCTCGAAAAACTAGTAGGAACAGACCAGAAGAGAGAATAGTTGAAAAAAACTGTAGACAGTAGAAGGATAGCATTTGGAGAGGCCCATTTGATGTGGTTTGAGTGGAGTCCGTCATGGTCACATGAATGCTTACTTTTAAGTAGTTTTATCCCGTTTTTTACATCTTCTTCAGTAATTTCATTTTTACAAACTAGCCTTGGCGTTGACAGCTCTTCATCCAATTCACGATCAAGTCGGTCATGGGCTTGGTTATTTTGCACCGAAAAACTACTATTAAAATGAGAAACCCAATCTTCAATTTTTAAAGAACTTTAGTTTTTTTTACTTTTAACAAACTTCCATAACTTATTCGAGTCTCCTGCAATTTTAGCTCCAACCTCATCCCGAATAACTTCGTTGTGAAATCTTAATTCGGACCTGAAAAGTGACTTGGTTGACTTCATATTAATGAAAAAAGGTCCAAATCGGGTGGTTCCTGAACATCTCCACTGTATAGGTTATATGAAAGGTGTATAAGCAATAAGGATTTGCCTTTATACCGAGTCGCGCATTTGACCTGTGGAAACGTCAACCAGAACACCACTGAAGTCGTCAGCCAGGATTGACAAACTTAAAAAAGTTTGACAGAATGGAGTTGAGTAGTGCATAAAGAGAGGCAGAGTTCTTTAAATTTTCCATTCATCTCGATATTTCCTTAAGGATCGACGCTGCCGGTATCATTAATCACAAAATTATTTTCTTCGACAAAGAGAGATCAAAAGAGACAGAACTAAACTGAGGATCACAAAATCCAGACAACCTTAACAGTCGTGACATTAAAAATCTTGGCAATCTCCGACAGAAAAATATTCCATGGAACCCACAACCAACTTTGTTGGGAAACATGTTAGTGGAAACATGTACATGGGAAACATGTACAGCGGGGCAGCTAGTATCTAGTCCTTCTGGTTAAGTCAATATCCATGTACCCACGCCAAAATTTAATGCATTTCCAAATAATGTGCATCTATCTTTTCAAATAGTTACCTCCGAAAGTGAATCGAGCAGTGGTCTAAACGCCAACATAACCCTAAAACCTTTTTCGCTCCAGTAAGAATTCCGGCATCAGTGGTGAGGTAAGTGATTCACAGATGTGAACTAATGATCGGTGTGAGCTAATGATCAAAGCATTCATTAGAATCACCAAAACACTTGGCATGACACGGAGACAAGACAACCAACGCATGACCCATTCTTTATCGGAAGGGTAGTTCCAAACTCCCTGTATTGGCTTTCCGGCCCTCCAGCATTCCTAATACACGACTAAAAAAGACCCAGGCCAGAGCGAAAATCAAAAATACATACTTCTGCATTCAAGATTGTTTTTGATACCGTTTCCAGTTTCCAATGTCACCCGTCATGAACAATGAACCTGCCTCAGTTTCACCTAGCCATGCAGTATCACGGACGATCCACTTCACTATCATGCATTCAAATAATGAATACAACAGATACTTCAGCTACGATGCTGTCAAGCTGAGTCAGAGCTCGTTCTACTTTACTGATTCTAGCGAAAATCCAATTCAGAATGGACATTGAATTTTCCAGATTCCAAAACAAATTTTTCCTGTCTGAGTCATGAAATCATTCAGACATCTTATTTTTTTCGCGCTCTACGTGGGGATTCAAATTATTGTTCAACATTTTTCTAAATTTCTGTTTTAGTTGTTTTGCAATGTTGTTAGTTATTGTTTTGAGAGTTATTTGTGACAGTTTAACAAGTTTTAAAATTTATTTTAGTATTCTTCAGTATATGTTCTTTAAGGGAAATAAATAAATAAATAATGAATATTAGCAATCGTTTGAAAGTTTGACTTATCGCCACTGAGTACTGCTCTGTCTTCTTAGTACTTGACAAGTTGATGCTAATGACTAAGCTCAACATCGAAATACCCCATTTGTTCTTTGAATCGAAGCACCGTCAACTAGTAAAATTGTCGTACCATTTTGAGTGGTGTGATAGTTTCCCAAATCGTTTGGCCTGACTGAACGGCTAGTAGCAACCAAAGATACATTTTGGATTAGAAGTGCAGTAGACCTACAGTAGAAATATGACCATGGCATTACTATTTATTAAAACCCAGGGTCTATTTTAGATCTAACTCCGAAGCCATTCGACTAGGTTTTGAAGCCTGAATTTAGGATATATGATATGCAGTTCACTTAGCTCGGAAGTTTTGATCAGGCTGGCCGGGTCTACCACCGCATTAACGTTCGAACTTATGAAGGTCATTCCTGGTCGCATTTAACTTAGCCGGCAGATTAGTGACTATGAGGATTCCCGATTGCGTCAGTTTCGATATATTCGCCAAAATCGTCTTTGTGTCATTAATCGATACAACGGACAAGAAAACTGGGGAAATGGTAGGGTTTTCGGGTGGTCACGTTTGTATTGCTGGGAACACGGTAGCACTTAGTGATTGATACGTTTTTTGTAATTTCCATGTTCGCAGTGATTAGAGCTGTCACATTTGCTGTGAAGCTTTCGTGATTCTATTTTCTCTAGGGAGACCATGTACAATCAAGTTCAGATTACGATCTTTCGCTTCCACCTGAAGCAATTTTTCCCTCCATTACATCGGTACGAGACTTCTGAGCCCCATGGTCTGTTTTCAGGCTTAGTATTTTCTTATCTCTATCTTCTGCCTCGCTACGAAGAATCTGGAGATCCTGTGAAATTGACGTTAGGCTGTTTCTCAACTCCTGGTGATTGCTGAGGATAAGATTCAGCTTGTCATGCAGTGTCTTGATGGAAGCATCGAACGGTTTTTGGGTGACTGATGACATCTTAATTCCTGCTAATTGCTCTTCAAAAATTGCTTAGAAAAATATGAAAGTCAATGAACAAAGACTTACTTGCAAGGGGGGTTTATTAATTACCCCCCGTTTTCCAAATGATGCCCAAGAATCAGAAGTATTCACTCTGATTGCTTGCACCTACTATCCGAATGAATGACAAATTTGAACAGGTTAAACTAGTCAACAGCCTCGCACATTGAATGACCGGGCACGACTGATGTCGCCACGTTCTCGCGAAGGATAGCACCGTGGTTCGCTTTGATTTTTCTAAGCGTGAAACCACGGGCCGTTCAGTTTTTAAATATTTTAGTCCGGCACCCGCGCTGTAGAGGGGGAATGCTGGACATGCATTTGATCTCCACCACCAATCATTTCACAACAGATGAGCATTTAATACAAGCAAATGAATAACCAAGCATAGGGCACAGAAAACCTGAAAAACAAGAAGATCTAATAAATTCTTGCTGACGTTCGTTGAGAGAAAGCTGTTAATTGAAGTATTGTGTGCCGTATTTACGTGGGGCCTTAACTCTAACATGCTCCCATCGATAACTCCAACATATTGTAGGAAGTTCCATTTAATTGCAAATTCGAGGACAATTTTCTTCCACTCAGCTTGAGCACTAGGATACTGCAAAGATAAAGGGGGAAGCACTTGACAGTTTGCATCCATAGTATTCCATATGATCTGGTTGATAGCTGACCTTGCTAGGGATAGAACAGGCAAATAGAGGTTTGACCCGAAACAAATTGCAACAGAAATGATTTTTACACCATCTTGTGAGAAAAAAAGCTTTAAAAACATCATTACGAACCAACCTGGTTTTCAAGGTTAATGTTCGAAATCGTGCTTAACACCCTTCGTACACCTTATAAATTGTTTAAGAAGAAAAAATCAAATTGCAACTAGTGTAGACTGGTGTTCACAGCTTCTGCCTTTGGAATGGAATAGGCCACCGATCAAGCTTTTTGGTCTTTTGCATCTTAGAAGTTGTTAATCTTGCAGAGTTGGAACACATTGTCCTCCTTGCAGGTTCTCCCACTACAGTCGCCATGAGCACTTAACGATTTTTAAGAGCATGCCCGGAGCTTGTGGCAGGTCATTTGCTAACTGGACAAGAAGTTACACCATCTTGTGAGAAAAAAAGCTTTAAAGACATCATTACGAACCGACCTGGTTTTCAAGGTTAATGTTCGAAATCGTGCTTAACACCCTTCGTACACCTTATAAATTGTTTAAGAAGAAAAAATCAAATTGGAACTAGTGTGGACTGGTGTGCACAGCTTCTGCCTTTGGAATGGAATAGGCCACCGATCAAGCTTTTTGGTCTTTTGCATCATAGAAGTTGTTAATTTTGCAGAATTGGAACACATTGTCCTCCTTGCAGGTTCTCCCACCACAGTCGCCATGAGCACTTAACGAATTTTAAGAGCATGCCCGGAGCTTGTGGCAGGTCATTTGCCAACTGGACAAGAAGTCATGTTGATAGTCCATTGCTATTTCAACCGTTGGTGGTGAATGTTTTGAGTGAGCAAACGACCTTGTCATTGTCACTTTTCTTTGAAAACTTCCCTTTGGAGCTTATACAGGTCTTCTCCTATCGACGCACCATAGATCATGAGTAGGAGGTCTTTATCAGAAATCTTGACTTCCCTTGGTCCAGATCGTTCACGCAGTATCGAAGCATCTCCAAATACTGGAACCACAGCTTTGACATCCGATACTTGAGCAGTCCTTATTAATTCCTTTATTCCTAGATTTCCTTCTACTCCCAAAACATTTACTTACTTGTGGATCAGCTTCGTGTCCAAGCTTTAAGTTCCATGATTTCTTCACATTTTAGTCTTGGAAAGCAGAATGGATTGTAGTGCAGCGTCAATCAGTACAGGAGTCCTGACTCCATCTCCGAGTCCTGACACCTCCAGGATGTAGCCGAATACTCCGAGTAAGGTCATCGTGGTCTGGAAACCTCTAATTTCAGGCAGAAGTATAAAAGCCCACTTCCTAGTGAAGCTGCCTCGACCCTTTTCATGACTTTCCACCACAAGGGCTGGTTCCCTTCCAACCCAGGCTTGGGTATCAGAAGGAAAACCAGCGGATAGGAGCAATAGGAGACATTCGACATAACCTTTCCCGCGTTGGTGGTGCTTTGGTACTTGAAAACTGGCTAATTTCAACAGCACCCATTCAGACAAAGCCATACCGAAGTCTTGTGAAAATGTGCTGACGTTGACCGTGGATTTGCACGAACAAATGGGCTAACTATACAATTTTTTTTTTTTTACACACTGATGCATAAGAGTCGATCACTGGACAAAGTTGTGCGCAGGGTGAACCCCGAAGACTTTGACAGGGTTCGTTCCTGGTATGATGAAAGAGTTCTACATCATTTTATATCACTTATCGGATGACAAAGTCGCCTGCTATTCCTGCAACAGCTGAAACTTGCTGAAGAAGCAAAAACCCGCTCTGTATGTAGGGTTTTACAATTTTTCCCGCTTTGATATTGCTTTGGTACTTACTCTGGCTAATTTCAACAGCACCCGGCATGGCAAACAAAGCCTCGAGCACCTCGGTTTGACAAACAAAGCCATACCGAAGGCTTGTGAACTCACGTTGACCGGGGAATGGCACGGAATGGCACTGTACAAATTTTTGTTTTTGACGCGCTGATGCATAACAGTCGATCACTGACAAAGTTGTATGCATGCTGAACCCCGAAGAATTTGACAGGGTTCGTTCCTGGTATGATGAAGAAAACGAGAATCTTTTGCTAACGGGCAAATCAGAATTTTCGTACGACTATTTGTCCTCGTTTGATGTCCTCCGCGAAACGTGTTTGCCCCCATACAGTGTTTTCGTCTTTGTTCTTCGTTACGGATAAAAGATCAGCTGCGAGCAATACAGTCGCGCTGAGCAAGTTTGGACGGTATTCAGTTGAAATGATCCTGATTTCAATCTGGGTGATTATTAATTGGTCTACAACGATTCAATATGGTTCTACTTGCAGCCGCTTACGAAAAGTTCCGTAAAGCAAATCGAGAACTTTATAATCTCGAATCTGTCTTTGCCGTTTCTCTCCCTCATCTTGGCTATGAAATTGTAAAGAAAACGATTACCATTGATCATATTTAACTGTTGTCCGATTCGGACATGTACCTAGACAAAAGAAAAGGTTTATGTTTTCTGAATACGTATTTGGTATTGACTAAAACCAGAAAGGGAAGGGGATGCGAGAAAACCAGGAAGGGCGTACTAGAACGAGAAAAGGCATACTAAAACCGGGAAGGCTGTCGCTAGAATTCAGAATTAGATGGTCGGCAACTTCTCAAACCCTAAGTTCACCACCCCTTCCTTTTTCTAGTATCCTGACAGGGATAGGCATTAAGATGGCAACTTTTCAAACCCCAAGTTTGAAAGCAACTAAGTTGTGTCAAGTCCACCATCGAGGAAGAAATTTTAAATTATGTTTCTTTGCAACTTCGGCAGGTAAAATGTGAGAGGTCGGCAACTATACAAATTGTATTTCAAGTCCACCATTTATTGGTGTAATTATTGGTGTCGGAAACTACATAAATTGTAATTCGCCTTTTTGTTTTTCATTCTGACTGTAGGCGACTAAAATCCCCGGAGCAGTTGGCAAATAAGATAAGTATACCATTTCCTTCCTCGTTTTAGTGCTTTCAAAGTATTAAAACGAGGATCGAAATACCTTGAAAGTACTATATAGAGGAAGGACATTGTTCTTCTTCGCAACCATCGTTAACTAAGATCCTCCGAATACACCGACGGCTCGGGAACTAAACAAATTGTAATTCACCTTTGCATTTCTCGTTCTGACGGTAGGACTAAAATCCCACGAGGAGTTGGAAACTAAGACAAAAATACCATTTTCTTCCTCGTTTTAGCACTTTCAAAGTAATAAAACGAGGAAGGAAATATAATTGAGGGGTCAGCAACTGCCGATGGCACATCCTCGTTTTAGTACCTGGAAAGTACTAAATCAGGAAGGAAATTACTCTTCTTCGAGGGGTGGGCAACTAAAATTCTCGGAGTCCAGCTAGGGGTCGGCAACTGAGATATTTAAAGTTCACCATTTCCATCCTCATTTTAGTACCTTGAAGGTACTAAAACGAGGAAGGAAATTATTCTTCAAGGAGGACAACATTCAGGACAGAGAATGCAAACCATTGAAGCCGATTGCAAGTCTTAAAGCATCGTTATTCTACTATATCTGTTATAACCATTGTAAGTGCTGTTTCAACAAAATAACCTCAGCTCTGGTGCCTTAAAATCTCAGTCTAGTTGGTCAGCAACTAGAATTCTCATTCAAGGTGTCGGTAAATAACTTTAATATCCTGTGAGGGGTATGCACCTAAGGTCACCTCTTTCTTAATTTGCTTGAGCGGTCGGCAACTCATCTTTTTCGATGTTATGCAACTACTGCCAGCTGACCTTTCTTTGTTTAAGCTGCATTTGATTTGAGTATTTCTTGTCTCGTCCTTTCTTCGTTCATTGTCTTGCCACGGTTTAATGCCGTTTTATTAGCCTTGCCAGGTGACAATACGGACTAGCGTAAGAAATAAAACGCATTTGAAAAATCTACAGAACCGAAATCACTTAAATCATGCCTTCATTAAAGGCGCCCTGTCACAGGGCACTGTTAATTGTCAGCTGACAGGATAAATAAAACGACATTAAGCCGTCACGGCAGGTAAACAAAAAGTAATTTGGCCGACAGGGCCGTGACAATGGTGAGTCGAATGCAGCTTTAGTATCCCCTTAACGGTTATTATTCCTTTCCAGTAATTCTTCTTCCTATGATCTCGAGAGATTGTGGGACGTTAACTAAAGAGCTTGAAATTTGTTGGCTCTCCTCCAGTTTCTTGTAATTCCTTATTATCATCTAGTGCATTCTCTTGTTGATTCTTTATAAACTTTGAACCTCTTCTGATCTCAACTACTTTCTATACAGATCTTCGCCGGCGAAAATATGATTAGGACAGGAAATGCCAGTAGCATAACAAATATTTTTAATTAAACCAGCGCAACTTACACAGGTTATAAAACCTTCCACAACTTCTGTTCTTCTTCTTTACGTAGTTTGCCTCCTGCCTCCTGATAAAGAAATCTATTGTAATTGCATGAATTTTCAATCCTTTGACATTCATAAGAGAGTGTTATATATATTACTAGAACTTATTTTTAATATTTATTCTTTCATGATGTTATTTAAGTCACATAATGAAATTCTTTCTCACATCACGGATTATTCATTCCCCCAAACGATCTTCCATGCAATTAATAATATATTTGCTGTTGTTCCATCGTTGATCATTCGAAGACGTGACGGGTGACGCCTTTTAGTACATCGACCTGAAAATTGTGAATCATTAGCCCATGTCTCCCGTAACCACTACGGTTTTATGTTGTTTCGTATGAGATCAGATTCGATTAATTCCATTTCTTGTCGATCAAAGGTTCTCCTTGCTTCTTACAACTAATACATTGTTATTACTCTATCGAATGTACATGTCTTTGTAGTTTCGAGATCCCGAGTTTCGACAGCCGATACGTAGCATGTCCACACCACTACTGCATGGCAACATAGAACACCCAGTTTAACGTGCAGTCTGAACTTGGGTATACAGGTAACCCACTCACAACGGCAAATATCTGTCTTACGATTCGTACCAACCAGAAAACTAGGTTTTCATACGAAACCCTCACAGACAACGAACCAATGCCAAATTCGGGACGTACTTCATGACATGAAATTTCCCCAAATAGCTGGTCGAGAAAATGATTCGGAGAAGACTGAAGATCCATTCGGCCTCCAAACCGGCCCTCACCAAAAACACTCTATTGCCGTACGTTAATACCGTCAACGATCAAGTTCCAAACCAAAAACCAAAGAGGTATTTATTTAATACCCTGCTACTGTGAGAAGCGCTATATCGGCAGGACAGTCTTGCAAGCTGCACCGGACTTCACCAAACTATTAGAGAAGCCGTTGAAATTTCGATTAACCGTTCAGGTATAAGCCGAAGCACAAGGGAGTACTCAGTACCAGAAACATTGAACGGCATTATCAGCGGAAATTCAGTCCACCAAAAATCAACGATTTCTTGTGTAAATTAGTCTGCCGGTGTCCTATCGTGTTTCTATCTTTACCTCAACTGGGTGGCGCGCACCGGAGAAGTGGGGCCGAAAAACATTACCGCACCAGACACGTGGAACAGCATCACCAGTGGAAGGAAATCAAGACCACCAAAATCACCGATTTGTTCTGTAATATCAGTCTGCCGGTGTCATATCGTGTTTCTATCTTTGCCTCAACTTGATGGCAATAGAGAGCAACGCCCGCACCGGAGGAGTGGGGCCGAGAAACATTAACGCACCAGAAACATGAAACACCATAACCAGTGGAAGGAAATCCAGACCACCAAAAATCATCGATTTGTTTTGTAATATCGGTCTGCCGGTGTTCTATCGTGTTCCTATCTTTGCCTCAACTGGGTGGCAATAGAGGGCAACGCGCTTACTGGAGAATTGGGGCCAAAAGACATTAACGCAACATAAACAAAACATAAAACACCATCACCAGTTGAAGGAAATCCAGACCACCCAAAATCCTCGATTTGTTCTGTAAAATCAGTCTGCGGGTGTCTTATCGTGTTTCTATCTTTGCCTCAACTGGGTGGTAATAGACAGCAACGCGCGCACCGGAGAAGTGGGGCCAAAAGACATTAACGCACCAGAAACATAAAACACCATCACAAGTTGAAGGAAATCCAGACCACCCAAAATCCTCGATTTGTTCTGTAAAATCAGACTGCCGGTGTCATATCGTGTTTCTATCTTTGCCTCAACTGGGTGACAATAGAGAGAAACGCGCGGCGGAGAAGTGGGACCGAAAAACATATACGCACCAGAAACATGGAACACCAACACCAGTGGAAGGAAACCCAGACCACCAAAAATCATCGATTTGTTCTGTAAAATCAGTCTGCCGGTGTCTTATCGTGTTTCTATCTTTGCCTCAACTGGGTGGTAATAGACAGCAACGCGCTACCGGAGAAGTGGGGCCAAAAGACATTAACGCAACAGAAACAAAACATAAAACACCATCACCAGTTGAAGGAAATCCAGACCACCCAAAATCCTCGATTTGTTCTGTAAAATCAGTCTGCCGGTGTCATATCGTGTTTCTATCTTTGCCTCAACTAGGTGGCAATAGAGAGCAACGCGCGCACCGGAGAGGCGATTGCAGATAGTTCTTTCGTATAGCGCGTTTAGCCCATTGCTTGTTTCTTAGGGCCACCCTGGCTTTCAGACTTTGACGCGCGGACCAGCGCACAACTTTGCGCTTAGAAATTATCCCTTCGGTCAACAAATCGGCATTTTTTTCTGTAAAAGCAGGGGGGGGGGGAAAGAAGCTCTCCTCTACAGCAAGACCAAGGTGAACTCAAGCGCGGACAATCGAGAAGCAAATATAGCAGCAGTGTCTGAAGTCGAACCACAGCAGACTTTTTAACTCCAATGACTCATGAGATATTTAAAGCCAAGCTATAATCTTTACTTTGTTTGTTTTTATCCCCAAGTTCATTTTCGCTGCCAAAGGTAAATACATCACGCTGCAAATCTTACAACAAAATCGGCCACTTCAACTACTTTACGCAACACCAGAAACTATGAATAGTAATGCCATGGAGCCTTTCAATATTAGTATTTACATAATTTCTAATCTTTGTATCCACAAATATTTGTTAAACTATTGTAAAATAAATGTATAGAATATCCAAGAACTTAAAATACTAGAACCTTCATCTCTTGCCTATGCAACGGCCGTCGATGTTTCGCTCACATTTGTATATCATGCAATAGGAACCATCTAATCAGCGCTAATCTCAGCTGATGCCCTTAGCTATTACGTATGCTTCCAGGTACCATATGAGCTTACAGCTTTTTTTTGCTGAACCTATAACTAAAATGATCCTTAACTGTTCAGTTCCCCTTTTCTTAACCACCGTGGATTTTTGACTTACCGAACCGAAATTTCCGAGGTCGCCATTTCTTGCTTGAAATGATTTCAAGGGTTCCAGCCCGTTTCCACGCCACCAATTGAGGTAGGGCTGCCAGCGCGCTTGGTTTAACGAGCTATCTCACAGAGCTGCTATCGAGGTGCCTTATCAGTCCCCCATTGCTGTCTTGGGGCTAAAATCGTAGAGATCGGTAGTGCTGATCGTGATTTCAGTGTGGCCTTAAGTGCTCGGTCGGATGTTCCCAGTCGCCACCTAAAAAAGACAACGAATTAGAATTTAGAAAACACAACTTATTCAATGAATAGGGCCTGTTATACAGAAGAAAATGTTTTACTTCAGTAGTCAGTTAAGGGAAGAACGTAATCTTTCGAATACGTTTGTGTTCCGAATATTTAACAACTCCCAAAGTAAGCAATTCTTCTCGCGTGTTCTCTAATAATTACAAAAACTCATTTCTTAATATATCTCGTAGATGGCGAAACGATGCCTAGATTGTTGTTAATTTTTTTTGGAATTTAAAACACAAAATAAGCCATCCTGAACCGTCCCCTCCAAGTGTTCTGTGAGATTTTTTAATCCCAGTCTGGAACCTCTCATATGGTTACAGAACACGATCAAGACATGAACCGGGACATCCAATATTTTATGTAAGGTTGAGCATGGGCTCAAAATTCCATATGCTCCCCACATCCGAGATGTAACGATTTTTCGTATATCTGGTCCGGGTGGCGATTCCTAACATAAGTTATCCCGTTATGGAAGTCAAGGAAACTCCATTTCTAGCAAACAAATTATTTTATTACTTTCTCTAGCTCGTGACGTTACTTCAGCTTTGATGTAGGCTACTCAGACAATCTTTCGAGGGTCCATTCCATTTCATCCTTGAAACGGTGCCGATGCCTAAAATGAAGCTGCTTTAACATGATTTATGGTTTTGATTTGTAGATGGTCTGGATAGATCCATGCTGGATCTCGCCTAGAAGTCATTAATGTTAATCAAGTATTTTTTTATTTTATTTTTTTTTGGGGGGGGGGGGGTTCCTAGAAGAAGAGAGATCCATATCAACCGTTATCAAATGCGTAACAAAACCTTTATGCATTCTTCAAATAAAAGTTGTAAGATTTATTACGGAGTATAAGGTGTATTACACAGTATCTCTAAAGACTGTACCAATAGGCACCGAAACGCCGCATTGATAAGGACCTCTTGAACTTCTATTTGAACATGCGTGTGTATTTAGATTAGATTAGATTAGATTATGTTTAATATAAAACCAACGCGTAACATTTGTCTGCATCACCTGCAGGGAAAGTCCCGGGGGACTTGTTAAATAACAGGCGAAAAACAAAATTCACATCTATTTACTAATGAAGAATAAATCCTACTACTACTGAAAAATAAATACTACTACTAACAATACATTTCTAATTACTAATTACTAAACCAAATACTAAACAAAAAAAAAGAAGAAGAAAAAAAAGAAGAAAGAAAGCGACTGACTCTTGCTTACTCTTTTGTGAGGAAGAACCTTTTCACTGTGGCTTTGAATGCAGCAAGGTGCGGGGCCTCACGGACTTTAATTGGGATTGAATTCCAAACACTCGTAGCAAAATTTCTAATAATGAACGATGCACGAGTTGTTTGCCGGATTTCATGAACTATATCCCCACACCCCCTTGTTTCATAATTGTGGTAATCACTATTCGTAGAAAAAAAATTTGCAAAAGAGGAAGGCAGTAAATTATTAAAGTATTTGTAAACAAAAATGCTAATTTGATAATCCCTTGTTTTTGAAACATCAAAGAGTTTATTTTTAAAGAAAATTTCAGAAGGTGTCGAATTATTAACATCATTGTGAAAAAGAAGTTTTATTGCTTTATTTTGTATTTTCTGAATTCTTTTATAACACGTAATAAAGTTACTTGCCCATAGTGAGCAACCATAGCACACGTATGGATAAAATATAGCGAAATAAATTGTTTTCATAGTTTTTTCGGTCACTAAATGTTTAATGCGGCGAAGCACGCCCAGGGATCTTGATATTTTAAGTGAAATGGTATTAGCGTGCTCCTTCCATGATAAATTCTCATCTATGATGAACCCTAAATATTTCGTTTCCCGAACTCTATTGATTTTATTTCCATGTACATTCAGCGACAGATTTGTATCAACGGTACCTATCCTCGAAAATATTATATAATTTGTTTTATCATAATTTAAAGTAAGAAGATTATAATCGGCCCACTGGACAAACTCCAGTAGTGCTGTTTCCATTTTACAAAATAGAAGTTCAGTCGATGGGGCTGCCACAAGCAATAAGCTATCATCTGCAAATAAGATAATTCCAGCCTGTGACAGATACAGCTTTATTCGGTCAATAAATATTAAAAACAACAATGGGCCTAGGATGGATCCCTGGGGTACGCCGCACTTCACCGGAAGTGGATGAGACAACACTGAGCCATTTGATACAACTTGCTTACGCTCAGACAGATAAGACTCAAACCACTTAAGGCTCACACCAGTTACACCAATTCTTTGTAATTCAAAAAGTAACTTTTGGTGGTCAATCGTATCAAACGCTTTTTTCAGATCCAGAAATAATGCAGCAGGGATAAGACCTGACTCAAATGCTGAATTAATCCAATCAACCAGCTTAATTGTTGCAAGCTCTGTGGATAACCCTTTTCTGAATCCAAATTGGGTATTAATCAGGATTTGGTTACTTTCTATATATTTACTTAACCTAGAGCAAACAACTTTCTCATATACTTTTGAAAAAAAAGGAAGAATAGAAATTGGTCTTTTATTAGTCGGTTCATCTTTTTTTCCGCTTTTATGCAATGGAATTAACTTCGCTATTTTTAATGCCTCAGGAAAAACACCTTTTTTCATTGATTTATTAATCAGATGGCACAATACTGGGACCACATTTGTCTTCACTACTTTTACAGCCTTTAATGGTATACCATCCAAACCACTGGAATTAGATTTCATATCACTCACAATTTTTGCTACCTCCACTTCACAACACTCATGAAACTCAAATGTCGTTGTAACATCTGCCTCCTGCTGTACACGGTTTGGGGGATCGCTTAGTCTTTCACGAGCCTTTTCACACAGCTTAGCACCTTCATTCGTAAAATATTCACACAAATGATTAGCAATTTCCAATGGGTCTGTCAGATCCCCATTCTGTGTTTTGAGTTTAGTCACTACTTCACTCTTAGATTTACGCCCAATTAGAGAATTAATTGTTTTCCAAGTTTTTTTCATATTAGCTTTATTTTTCTCAAATTCACTAGAATAAAAAAGTTTTAATGCGTTTCTTTTTATTTTGTTTAAAGCATTTCTATATTCTTTAAATTGCCGTAAATTAAGATCCGAAGGGTCTGCAAGGTAAATTTTATACAATTTGTTTTTTTGACGTATTGAATTTAAAATACATTTTGTGATCCACGGTTTACGAGGAAAACTATGGTTTTTATTTTTTAATCTTTTTATAGGGCAAGTGTTATCCAATATCTCTAAAAATGTTTTTGCAAAAATATCATATGCAAGAGACGGGTTATCTTCATCGAACACATTTCTTAGGTCAGCTTCACCAAATTTTTTCGCAAAATTCTGTAAATTTTTTTCATTCATATCTCGAAAACATCTTTTTATTTTACCTTTATTTCCTACTTTTAAAATGATTTTAGAAACAATGAATAAGTGATCAGATCCATCCGTCAAAACAACGTCAGCAGACGCACGGTTAACCAGCTCACCATCAACAAAAATATTGTCGATTAATGTCGCACTCCGGTCTGTTATCCGAGTTGGTATTGTTACCAATGGATATTGAAAATAACCAATCATACAGTTAAGAAAATTCAATCGGCTTTCATTCTTCAAAAGATCAATATTAAAGTCTCCCATTAGTATCTTATGCTTTTTTTCATTCTGAAGCTTTTCCATAATTTTCTCCATTTCTTCCAAAAACTCATTTTCACAAAATGACGGTACTTTATATATAATCCCAACAATAACATTGTTATCATTTTTATTTTCAATTTCAATAAAAAGGGTCTCTAGCTTACCTTCAAGCCACAGTGACAAGTCCTCCCTTACCGAATAAAGTGTGCCTTCTCTAACCAGCAATGCAAGGCCTCCACGATCTATATATTGTCGTTCTTTCCGCTCTGGGATATATCCTGGAAAACAAAAATCCCAGACAGAGTAATTCTTATTAGAGATAAACGTTTCACACAACCCTAGGACTAATGGAGGTTCATTAAATTCACTTAAAATATGACATACTTCCGAATACGCGGTTCTCAGACCCTGGCAGTTCCAAAATCCAAATGTAATATCACCCTTTTCTGACCACTGAGGTAGAGCCTGCTGGTCCACATACCGACTCACTTTTATTCCTTGGTCAGTGTAACTAACAATTGAATCATCATTTGCTAATGGACGGGACAAAATATCATCAACTCTGAGAGCATTAATCTCAAAATCAACTAGCCTATCAGGCACTTGATTAATAACTTATAAAGCCTAATCCTTAATTTTACACACTGTGATGGGTAGGCTGAAAGATAACACAACAAAAAGAACGAGATAATCTTTGCAGAAAACGAAACGAAACCCTTGGTTTAAACATAACAAAAAACAACAACAATAATCCAATCATGCTTAAGGATTTACAGGCACATTGTTCAGAACGTCATTGAGTGATCGAATCTTAAGAGCTGATGTGCTATTCTGAACTCGAGCTAAAACACGACCGTTATCCGACCATACATTCTTTGCACCAAATTTGTCTCTTGCAGTGTCCAATAACAGCTTCCTTTTAGGGGTCAAGTACTCCGAAATGTAGACCTCTGACTTAGCCAGTTTCTTTTTGTTCATGAACACGGCTCTAGCTTGACTGTTTGAATCGAACGTAACAATCACTGGCAATGTTTTAGTTGCATCTGTACTTAAACGAGATCGCATGCGTTCCGCAGACTTGATAGAAGATCCTTGTAAGCTAAGGCCCATCCTTTCATTGAACACTCGAAGAACGGCGTTAGTAGTGGGCTCGCCATTTGACTGGGAAACACCATGCACAAGGAGTATGTTTGAGCGCTTTTCCTGTTCATGATCATCGTAACGCGATTCGATTAGTTCAACACGGGTTTCAAGAGCACATATTTGCGAGTGGAATCCCTTTAGCATTCGCTCGATAGTCGCAAACTTTTGACTATATTCAAGGGAAATAGAATCGTAGATTTGGGAAACTATTGTGTCAATGTCCGACTCTTTCACAGAACTCTTATCACCCATACATTTCTCGGCAACTTGCTTCTTAATTTCATCCCGCATATTACTTTTTATCGTTTCAATTTCTTCCTGAGCTGTTACTAGCGTAGAAACTAGCGATGAAATGCTGGATTGGGAAGTGCCTCCACCCATTCCCGTCCTTTCCTTGTACACATCCGGGAATGCTGCCAATTCAGCAAAGGCGTTACCAACCCCTCTCGCCTTTTTCTTAGACGCTTCTGAAAAGTTTTCGTCGTAGGGCAGAATCTCTGCCTCCTTGAGTGCAACATTTTCGTGCGAACCGTAGCAGAAAACTTGGTAAAGTTTTACAGGAGCTGCTTTTCCTCTCTTTGAGCTTGTAACATCGACTATTCGGACCGGCCACAGAGGGTAGCCGTAGAACTTTCCGAAAGCTAGGTCTCCGACCTTATAATCTGCCATTATTCAGTGAAGCATCAATCAAAAAGATACTAATACAGTGATGCAAATACAGGTACTTATCTTTTTACGTGGGCTGTACCCCACGGGACTTCCAGTAACTGGCCAAACTTTTGAGATACAGCCCAGCCTACGATTTCGCTCGACAGTAAACACTGTATTTAACGAACGAATTCCTATCCTTTATGCAAATTATCTAACTCGATCACTGGGCGCTTAAATGAACTTGTTTGACTGGATGCCAGTGAATGACTGAGATGCCAGTGAATGACTGACGTAACATCGCGTATAGCGACATCGTAACATCGTAACATCGCGTATAGTAACATCGCGTATAGCCGTAAACATCGTGTATAGCGCTATTCCGCTTATTATTTATATTTGGACAATGCTATACCCTTACTATTGGGTCTCCGGTGTCAGAAAGTTGTTTTTCGAGACTTCAACGCTGGGAAGTTCCTCGTTTCTTCTCCTGCTTAAACCGCCAAAGATGAGTCTTTGTAGAACCTAAGACAAAAGGAAAGTTACTGACCTGGTTCCTACAGGTATAAGTGACTATCTCAATGCAGCTACATCAGACAATGATCTTTACGGATACTATGCCAATGTCTTTTTCGTATTTAAAGCAGATAAAAAAAAGTTTAAGTCGCATGAGACTCACTATCTTTCTTTGAACTAGGTCATTAGAATCGTCTTTAACTTGTGTAAACACAGAAAGCAAGCGTATATCGTTTTGTTGCGAATCCCCCCCCCCCCCCCCCCCAGCACCCCTCTGAATAGCTGATATCACTTTCTGCGTCTCTCGAAAATAATAGCAGAGCAAAAGACAAGCTCCTTTAAGCGATTTGGCCAGCTGAGATAGAGAAGCTGAATGAAAAAGGAAAATAGAGCGAAAAAAGTTTAAATCAAACTAGGGAAGGAACAAAAATGATGTTTACATTCTAGTTTCCCAGGAAGAAATAAAAAAAACTGTATTGCCTTACGTTTATGTTTTTGGGATCCCAAAACGTAAGTGGAAGGATACCTATGACAGAGCAAAAGTTGTCCGTCTGTCCGTCCATCCGTCTGTCAGTACGATAACTCTCGAAGGGGATGAGATATTTTGATGAAACTTGGTGTGAGACTCTCCGAGTCAAGGAAAAGATCGAGTTCGTACATGGGCCCGATAGCTGCATATTTAGTGGAGGGGTTTGAAATTATGGGGCGAAAAAATATTTTTTAAAAGCTAATGAGATAGTTGATTAAGGGGTTAGACGACATTCTTAATACGAATATGAAAACCATTTTCTCGCTGGACAAGTACTTCACCCGGAATCCGGCTAAAACCGGAAAGTTTGTCGAAACTAAAAGATTAATCTGAAGTTGATAAGAGGTTCGATTTAAGAATAGTGAAACATGCTGAATCCGATTATGAAAATTATTTTGTCGCCGGACAAGTAGTTCGCCCGCAATCCGGCTGAAACCGAAAATGGGCAGAAGTAAAGCAGAAACTTTCGTCAAAATAGACATGACGCAGGCTATAGGGGTAAACTAACAAGCTGAATCCACATTTGAACTTCGTCTTCTCCGATTATTACCACTGGACCGCTACAAGACCTGATTGTCTGTAAATATTAAATTTGTGTGATCCCATTAAAACCTTTGGTCTTGTTATTCTTTCGAAAAATCTGTATGCTACAATATTGTCGCTATATCGAAAAAAACAAAAGTAACTGAGCTGTTTCTAGATATATGCATCTTTATCGATAAGGTGGCAAGATTCTCAAAAGTAATAATAACAGGGAAGACAAGATTCTAGACAGTATGAATAAAAAATGATTCGTCGGAACGTAACGCGCAGTGTCTGTAAGCAAACAAGAGCTGAAAGCTCTTATGGCACTTGTAAGAACAGTTAGCATGTTTGTCAGATACGCTTTGTATGTATGATTCTCGTTGCGATGGCTGGATCGGTGAAGTGGTTATTTCCAAGTTAACCTGGTCGGTTCCCTCATATGCCTTCCAAATTTTTTTTGTCCTAGCTCATATGGAAGCATTTCAGGAGATTTCCTGTGCCCCATCCAGCCCCCCCCCCCCACTGGTATCGAATCTGGTCCGGATTTGAAACTGAATATCCGAAACACTTGTCCTTGACACATGTCAAGTTTAACGCATGTCCGATTACCCTTTCCAAAGTTATGCATGTTAATAGTTTCCGGATTTTCCATCCTTCCACTCCTCCCACTATGATCGGATCTAGAAATTGATTAGTTCCAAGTTAATCTGGTCAGTTCCCGATATTCCTGCCAAGTTTCATTGTCCCAGCTTATGTGCAAGCGTTTCACGAGATTTGTTTATTTTATCCACTTTGTTCTGACCACTTGGTCTTACTTTAATCTGTGAACCGTATCTACTTCCGCATTCGCTTCTTAATACATCAAGTCGTGGCCCCGTGGTAGAGCACAGAGCCACAGAGGTCCATGAATCGAATTCGCATTTGGGCATCGCTCTTTTTGCTACCTTTTGCTCACCTTTTGCTTTATAGTTTCCAGACTCCCGGATCCGGGGAATGTAAGATTGGGGAAGTGATTATTTGTAAGTTAATCTGGTCGGGTCCCTGATATGCCTGTGAAGTTTCATCCTAGCTTGTGTGGAAGTTCCCGAACTAGAAAAACCTCGACCGACAGAAATTGCGATCGCTATATGGCACTTAGCCGGAAGACAAGTGCCATAAAAAGCAAAAGACGTCAAGATCCCATTCCATAGCACAGCAAAAACGAAGCTTCAACTAAGTACCAGCAATACTACAATTAAAAGTTTTGTAAAAAAAAAATGTTGCCAGTTCACCATGAGCATCACTATCACGATTTCTTATGTTTTGCCGAAAGCAAAATTTTCAAAGAGTATGTAGTTAACTGGCTACACTTATTTCTTCTATACTACTGTTCCAACACAAAATAACCTGTTCATGCACTCCGAAAGCAGAAATTGACGTTCCTCCACCAGGTGTTTCCATAATTTCCAAGTATTCAAATAAATAACCGGTTTACATCAGTAGTGAATAGTTCGCGAATTCCAAGTTTTTTGCGTTCGCAGCATCGGTTGTGGTAAGCTGCGGAACATCCTTTGCACTCTATCTGTGGAACAATCAAACAAAATATAAGTAAGGTTGTTGTGAACCAGAGCTATAGCTCATACTGCCCTTGGATGAGTAGGTGGCACGTACATCGTCTAAGGTTTGAATTGTCAAGGTCGTACGGATATTACCTGACAAACACCCCAACTCAATCTAGGTATATGATAATAATGGCCGTTTATTTCTGTCCAGATTTCTCCAACTAAAGCTACCTAGATTGAGTTTGGGTATCAAATCGCTGTCACTGTTGTATGAAGTTTTACGCTTTCTTTGAGTCTTAGCATGAAGAGATGAGACAGTGTTCTTTCCTCCAGCGACATCGGTCTTGATAGGAGTTGCCTTGAAAACATTCGATTTGGGAGATAAAGATGTAGACTGGACGACATCAAATGTTCCGGCATCAGTTCTCCTCGGTGATGTTGGAGAGGATTGTGAAGGAGTTGGGGAGCATGTCAATTCAAAATCATCAATGTCGTCCAAGTCATAATAACTTCGAAGAGGTGATCCACCGACTTCAGGAACAGTTGATTTCGTCTTCACCGGCTTTGTCTGACCTGCGCTGAGCGGAAACAAACCAGCAATTCTGGAAGATCAACTTCGAGAAGGCGATCCACCGATTTTACGAACAGCTGTTTTCTCAAATGTTTGTTTTATGATATCGTGCATTTACTGCATTATTGAAAGCTCAGTGTATTTTTTTTTCCTTTCTTTGTCTATACAGCACTATTATCCTCTTCTTAAGTGCGTAAATAAAATTTAATCGTCATCATCATTATTCATCGGCTTCGTCTGACCTATGCTGAATGTAGTCATATTAGCTTTCTTGGCAGGTGACCCTTCTACTGCCCGAACAGACGGCTTGGTTTCATAAGTGCTGAACGTCTTATCCACGGAAATTTCCAGGGAATGAGCACGGAGAGCGGCTTTTTTAAGTGCTTTTCTTAAATTCTTCCACCACCCTTTCATTGAAAAATAAAAGGCATAGTAAAAAATTAATAAAAAGAAATTTATAGATACATAATGTATACATAAATATGTTAAAGCTGACGTATATAGCTGACGTATCTGTTTTCCACCATCAGATTGGATTAGCAATCAGCTTGGGCTGAAGGAATATTTATATATATAAATAATAAATTGTTTATCCCTATAAGTCATATCTACTTTGAAAACTTCCTGCACTACTTCTGCTTCTGGTTTCGAGTGAGTTCCGGAACTACTTGTCCGGTGAAAAAAGAAAGCTAAGAAAAGAATTCAGCGTATCTTCTTTCCCCAATATCAAACATCTAATCAACTTAGGATACAAATTTATCTTATAACAAATTTTCTGGTTCCATTTGATTCCGGGCGAACTATATGCCCGGGTAAAGAATGATTGCCCTACACGGATTCAGCATCACTTCTTACCGCTAAATCGGATTTCTAATCAACTACAAATAAAACTTTCAATTTTAACAAATTTTCCGGTTTTGGCCGGATACCGGACGACTGTGTCCGGCGAGAAAATGGTTTTCATCGTCGTGTTCAGTGTGCCTTTTTACCCCATAGTGACTATCACATTAGCTGTTTCGAAATATTTTGTTTGCCCCTTAATTTGAACCCCCAACCCTAAATGTAGGGCTACAAAGCTCATCTACGAACTTGACCTGTTGGAAGACCCAAAGAACCCTCACACCAAGTTTCATCAAAATATCTCATTCCCTTCGAGATTTGTCGTGCTTACAGACGGGACAGACAGACAGACAACTTTTGCGATGACATAGGTATCCCACTTACGTTTTGGGATCGCAAACAGATACCCCAATGCTCACATCTGGCCCAGTTACCCATGAACTGGAGGGGAGGAGGTCATTTCCGCATATACAGCCTCAACCTCTATGACCCAAAAGCACAAAGAGATTTCGTCGTATTATCTCCAGTTACTGTCAAGTTAAAAACATTAAAACATTTACTTAAAAAAAATTATATTGCCTCACTAGGCAGCAGTGGCGTATGTAAAAGAGACACTTACGATCTTTTCAGCACCTTTGTTGCGTCCAATGACGACGTCGTCGAAGGCACAACGATATTTGCCGCCACGGATGGCGTCGTCGAAGGCTCAATGACGTTCACCGCAACCGATGACGTGGTCGAAGGCTCAACGATGTTTGCCACGGGAGGCGGGAAAGGGATGATGAATCCTTGTCCAGGGACAAACTTGAACAACGAATAAACATTCGTCGTATGCTTGACGTTCATCTGTGGCTTTCCCTTAACGAACCTGGAACGATTCATCACTGTTGATATAGGACACAATCGTGTCTTTGTTTGTTAATAATTTAAGGCAAACAAAGGTCTCCATACACATGTGTTTCCTAGTTTCATTCAAATTAAACGTGGCCCGACAGACAGAACGAAAAGTGATCGCAATATGGCAGTTGCGCAGAGCTGCAAGTGCCATAAAACTGAACTTTTCGAAGAAAACCTGGAGAAAAACCTTTTAACGATGTAGAACTAATTATAATACGCTGATGATAAGATACGCTACTTAACCGTTACTTTCAAAACAATTAAAAAGTAAAATTTGGCAAACATTCTATTTGAATATTCCCTCGCCGAATTGTTACAGCGTTACCATAAAACAAAGGCGATCGAGTTTTTGGTTCTCGCAATTAATGGCTATTCCCTTTTGTTTGCAAGTGCTAACACTTCGCCGTAAGAGATGAAAATAAACTTCAATTTCAAATGATCGATCAACGTGTCTGAATCCTAATGTATTCGAATTTCAGTGTTTTACCTTAGATAATCTGCCTGCGGCAGTCCGAGTTATTTTTCTCTTGGGCATAATACATACAAGCTGTTACTGCAATCATGACCAGCAAAATATTCTAGAAGTGGCATTCACCAAAATGCAGCTTAATAGTTTGCTTATCTGTTATCGTCCTTTTTGTTCCATCACTTAAAGCTCAAATTCTAGGATTCTATGATTCAGTAGTTTTTAGAGTTTCAGTAAACTTTTAGCTCAGCACTCTCAAAACAAAATGCACTTGCAACGCCCCTGACTGTCAGAGTAACAAACACACAGAACTTTCAATCTTCAAAAACAAAATTCTTTGCAGACACTCACCTCAACATCAGAGGAACAAACGAAGACATCTTTGAAGTGACTGAAAAACTAAGAAACTGACAAAAAAATGATACAGAAATGGAAAAAGAGTTTCACGACACACTCAAGACTTACCAAACGTGATCTAAATAATACAGTAAGACACAACAGACTGATTTACCAACTTCTTGCTGAGCTGAACAAAAGATCTCCAAGGATATAGCTTTGATAATCTTATTTTCGCTAAATTCTGTCGCTAGAAACCGCGCGGAAATAGACAATTGCAATAAGGGAGGTGTAAGATATTATTGGCGTTTTTGATCGCCGATGAAATTTCACCAGTAGACGAAGCGAGTTTGCCGACTCAGTAGTGGCGTTTTTGATCGCCGATGAGCTCGGCGATAGCGTAGCCGTTAAACTTTTTGTCGTTTTTGACGTTCACCGGAAGCCGATGGCCGTAGCCGTATATCTTAATTTCTGTTTTTGTTCTGATCGGCTATCGTCTATCGCCTGAATTCCTCTCCATCGCCGATCGGCCAAGGCCGTTTGCCGTAGACGTTGGGATTTCGTTTGACGATTTGGCGTTTCTTTCAAAAATGGAGGGAAATGAGGATTATGTTCTTTATGTTCTGCGTTATGAGAACAGCCTATTTGAAGTCCAATGTGAGTAGACATATCCAATGTGTAGTTTATGTTTGACAGAAGTGTCTACTAAAAAGCAAAGGTATAGTGAACACATGTAGTGCATGATAGTTAGGTATTATTGACCACCTGAAATGTTTTTAAATGACCATAAACTGTATCTCGTCAAGCCCTCTTTTATTTATCTTTTGTCTTTAGTGTAGGCAGGGACCCATAACTTCCGTTAAGTTTCCTTAACACCGGGGCCAGTCATATCCTATGCTTCTATGTTGCTATGTTGCCCGAGCCCGAGCTATTTTCCAAAAATTCCGCTTGGGTCGAATCTGCATTCTTGCTCAGATAGAAAAAATTTGTTACCACAAGTTTCAAAGAACACAGAAGCCGTCCGGCACATCATGTTCTTTTTATACGCAAGAAATGAAATCCTGCAAACTTTTATTGTGCCTTGGTAATCCAGAAGAAATATTGTTTTTAGGTTTTTGTCGGTCAACTCGTCAGCACATCAGGTTCTTTTCATACAAAAGAACGAGAATCCTGCAAACTTTGTCGGGTGCAGCCGGGAAGTTCAAGTCTTATCGGTCCAAGGCATTAATTTTACACATAAGAAATCAAGTTCTGTACAGTTTAGTGGAGCAAAACATAGAAAAAAATCAAATGCTCGATGGTTTTTTCAGGCGTCGGTATTCTCGTCGGCACATCAGGTTCTTTTTCCACATAAAAAATCAAATTCTGTAAATTTTTATCGGGTGCATGCCGCAAGACCACAAGTCAGCATCTTTGACACAACACAACTCTTCATTCATGCCAAATACAAATAATACCTTTCTGTATGAGCCATCTTCACTCAGGACTATTCAGCATACTAAGCTAGGACAAAAGATCCAGGGCACTCTTCCATTACAGAGAAATAAATTTTCCCTATTTCAGCACAATTGCTGCGACAAATTTTTTCTATCTGGATAGTACGGTATTTTTATCCCCGTGGGTATTTCTCGAACTATATCGCGCTCGGTCAAGAGGGCATCAAAAATCTCTTTATGGCTGGCCCGTGAGTACAGGAAGAATTTATGGGTTCCAGGTGTAGGTGGTAACCATTTTCACATGACGGGTCTGAGCATGATCATTTTTATAAATCTATTCTCCAGAGCCTGCCCAGAGACAGAGGGGTAGGGCACCAGTCTACAGTTCATAGTTTCTTGGTAAATAAATAAATCAGGATTTCATTTTGACTTTGAAATTGTTGTATACTGGTACCTGTCTAGGAAATATGGGTTACATGTACATCTGAGGACCATGCTCACCCCTCCCAGCATTTGAGAATGGGTATTTAATTAGGTCTTAGTGTACCACACTGATGCTATCTGGCTACCCACCAATATTGGTTAGCCCAAGCTAACTCAGCTGCTTTTATTCTAGTGATATTTCAGCCGTTTTCGGCAGTTGTCGTTGTCAGGCTTCACAGGTTCATTTTTTTTTTCGCTGGAACCTGAGAAGACCCTTGCTAAGAAGGGACAGAACATCTGTACAATAAACTCAGCCCAGCCTCAGCTTACTTGTGAAGTCAACTGAGATTCTATTGTTTTGGCTTTGTTCCTTAGTCTTGAATATTTTTCTAAGCCTTAAGAGAGCGAAATCTAAATGGGCCAAATCCTTGTTTTGCTATGAGTTGCAGTTTAAATGACTCCTCTTATTATTCTGCCTTTCATATTATCCCTAGCTCAGCTCTGGAGATTAAAGTTTCTGAAATACCCTTCTTCAAGTGTTTCATTTTGTAAGATTTTTCTGCTCTTTTTTGGTTGAGCTGAGTTTTGTCAGTCATGAAACACAAACTTGCAGCAAGCATCAAGGTCCACCACCAACTTCTTCATTTATAATGAAGCTTAATAGATGCACAATAAGCTTGAAGTACTGTTTTTCATTTTGGAAGACATATAGGCCATCTGGTCCATTTTCGATGTTGGACTACTTATGTAATGCTCGGTTTTCCCATTGTTTAACAAAGGTGCTTTCAGTTTTCAAATATTCTACGTCCAGCCGCCACGCCGGAGAGCAGTAAGGAGCTTGCAAGGAAATCTCTGATTTCATGTGGGAAGTAATAATATTGTCGGAAAATGTTATTTTTGAGCCGTTTTATCATGAACCAGTTAATTAATCATTCTCATCTTTTGCACATGAAGGAGTCAAATACATGTGGACACATGAAGACGCTGCAAAGAATGGTTACAGTATCCAAGAATTGATTTCTTTTGTGAGGGAAACAAGTGCCACAAAAAGTAAAGAAGGTGAAATGGCAGAGAACACAGACTTAGAGCAGTTGCAGAAAGTTGACCCGAAAAAGGTTTATGACAACAAGGCAGTGCAGTTGGAAAACACTGGCCCCAAAAAGGTTTCTGACAACAGGAAAAAAAGCGAGGAATTAGACATCAAAGCTCTAATGAACGGCTACATTGCATGTGACGATATTTTGTGGACACCAGGAAAACTTAAAAGATCGTCAGAAACTGTTGAAAATGATGAAAGAGCCGTCAGGCTAATGCTCAGTTTGCTGCAAGAAACTGAAAATAATAAAATTTATCGGACTGGTCAAACCAGAGGGCTGTGGATGAAGATTCAGAAGCAGATGGAGACTGTCGGATTTAACTTCGGTGCAAAGGTCAAAGACAAGCTCTTTGGAAAGTACCGAGGTCTGTTGGGACAGTACCGCGAGCACCTGAAGGCAAGTTCCCAAACAGGCAACAACGTTCAGGACCCTCCGAAATATTTCCCTGATATTTTTTAAATAGAAGGAGACTCCCATGCTTCGAATCCGCCAATCACTTTCGACTCGTTGTCTGACAAAAACAGCATACCAAGCTGTTCTGTCCCAACCAATGCGACTCCCGACTTGAGTGATAACAGTGTTAAGTACTTCACTATCATAGATGACTCGGATGTTTGTGATGAGGCTGAAAATACAGACAAGGATGTTAAGAGTGACGAATGTACAACACCCTCGCAACCATCCAAAAAGTATACCGGGACACCAGGGAGAAGACTGAGTTCCAAAAAGGAAACTCTACAGCTAATAAAAAAATGTGATGACAACCAAGAGAAAAGATATGTAAAATCAGGAGAGTTTCAGGAGGCTATTTTGTCGTCTTTAAAAAAACAGGAAGAGAGAATGGAAAGGCAAGAAACCGTTAAACTGGAGGAACTGAGGCGCAGGAAGGAAATGGAAGAAAAGTTAGTAGACCAAAACGACAGGTTTCTGAAGCTGTTTGAGCAGCACGTTGCAAGCTCAAAGAAGGGGAAGAAAAGAAAGAAAGTTGCCAACCAGAAGGGTGTTGAAAAGAAGAAAAAATATGATGATTCTGAAACAGTTTCTTCTTCAGATTAGTGTTTCTCGCCTTTATTCTTGTGTCTTCTAGTAGTAAGTTGGCTATTGATTTTTTGTTACTTGAATGATTAGACAGAATACACTTATAATAAAAACTATCTACAACATTTGCGCAATACGATCTCTTTTTAAGCGTGCAGCTGATGTATTGGTCGGCTGAAGTAGAAGCCCCACTTGCGGATCTTGAGAATCTGCATGTTCCATCTCATTAAACCAATCATCGAACGAGTCTTCGTTAATCTGGCAAATTTTGTGCAGGACACATCCACTGATAATCACATATGGCACAAAAGAGAGCTCCGTATCAATGAAGCGGAGCTTTCTCCACTGTCCTTTCAACAGTCCAAATGCATGCTCTATTGAAATTCTAGCTGTGGAATGCTTATAGTTGAAGTTCTTCTGCAACCTGCTCAGGTCACCAACAGCTTTGTATGGAGTGATCAATTTTTTTGTCAGGGGGTAAGCTGAGTCACCAAGTATGTGCATATCTTCTGGAACCAAAGATGCAGACTCAGACAGAATAGACTGTCCAATGACACTGTTTTTAAAAACTCGGGCATCATGGCAAGAACCAGGATACCCTGTAAAAACGATCAGAAACAGTTTCTTTGCATCGCAGATACCTTGCTATGGAAGCCCTTTCTGTTACAGTAGCCTTTCTGCTGATTTTTGTCAGAACAAAGGATGGGTATATGGGAACCATCCACTGCACCAATGACTCCAGGAATTCCAGACTTTGCCAGAAATACTGCTTCATTTTTTTGTTGTTGTTCTTTGTCTGGCCAGCAAATGAACTTGGGTGAAAGGTGACACAAAATGTAACAGATTTTCCGAACACAGTGATGTACTGTTGATTTCGCAACACCAAAAGTTTCAGCTACCTGGCGCATGGAGCTTAGATTTCCCAAGTACCACAACGTGATTTGTAATGCTTTTTCAACAGCTATTGGGTCATTCTTTTTCTTGGAGGATAAATGGCAAGGCATTCCATACTGGGACTCGTATGGGAAATAATTCTTTGCCACATCTGCTTCAATGATGATCTCTTTGAGCGAGCGGAAGGTCTTCCGTGTTAGTCTAAAATGCTCCTGAAATTTGCCACCTGTCATTTGTTGCACAATCTCTTCAGCATAATTTTCCACCTTCTTATGCTCCTAAAAAAGGGGTACTAAAGTTAGAACAATTAAGTTTTTTTTGAAAGAGCTGTAGCCATTTAAGGGCCAGTACTATTTTGCAGATGATCAAAATATTGGAGATTTGTCTCTAAAGTTAGCTATCGTCTGAAATAAATCTATAAGGTGTATCTGTTGTTTAGATGAGCAATAACATGGTGTTACTTATTAGATTCGAATGCTTAGTAGAGTGACAATAAGGAAAATTTTAGCAGGTACGGTAATGGCTTAGCTAAGGGCAAAAGCTCTATTTTATGATCACCACCTGTGAAACAGTAGTGGCCCTTGTCTGCTGAATCTCATGCATTCGCCATTTGTATAGCATACTGTAGAGCCACATTAAGAAAGGCTTTACTCTTTAGTCACTCGATCTTTTTCATGAACACAGGGTTGGTTATTATGCAATCTACTGTAAATAGTAAAAGCGTCATTGCTGAGTGTTTGAACATGACCAAAGGTTTCGATGGGATCCCAAAAGTTCAAATTTGATCCAGACAATTAGGTCTCGTCTTCGCCAGACTACTTGAACACTTCTACTATTAAAATTTAGAAACATACTATTAAAATTTAGAAACAGATTAAGGCCAAATAGTTAATGATATGAGAAAACCAAGTCCAGATATGGATTCAGTATGTGTGTTTGCCCCTTTAAGTCAAATCTATTTTGACGAAGCAGATCGAAACTTCCTGCCTTACTTCTGGCAATTTTCTGGTATCGGTGGGATTGCGGAACTACTTGTCTGGCAAAAAAATAAAGCTCAAAAATGAATTCAGCATGTCTCCCTACCCCTACATCCAACCTCTAATCAACTTCAGATTAAACTTCTACTTTTAACAAATTTTCCGGTTTCAGCCGGCTTCCGAGCGATCTATACGTCCGGTGGGAAAATTATTGTCATACACAGATTCAGCATGTCTTCTTACCCGCAAATCAAACATCTATTCGTTGTTCCATTTTTTCGTCAAAAACTTTTAATTCAAACAAATTCTCTGGTTTTTGCCGGATTCCGGCCGAAATAATTGTCCGACGAGAAAAAATTTTCATATTCAGACTCAGCACTTCTCTTTGCCCATAAATCGAACCTCCAATCAACTTCATATTAAGCTTTTACATTTCACAAATTTTCCGATTTTCGCCGGATTCCGGGTGAACTATTTGTCCGGCGAGAAATAAATTTCATATTCGGATTCAGCATGTCTCCTTACGCCTAATTCGACTATTTCATTAGCTTTTAAAAAATATTTATTATTCCCCTTAATTTCAAACCCCTCCCCCACCCCTAAATATTGAGCTACATAGCCCATCTTCGAACTTGACCTGTATTTTGACCTAAAAAGTCCTCATGCCAAGTTTGATTAAAGTATCTCAACCTTTTTAAGAGTTATCGTGCTAACAGACGGACAACTTTTACGATGTCATAGGTATCCCTCCACTTACGTTTTGGGATCCCAAAAACTGCTACACAATCCATGCTAAAATTATGGTAGGGCTACACGTAGAGAGAGGTAGAAAATTTGACTGAAGGCGTTTTTCCGTGCTACCACAAACAGTTTGTGGGTCGATTGTGGCTCGAAAAGTGTGTTTCCGCGTCCTTTTGTGCGGCCCACAAGTCTGTTTCCGCAACCAACAAGATTTTCGTGGCTCAAATTCGACAAACAACTGGCGAGGTGATTGTCGATTTTTTGGCTCGATTCTGGCGGGAAATTCAAATTAAGCAGCAAAATAGTGTCCAAACAATAAAGTTAACTGCTTTTTCAAGCATATAGACTTAAAACCGAGGATCCCTATTGTACATAATGGTAAGGAAATGAGCCTGGAGTTCTATTTATTGAGATTTTACATGAATTTTATTTTTATTTTTCGATATTTGAAATTTCCGCCAAAAAATAGTCAAAATGGCGTTTCCGCGAGTTTCAACTCGTGGCTCGACTGTGTGGCGCACAATGGTGTTTCCGCGACAAACACCTAAAAGTGTGTGGCCCACAATTGTGTCGCGGAAAAAGGCCTTAAGGGGCCTTGAACTAGCTGTAAATTGGGCAACAAGGAAATGCTTTAGAAAATATGCATTCAGTGCCAAAAGTAATAAGTTATGTAAACTGTAATGTAAAATTAGTATCAACCAGTCAACGAAAAACCCTTCATTTTTGGATACCCTATGCCAAACGACGGGTATATCTAGTGTTAGGCATAGCCTATGCTTATTCCTAACTCTTAATACCCTATGCCAAACGGTCGATACTGATACCAAACGCTGGATTACTGTTGGTACCCTAACCTTGACATACCCCACCGTAGATGAATTCTGACTGGTTGATTTGTGAGCTTCACTCAAATCATCAATATTTCCTTGGGTTCAAGTATCCAGCGTCTGGCATAGTGTATCCAGCAATAGACATAGGGTATACCAGCGTTTTGCATAGGCTTTCCCAAATGCAGGGGTTTGTGGTAGACTCCTATCGAATATTTACTTACTTGCCGGCCTCTGTTCACTGAAACTCTTTTCAGTACTTCTCCAAGTTCTTGTTCTATATCAATATCTTGGCAATACTGGAGAGATGCGAGAGCAAAGAGACGAATCTCATCCTCATCATCTGTGTCATCGTTGAAATGTTCAGACAGTTCGAGTAATTACTGCTTAGAAAGACATCCTTCCCTGTCTTCAGTACAAGAGAATCAAAATCCATGTTTATTCCAGTTCAAATTTAACGCCAAGTCTCCTACCAGCAAAACAAAATACCGTTTTTGCGCCACAAAAACAACAGCGAACGCCAACGGCTATCGGCTATCGAAAACAGTAAATAAGCACGAATCGGCAAACTCGCTTCGTCTACTGGTGAAATTTCATCGGCGATCAAAAACGCCACTAGCGTCTATTTACTGTTTTCGAAGGCCGGTAGCGTTAGACGATCCCCGTTGTTTTTGGGTGCGCAAAAACGGGTATTTTGTTTTGCTGGCAAGAGACTTGGCGTAAAATTTGAACTGTAGTAAACATGGACTTTGATTTCCTTGTACTGAAAACAGGGAAGGATGTCTTTCTCAGCAGTAATTACTCGAACTGTCTGGACATTTTCAATTATGACACAGAGGAGTTTCGTCTCTTAGCTCTTGCATCTCTCCAGTAATGCCAGGATACTGATATAGAACAAGAACTTGGAGAAGTTTTAAGAGAATTTCAGTGAACAGAGGCCGGTAAGTAATTAAATAGTCCATACCAGTGTACCCCAAGCCTCTGAATTGGGGAAAGCCTTTGCAAAACGCTGGGTATACGCTGCGTACACTCTCTATACGATCCATCGCTGGATACACGATGCCAGACGTTGGATACTTGATGGTGCATCTACACACTGCGTGAAACGGAGAGAAAATCGGCTCGTTTTCTTTCGAACGACGTTTCAGAAAACGCACGGATTTTAGGCAGAATATGCAAAATTTGTAATCATGAGTTCAGGCCACCGAGCCAAGAAGAGAGGCCGAAAGGGAACGACGATGACGTTGCTCCCAATGGCTTGATGATTTGGATGATGAAGACAAATTGAAAACTGCAGCTGTTTTAGCAAATGCCGCTGTCGGCCTTGTGCTTATTCAGGGCTTGAAAAACAAGAGATTACAGGAGGAACATGGTGCTGCAAAAACGAGAAGGAAGAGACGGTGGTGGGTGCGTCCAGCCTGGCAGGTTTGTGTTTAAATCTAGATTGAAGCCAGGTTCAGTGCTGATGACGCTCAAGAGAGCCTCATCTCACTGCATTTTTCAAACTTTAAGAGAGAATCCTGAATGTAAAAGAACAAAGTTCAATACCTCAACAGATCCCCGTTTTTCATTGATCCAACTTTTCGAGGTCGTGTTTCAGGGATCTTGGTAATGTTCCCACAGTAATCTTAACCAGTTTCCTGATTCTGGGATGCCTAGTGACCTTACTCAAATAATTTGTTGGGTTCAACCCTGTTCAATGACGTGAATAGCCAAGCAATGATGCCCATGCTTTATTCTCATTTGCGTAAATGACTTACTGATTGGCACTTCTTTGTAGTCCTGGCTGGCAGGTCTAGTGCTTCTGTTACATATGGGGTGGAAAGAGGATGCCTCCTCCCCCCTAATTTTCTCGGCCAGTCTGCAGCCAGTCTGGAGTTGTTCTTCTTCCATATCTAATACTTTATCATTTTGTAAATTTGTGCAATATGGTGGGAAATAAATCTTCTACTATTTGATAGATAGCGCAAAGCTCCTAAAAAAAAAAAAAAAAAAAAAAGACAGTCAGTGTAATTGACCAGCCAATCGGTAAATACCTTGCCCACCACCAAACATTTTGACTAGTAAAGGCTCCGCTAAAGCATTGTCCTAATAGGTGTAATAAGGTGAATAGTGCAATACGCAACGTTTACGTCTTAATACACACGCCTGTTCAAATACAACCCAAGAGGTTCTTATCAATGCGGCTTCCGGTGTTGCAAAGGTAATACAATTTTTCGAGCTCTAAAAATATCCGAAAAGGTTCTTGGTACTACTTGAAGTACACGAGTACAATATAACGTAAACTATACTGTAAAAAAGCTATTAAAATAAGGGATGGACAGCATTGATCCTCGAACTGATGAAAAGCCGTCGTAATAGAACAAAAACATGTTTTGGTTAAGAAAAGCTGTTTCTTTAGCTTCCAACAAAGTAGAACTGTTGTGCTTTCTTTGGCAACCCTGACGACGGTGCACCTCTCCTCGGCCCGCTGGCGGAACCAACCAAGCGATCTGATGGGCCCTGCATAAGCCAGAATAGAACGCTAGTCTGTTCTCCTTATTCACCTTATTACAGCGCACTCCGAGGAAAAGAGGAATCTGTAATAAGTCTTATACGCGGTAATACACCTTATTACACCTATTAGGACAATGCTTAACGAAAGCGGTATTGTGGAACTGAGCATGGTACTGGTTAAGAATAAATATTCTTTTTAGCTCAGAGATGAACATGGTATGGTGGAGACACTGACCAGACAGATGGAGGAGTATGACTAAGATATGTTCTTTCAAACGTATAGAATGGGCAAGGAGCAATTTGATTTTATTTTGGGCCTACTGTTCTCCAGACTCATCAAAGAAGATACTCACATGAGGGAGGCTATTTCAGCAAAGGCAAGACTTGCTGTTACACTCCGGTAAGTTTTACCTTCATTAGTTATTTATTACAGGTTTGTTTCCTTCCCCGAAGTTGAACCAGAGGATTGACAGCCTGACGAGGACCCTTGCGAAGAAGGGCCAAAATATCGCTGTTGAATAATCATAGCTGACGTATCCGTTGTAAACATTGTTTAAATAAATGTAACAAGCAGTCCAAACAGGGGGTGCTTTTTACTTAAAATAACCGGTTGGGAATTCCTTGTTGCCTGTTCAGTCAGAAGTTTTCAGCATAAAAAAAGTAAGAAAGGAAAGGACGTATTATAATTGCAAAATGTTACTTATATTGGAGAATGTCTAAATACTATTTTCATTAGCAATATTCAGTTCCATATTACTTCTAGTCATTTGGTTTTGTCTGGTTATTTGAACACCATTTTTCACTACAGGTTTGAGCAACAATCTGATAAGAGTCGCCTGGAAAATTCCTGAAATTCTTAAATATTTTGGTCAATGCTGAAGAGCATTCAGCTGTTAAAAGTGTTGCATCGCTAGCATTTGGTCTAGAACCCCCACCCCACCCCAGGTCCAAGGTCAAGCCACGACACGATCCGACAGCAATCCAACATGGAGGGGCTGGGATCGTAGTTTTTACTATGATTCTGACAAAAAAAATTTTTTTTGCAGGTATTGGAAACTGTGTACAAAAATCAAACTAATTACTGGCTAACATACTTTTAGTATGTTATTTTCTGTTTTTTCTTGTTAATTCCATCAAGTCCAAAGAAGAAAGGATGTAAAAAACGAACACCTTAAATTATATTAAATTCATTATAGGCCTAGTGATTTCTTGGAAGATTCTGAAATTAAGTTAATAATAAGCTCCCAAGACCAATAAAATGTCAAACTGGCCGATGGTTTCCTCTTCCTACATATTTAAAGTTCATGTGAAGATTTACTTACTTGTATTAATCCTCTTACTGATATATCGTAAGTATAAATATACTGATGTCTCCCACCTACTTTGCCCACATGAATCAAATTCTTCAAATAAGTGTTTTTATTTACAGGTTCCTGGCTTCGGTAGACTCCATGTTTTCGCTGTCTCTGCTGTAACAGATCGCAACGTCAACTGTTTCACTGATCATCAGAGAGACATGTAAAGCCATCTGGGAAGTTCTTCAGCCACTTTACATGAAGTCACCAACAAAAGAAACTTTGAAATTCGTAGCACACGAATTCAATGAACTTTGGCAATTCCCGAACTGCATTGGGGCGATAGATGGAAAACACTGCAAAATACAAGCCCCACCAAACAGCGGTTCCGATTTTTATGGCTTTCATGGTTTTCATAGCATTATTCTACTTGCAATCTGTGATGCACGTTATCGGTTTCTCTACTTGGATGTCGGTGCAAAAGGAAGAGAAAATGACAGCACCATTTTTGCTAGGTCTGCATTTGGAAAAGCTTTCCATCAAGGAAATTTACCAATGCCAGACCCAGCTGAGCTACCACAGAGTGGCCAAGTGTTGCCAGCTGTATTTGTGGGTGATGAGGCATTTCCCTTGAAACAAAATCTGATGAGACCTTATGGTCGAGCAAGGGCTTTGACGAAAGAACATAAAATTTTTAACTACAGATTGTCAAGAGCTTTGCCCACATGAATCAAATTCTTCAAATAAGTGTTTTTATTTACAGGTTCCTGGCTTCGGGAGACTCCATGTTTTCGCTGTCTCTGCTGTATCGGATCGCAACGTCAACTGTTTCACTGATCATCAGAGAGACATGTAAAGCCATCTGGGAAGTTCTTCAGCCACTTTACATGAAGTCACCAACAAAAGAAACTTTGAAATTCGTAGCACACGAATTCAATGAACTTTGGCAATTCCCGAACTGCATTGGGGCGATAGATGGAAAACACTGCAAAATACAAGCCCCACCAAACAGCGGTTCCGATTTGTATGGCTTTCATGGTTTTCATAGCATTATTCTACTTGCAATCTGTGATGCACGTTATCGGTTTCTCTACTTGGATGTCGGTGCAAAAGGAAGAGAAAATGACAGCACCATTTTTGCTAGGTCTGCATTTGGAAAAGCTTTCCATCAAGGAAATTTACCAATGCCAGACCCAGCTGAGCTACCACAGAGTGGCCAAGTGTTGCCAGCTGTATTTGTGGGTGATGAGGCATTTCCCTTGAAACAAAATCTGATGAGACCTTATGGTCGAGCAAGGGCTTTGACGAAAGAACAGAAAATTTTTAACTACAGACTGTCAAGAGCTCGAAGGGTGATTGAGAATGCTTTTGGCATACTCAGTGCACGTTTCCGGACACTGAGAGGCACGATGATGTGCAAAGTTGACACAGTGGACAGCATTCTCAAGGCTTGCAGTGTCCTCCACAATTACCTCGTAATCACAGATGGGGATAATCGAAATCGCTACTTGAGCTCTTCTGTCCTTGACAGAGAACATTCTGGTCGAATAATTCCAGGATCGTGGAGAAATAATCAAGGATTACCACCCGTCGGAAATTTGAGTGGAAACTTTTCTGGTCCTGTTGCAAACTCAGTACGAGAAGCATATTCAGCATATTTCAATGGAGTCGGGTCGGTTCCATGGCAAGATGAAGCCACAAAAAAAGGCAATTTCTGAAGCCTTGTCTTTTAACTCAGTGTTTTTATTCGATATTTTACCTATTTCTGTATTAGTTCTTTCTTCTTATCAAACAATGTATACACGGATACGTCAGCTAGGATGATTTGGCAGCGTAGTCTTTCTTTGGTTCCACGGCCAATTCCTTCCCCAACGTTTCCCTTAAGTTCGACAGCCTGACGAGGACCCTTGCGAAGACGGGCCGAAATGTCGCTGCCAAAGCATCGTAGGTGACGTATCCATTTTATGCATTGTTTTGATATATTTTCCCAAGTCAGCTTGGGCACCAGTTTTCTTGCTTTTTCAAGCGTAGGTGTCTGAGATAAGAAAAATGTTGCTCAATATATCCTGTGCCTAACACTTGTAGTCTTTTCCTATGATTAAAGCCTTCACATGCCTGCAATATGTAACCAAGTTTAAATAGCATACCTGGCTAGTTACGTTCTACTATTCTAAAATACTTGAAGGTATTTGAGGTATTCATAACCTTTGAACGGGTGATCGGATCTTAATGAAACTTGATATTTGGGAAGACCTCGTGTCTCAGACGACTACTTGAAGTCCGAACCGGATCCGGCGACATTGGAGTGGAGGGGGGACTGCAAATTTTAAGGTATGCTCCTATTCAAGTTAAACTTGATGGACGGGAAGAGATGTCAGAGATGCGAAGTTTACGTGTCCGAGTCGTGTGCCACAGTGGGGGAGTTGGATGAGGGTCACACAACCTAGTCGCAACAACTGCCATATGAGCTCGTGAAGCTCGTTCAAACAAACAAAACCTCTTCGAAATGAGAGACGCTTCTAAAACTATGAACTCACTATAATCAAGACCAATCTAATAGAAAAAACTGTAGGATATATTTACAGATGACAACACTCTTCAGTGAAATTATAGCAGACCACTAAAAACAACAAGACTACGAATTCACTACATTTTAGACAAGCTGCTAGAAACAATGTACATTTGCAGAAGCAAACACCCTTCAATCCAATTATGTCAGATCAGTAAAAATAACAAGACCTAACGTTTCGATGGGAACACCAAAAACTTTATATTTAATTCAAACAGAGATATCCCGTCTTCGCCAGACTCGTTGAACATTTTTACTACCAAAACTTTTAAACACGTAAAGGCCAATTTTCAGCATGTGAATAAAAAATAAACCTGGAAAACGAATTCCATGTATGAATTCAGCGTTTTCGGAAAAATAAGACCAAAGGTTTCGACGGGATCCCAAAAAGTTCAATATTTGACCCAGACAGTTGGGTCTTTGTCTTCGTCAGATCTTCAACAGGCTCGTTGAAAATCTGTATTGTTAAATTATAGAAATAGAAAAAGGCCCAATAGCTAATAATATGAGAAAACCAAGTTCAGATATGGATTCAGCATGTATGTTTACCCCTATAAGTCATATCTGTTTTGACGAAACAGATCGAAACTTCCTGCCTAGCTTACTACTGCCAATTTTCCGGTTTCGGCGGAATCCCCGAACTAATTGTCCGGCAAAAAAACAAAGCTCAAAAACGAATTCAGCGTATATCCTTACTCCTATATCTAACATCTAATCAACTTTAAATAAACTTGTAACAAATCTTCCGGTTTCAGCCGGATTACGGGCGAACTATTTGTCGGAGTAAAAATTGACTGTCATCTACGAATTCAGCATCTCTTCTTACCCCTATATCGGACATCTAATCAACTACAAATACAACTTTTGCTTTTAACAAACTCTCAGGTTTTGCCCGGATTCCGGGCGGACTAGTAGTCCGGCGAGAAAATGGTTTTCATAATCGTGTTCAATAAAGTCTTCTTACCCCTTAATCGACTATCTCATTACCTGTGTAAAAATACCTTGTTCGCCCTGTAACTTGAATTATACCTCCCCCACCCCTAATATAGGGCTACAGACCCCAGCTACGAACTCAACTTTCCCTTTGACCCAAAGGATCCTCACACCAAGTTTCATCAAAATATCTCATTCCCTTCGAGAGTTATCGTGCTTACAGACGGACAGACTAATACAACTGACGGATGGACCACTTTTGTGATGTCATAGGTATCCCTTCACTTACTTTTTGGGATCCCAAAAAAATACACTTCCAAATTTGACTAATAACACTTGCTCACTTAAAGGTCTAGGGCTTCCATTTCTTCCAATATAATTTGTTGGAACTTGCACTTTACAAGTGTCTGTCGCCGAACGGGAAGCCGGTCCAGATCATGGGCTAAAGACTCGAAAAAGCCCATGTTGGGAGATCTTGAATCTGCTTTCTTCAAACCTTCAAGGTTGTCGAAAACGGCAGCAAGTAATGCTTCTTGCTTGTCTTCAAGACTAGCAGCTGATGGTGACGGACTGCAACTTCCGTCAGCCTGCTTTCTCCTCTTTTCTACTGGGGATTTGCACTTTTGCCTGTCTTGTGGAACACCTTTTGCTTGCACCAGTGCTGTCGAGGGGGGAGGGTGACTCGCGAAACCAGGAACAGTTTGTTTAACTTTCGATGGCAGGGGAACTTTGGCCTGTAAAATCTTTGCCCTGCCTTGTGGAAGACCTTTGTCTTGCCCCACTGCTATAGAGGGAGGCGGGGGAGCATGACTCGCGAAACCAGGAAAAGCTCGTTTTACTGTCAATGGCAAGGGAACTCTGGCCTGTAAGATATTTGGCCTGACTTGTGGAAAACCTTTGGCTTGCGCCACAGCTGTAGAGGGGGCAGGGGGGTTCAAAAGAACAATGTTTGCAGGACAGTGAGTGTGAGCAGAGCTTTTGCCATCGATAACTGTTTTGGGGGTGGCTGGTTGGCCCACAACAACAATATTCTCTGCACTTTGCACATTAACAGCAGTGGTTTGCGCAAATGTTTTGGCTGGCCTTTGCATCTGCATGCTAGTCTCCTCTGAATCTATTTGAATCAGTTGCTCACACATGGGCAAATCCGCGAAATCCTCTATGTCATCTGCCTCACTTATAGAGACATCTACCATGTCATCTGGGGTGAAGTTTCCTGAGGTCCTAGAAAGACGAAAAGGAAGTTCTCAGTAAATGAATAGTGTACGTGCGTAACAAGCCTTACCTTGGAGTCTGACCTACCTTGGAGTCATAAACGTCCTGGAGACGGACCCGCATAAAATTGACGGAAAAATCTTTTCAATGGCTTCCATTTCTTCCAATATAATTTGTTGGAACTTGCACTTAATGAGTGTCTGTCGCCTGACGAGAATAAAATTGACGGAAAAGTCTGCAAGTTACAATATAAGGTAAAACAGATTGAACTTTCACAAACGGTGTGGCGATTCTTGAAACCACCTAAAACCACAAGAAACAGTTGTACAGACAACAGACGCCTCCAATTTTTACCTACACAATGAGCAGGATGTACATCCCTTGAAAATAAGACTGGAAGAGTACATAATCTTCCATCAGGATATGCACAATATGATCAACTGCAAACAGGGGCGTCACATATAGGAGGGGAGGGGGGGGGACGCCTCTCCCCAAATGTTGTTGGCAAGTCTGTAAACAAAAATCGAAGGTTCTGAACGAAGCCCCGGGATTTTTTGTAAAACCAGTAATTTTTTTAGAAACAGTAGATTTTTGTCAAAATAGACGGCTTTGAGTAACCATGATCGACTTTGTTTTCTGTCGACAGTGTTGTCTGAATGTCAGATACCACGATAACTGGCCAGATACCACAATACCTGCAAAAACGCCTTTTGACTGTGGTATAAGATACCACGGTAACTGCGAAGCCGGCTTCGGACCATGGTATCTGCAAAACGCGACTATTACAACACTTGATGGGTTATAAATAATAGCTTACTCTCTTGGGTTCCTGCATGACTTCAGAAAAAGAAGTGGCTTGAAGTAAGGCCACTGTGTGACATCCAAGCTGTCAATAGGACTCTGTCCACTGTATCCTTGAGACTTTTTTATTCTCCTTGAAAACTCATCTCGGAAGTACCTCCATTTTTTCTTGCACCACTCGGCTGAAAAAAAATTTTAAATTTAGGTCATAGTCAAGGAGATTTTGTTCTATAGCATCTCTTTCTCCATATTCCATATGATTTACCATAATTACCTGCAACTGTAAACAAATAAAAAATGTACCTTTAGTGTTCTTTATGCCATTTCAGACGGAAGTTTGCATGCAAAGCAATTTTCATTTCATTTCTGGCTGCATTCAAAGTAATTTTCTTAGCAGATTCCAAGTAATTTTCGTAACAAATTCTAAGCAATTTTCATCAACTGGCTATCATAAAAACCAGCATTTGGTAAGTCAGATTAAGTTCAGGAATGGCTCTGAACTAGATAGTTCAGTACATATACCCTTTTTGAAAGAACACAGGCTACACATTTTTCATCGGGAACAGGTATACCTGTGTACGAGTACCATGCTCACCCCTGCCAGCAATCCCGAGCATTGGACCATAGGTATCAATGACCAGGGCACTAAAACTGATCTTGGTTCAGGTCAACATTATCAAACTGTGGGTAGGGGGTTCTTGAGTTAGGGCAGCTCCATTCAACCACAAACCCATGATTTTTGGATGCCTAGCGCTAGACATCATACATGCTAAATACTGGATACTCAGTTTGGTACACTAGCAAAATGAAACTCTGATCAGTTGGTGTCTGTGATTCTCTTCATTCATCAATATTTTAGTAAGTTAAGGGTTCCAGCATTTGGCACAGTGTACAGCGGGCATAGGGTATGCAAAATACTTGATATACAAGGCATGTCGGCATATATCAGGAGAGCTCTTGACACACCCTTACAGTATATTTATGTTATGTGTTATTACTTTAATGTGAACAGTGCAATTTTGGGCTGAATGGTAGAATGAAGATCCAAAAACCATATTCAGGTGTTTTAAGATACCCTTAATTACCTACTTTCTCTAACTGGTAGTTAGCTTAGACAGAGCAATTGCATGAAAATGGCAAAGTCAAATGTCAACAGACGTTCATATTAGCATACAGGAGGGGTACCCAGCCTCGAATTTATATAACTAGCTTCTAGCTTTTAGTGTGTTTCAAACACACAAGAATTACAGTCCTAATACACTAACTAAATGAAACAACGTTACTCTAATAGAAACAAATTCTAGCTTTTAATGTGTTTCAAACCCCCAAGAATTTCAGTCCTAATACGCCAACTAAATGCAACAACGTTACTCTAATAGAAACCCCTTGGAAAGCGAAAGCAAAAATTTCAGGAGAAATTTCGTGCCAAACTAATTCTTTAACTAAGACTGAAAAGTTAAATTAAGCGCCGCAGGCCAAACTTTTTAATCTGTCTTTTTCAGGAATACCTATACAAGTTCCTACAATACCTACAAGTTCTTGCTTTTTAATGTGTTTAAAAACACCAAGAATTTCAAGCCTGATGCTCGAATGAAACTCGGCGCAGGCTAATTTTTTGGGAAACATGGAGCACCTTTTTGCGATCTTACCTGTGAAACCGCAGATCTGTCCGTCAGAAAAATTAGTTGTCATCCACGACAAAGTAGGTATAGAGTAGATTTGTTCTGAATTTACAGCAAAAGAAGTAGTTTTCATGTTAAAAGACATGCTGCGACCGCCCGACCAAAGTATCCAGAATTCGATTTCTTCTGCGCTTTGCCCGACAAGACTATAAGGAACTATATTTGTTAAGTGTAAACAAAAGCCGATGTGCCAACGAAATTTAAGCGAATGCACCCGATAAACTTTTTAAGGATTAGATTTCTTACTAATAAAAAGAACCCGATGTGCAGACGAGAATACCGACGTCCGACAAACCATACAACATTTGAATATCTTCTGTGTTTTGATGTGCACTTTTATATGTGCAAGTAACAAAGCCAAGGTAATGGAACAGTTTAAAAAGTGTTCAAATAAGCATAGCCTACCTTTACTGTACTGCAAACTTACCGTCCATTGATATCTCCTCAGAAATCGTCTTCCATACCAGCTCCTTTTTCTTTGTTTTTTTATACCCTGGATGGGCTAGATCGTACAGAATTGGGTTGCCCTGAACTAAAGTTATTAACTGGAAGCTAGCTTCTTCACTCCTTTCTTTTTTCAAATATTCTGCCTAAAAAACGAGCCGATTTCACAAATACGTCCGTTTTGCTAGAGATCTTTTCAAGCCCAAATACGTGCGTAAAATACGGACGTTTTTCAAAATACGCTCGGATTTACGCAGCGTGTAAATGCACCATGAATTCGATAAAATATTGATGATTTGAGTGAAGCTCAAAAATCAACCAACCACAATTCATCTATGGTGGGGTAGGTCAATGTTAGGGTACCAACAGCTACCCAGCGTTAGGCATAGGGTATCGAGCGTTAGACATAGGCGTTAGGCATAGATATACCCACCGTTTGGCATAGAGTATTCAAAAATCAAAGGTTTGTGGCTCACTGGTTGATGTGACAACTGCAACAATATCAACAATATCATGAATTACTGGATTTATAATTTAATTCGTGTTAAGAAAAAATCTGTATATCTTTATAGTAGATTTTTGTCACATTATGTTGAGCAAACTTCATGTTATGTTGTTTAAATAACACTGCAATTAAGTTGATGTTGAGGCACCTACTTTGCTTTTAAAAAAGTTGGCATTTATTAAATGAATGAGCGAGGTAACAGCAGAATAGAGTAGTTTTCGAAACAGTCAGTAGATGGTCCATCCACTGAATAAGGACAAAGATATTATGCGGAACTTTAATAAACTAAATAAGAAGACACGGTTGTACTTTTGTTTACTTTAAATTATTACATATTTCTTAATTCGGCCAAGAATCTTGACATGTCGCTAAGATTGAACATTAGCCGCCAGAAACGACATCAAATACTCAAAATAACGAAGGCCGAAAACGCAAGTAGACGTCGGGAAGAACAAGAAAAGTCAACCAAACAAATCCTACAACCTGATTCAGATTCTGCGTCAACTAGTCAACAACGTTTGTTGCATGTCGCGCCAGTGACAGTAGTATAAGAACGAAATATAAAGGCCTCCAGAAATGACAATATTACCCTTTAATCTCAATATTGTACTGATAAATGAACTATAAAAAATAACGGTATCCTATAAACTACTACTGAGTAAACAATTCTAAATCCACATGTGTTTCTTTGTTCTTGTTTTCCCGTACAATCGGTTGCAAAACTAAATTTTTCTTTAAAAGCAACTCGTTAGCAATAGCATTATATTTCTGAGTTATAAACAAATCAAATTGTTTGTCATTATGATTAATGACTACAACCAACTTATCACCGTATTTTGTCTTGGCAATTCTCATTTTTTTTGTTTATTGTATCATTGTATTTGTTTATTCTAATTGTATTCAAGACTTTGTAGACTCCATTTATTAGCGGATGATTTTATTAAATAAAAATCTAAATCGGCAGAGCGAGGCGTCTCTAAAAAACAAGTCTCCAGCGTGACGTAGATATCAATGAACAAACAAGCTTTGAGAATAAGATTGTGTGCCATTCCCAGCGCATGTGTTAACCCCGCCAGAGTCGAGTTAGAAATGACTCAGATGATATCAGATCTGTTGCAGTTTCTTCGGCCTTGAAAAATTCTGTACAGATTTTATGTAGGTCACGATAATGCGATGCACGCTTTGTGTCAGAAGAGATGACGCATGAACCAGACGTCAATCAGAAATTCTGTACAGATTGTGTCAAAATTGTGAACCATTCTTTTGAACTATTGACGTGTTCTTGCAATATTTATAGCCATTTCCATACTGGATGAAAACTTTGCTGCCGTCTTTCATAGCAAGTCTGTTGTTACGATGAATAGTCGTCCTGATCTTGGAGCTTTCCAAACTGATGTCCACGGAAGCCACTAACGGTGAAAAAATTCAACTTCTTTATGTATTGACGTTATTGTAAAGAGATAATCGACGTGAAACCTGAGCATACCGCTACCCCTCCCTAATAGCAGTGTTATGTCTGTGCCAGCAAAGCGTAAAAACTATTGTCGCGAATGCCACTAACAAGTGACTACAAATGCTGTACAATGTCGGGCGGGTTGTAACAGGTGGTACCATGCCGGGAAGAGCAGGTGCGCGTGCATAAACACGAACGATTATACGGATCAGTGGTTGTGCAATAAGTGCACGACGAAAGCCACCAACCAGAACACGCCCAAACCCGCTGTGTCTGCAGCAATAACCACTCGCAGTACTTTACTGCCTGCCCACCATTCTACTCGAAGTCCCGCTCCTGTGCTCCCGCAACTCCAAGCGTTCCAAATGGAAATTATCCCAAGGTCAAAAACGAAATCGTCTTCCTAGCCGGTTACTTATCCCCAAAATGGGAAAGTAGATACCCCTACTTAAACCGAATACTCACCCGCCTCCGCCGATGATAATGTTGCTGCGTTAAGAGACACGAAAATACTTTAAAAAGAGAATACAGTGAACTCAAAAAGAGCCTAAATACTGCACTTACTCTCAACTCTTCTCTCAAAGAGCATCTTGAACTTTAGGAAAATCTTCAAAAATCTGCCTCCATTTTCCCCTTTGGCTCAAGTGAAAATTGCCGCTGCAATCCTACCGGCTCTGAAATAAATGCAAGAACTGATTCGTCAGCTGTAAGTGAATGTGTGTCTATCTCTACCTTGACAATCGGTACACCGAACGATCAGTCGGATTACGATGTTACGTCACAGCAGTCAATGCAGGTGTGGTTGACTTTACTGAAAGCGAAGCCCCGCATCTCGAACTTCAGGAATCCCTTATTAGTCACCTTCACAAATCTGCATCCATTTCCCCTGTGTCTCCAGTGAACATTCGCGCTCCATCTGAATGCCCACACCTGCACCATCGCAAGAAGTCCGCGGATGAAGTTTGCTCGTTTTTTTTTAAGTGCGACAATAAAATACTGCGGTTCGTACTAGTGATTCGCGTAAGAATTACATAGGACAAGAAAAATCTTTGTCCCTGGTTATTGCGCCTTCGGCTTTCATTGTAGTTTCCGGCATGATCAAATCTGCCCGGCCAAGTATGAACGGGACCCACTAAAGCCTAGCCAACGCCCAAATTTGAAACCAGTCGCGTGCAAATTGTTTTCGTCGGGCAAGTTCGACCGTGTTTGTGCCTGCAAATTTCAGCACGTTTCGAGCGAACTTGATATCTGTAGCAATTTCAACAGTGGTTGCTTCCTGCAAACAAACTGCAAACTGTTACACGTCCGTTACCCCCGCCAGTTTTCGAGTGTCTTTTCAAATGATGTTTTGTCTTACCTACCACACCAATTTGAACGAGGCCTGGCGCATAAACCAAGCTACCGCCATTACTGTACGCCTCCTATCAGTACACCCTTCCCCCCCCCCATCCTTCGAAACGAATGAGCCTCAACCCTCCCCCCCACGAATTAAAACAACTGTATACAGCGATATATACCCATTTTCCGAGAATACTACACCACAAGGGGTAGGCAATCTAGTCAGATTGTACTGTCCACCACAGACGGTTTGGTTGTGGCTAGTTTGGTATGTCCGGAGGACACCCAGCGCTCCGCGCTGTGCTCCCCAGATTATGTTTGGTCTACCGGAATCTAAGCATCTTGTATACTTTTGATCCTAGTCACTCTCCGTCTATAACTACTCCCCCCACCCCAATCCAGATACTACCCCCCCTTCTTTTTGGTCATTATTATTTAAAAAAAAAAAAATGGCGTTCTCATGAGGCTTCAAGGATTATTCCGCGTTTCGGTTACTACACCGTTACTGTTATTTTTCCCTATGGACTTACTATCCACCGACAAAGGCCCTTATGCTCACTGACAATACGGCCGTGAAGAACAATGACCTTAGTCTTCACCAGAAAAGCCGCCGGAATATTCACCGACAAGGCCGCTGCAGTACACACAAAGAATCTCGGTTCAAAATTTGTAATTCCCCAAGGGTTGCGGCGCGAACCCCGAACTTACATAAATATACGGTGAACTGGTTGACTGGTATCAATCTCTCTTTGATTATTGCTTAGTAAACATGGAAAACAAAGGAAAGCTTTCTCGCAAAGTTACCATTGACAACGGCGGAGTCAAGTAAGTTATTCGTTTTATAAACGTTTTAAGTTAGTAAGAGTTCTGTGGAATGGCGATACCTCAAAGAAGATTTCAAAATCTTATACCAGTTTTTTATTGCTTATTAATGCGTTTACCAACATCTGCAAACTGTTCACAGTTAGCCACACTTCCACTATCCAACATTACATACCTTAAGCAAGTATTACCTATCCCTGAGATACCACCCCCGGTTTAACATATTACTTTAGTTATACCATTTTCAGACGAGCATACAAATTTATGAAGACAAGGAGGGAGGAGCTACCACCAAACAACCAAGCTGGCTACAAACAGTACATGGTGCAACAAGCTGCAAAAGCTCTACAGACCAAGACAGCGCCATCGTTGCCTGACCACCCTTGTCACAACCCTGTTGAAAAGCCACGTACCAGCTCCGTGAACCGACCATCCAACTCAGCCGATCAGCCACCCAGCCTCGCCGACCCACCCGCCGACTCTGTCAATCCACCCGCCGACTCTGTCAATCCACCCACCGACTCTGTCAATCCACCCGCCGACTCTGTCAATCCACCCGTCGACTCTGTCAATCCATCCGTCAACTTTGTCAGCACACGAGCCGACCAAAGGGACAAACAGCCTTCGCTGTCCAGCTTACTAAGTCACCTACAAATAGATCCTGAAAAACAACGGGCGAAACCTCTTCCCAGCACTCCAGAACTACCATGGCCTAATCACCCAGCATTCAACCCATCAAACTCGATTGCAATCTGCAGCCTTATCGAAAAAGGTGCCACAGCAACCGAACTGCCGCAAAAGCCCCCCCACGAAGTCTTACGTAGCCTTGATAAACTGCTTCGGGTGCGACACTAGCTACGTCAGTACGCCGAATCGATAGCGTCTGACACCCCTCTGATCACCCTACAACCCATGATCCCAACCCCCCCGGCAGCTGAAATCCTCCACTTCCAGGACTTCCGTCAGAAGTTCAAAGAGACCCAGCACTACTTCGAACTGGCAGCTACAAAAGACATCTACCGTTGGATACAACAATACCTCCCATCACTGGAAGAGTCAACTGACGTAACACTCCAGCAGTTTTCCGAGGCCCAAATCCAGGCAGCCGCACTCCAAGTCGCTCACCTGCTCGCCGTGAAACCCCTATCATGCCTCCGCCCACGCCAAGCCCTTGACCATCAGAACGTCCGAAAACGCCCAATAACCCAGCAACAAACCGGAACAAAGAGACAGAAATTTGAATAATTTTAAGTTTTACTAGTGTTTTATTTGAAGTAAACTGTTATCTTATGATACGTATATCTTTTTAGTAAGAATCGCCGTTTCCAACGTCGGTCGCCTACCTACCCCCCCCCCCCCCCATTGCCGTATGTGATGAAGGTCTTGTAACAATTGTTAACCCCGCCAACATCCCCCTATCGCACGAACAGCACCGGTTACTGAGTCTCTGATTATCTTTCGTGCCAACTACCACTCCTAGTTCTAGCAAGATTATCAAGAATTTCGATAAGTTTAAAGAGACCCTTATTAGACAAGCATACGACCCTACCCCTAACCCTTCAGCTAATAGGGGACAAACAAAGAGCAGTTTATCTAAACTATGGAAGAAATTCGGAAAAAAGACGAACGACCTGAGCAAGCTACTCCCGCGCCACCAAACACTAGTTCTAGATGCCCTTCTGGAGCTTCAGAGATCAATCCCCCCATGCTCAAACTATCCGAGAGCTACTGGCTCTGCCATGCTTGATATCAAAAGCTGACAAAGTTTACTCCATCGTACTATGGCCCATCTCCGATTACATCAAAGAATTTGGTAATCAGTTTAGTGACCCCATTACTTACCGTAAGCCATCACTCGCCGAAACTAATGATTACTTGCTAGAAACTGCTTCTTCTGCCGTAACCTACACCTTAATCTCCTCAAGGAGGGTTGCATACCGGCAAGACTCTTCGACGCCTTCAACGACCACCTCTCAGAAGCAAAGACGCCCTACCTTTACGGACTACCAAAAATCCACAAAGCTACCAACCCTGACGGTTCTCTAAAAGGGAGACCAATTTTGTCCAATACCAGTTCCTTACAAAAATGCCTTGATGACTACATCACTTGTATCTCCACACCTCTCTGTATCTCCACAACCTTTATCCTTCAATTCCTACATCCGAAGGAATTTCATTCCTACAAAGTTTTTATGAAGAAAACTACGACTACCTATTCACCTCACTCAATGTCAGACTCCATTTCGATTAGCGTTGTTTTCGCAATTTGTTACCTACATTTTAAAATAAAGACTTTCTACGAGAACCCCCCTCATGGTACCAAGGATCTTATTTTTTATTTGGACGATAGTTTGGGCTATGCGTCAGGTTCTGTACCGATCAGAGGTTTCAATAGCGAGACCCCGGACCACTTTATCCCACCCCGTATCCCTGGTCGTGATGTCAGGCAACGAAACCAGAGGTTCTAGGCTCTAATACTCGTTCTCTTTTGGAGCTCCCAAGATTTATATCTGGGATGATGCCGCTACTTTTCGTAGTAATCACCCGATGACTCCACCTTTGAGCCATTCATTAAAAAGCTTAATGAACGTTTGCATTGTTGTTTATCAAAACGGCCTTAAAGCACTCAACACACCCCTATATCGCTGGCAAAATTACAAATTATTAAGGAATATGGAAAACCGCAACTAAATATTCCTTCAGCCCAAGCTGACTAAAAAAATCCTATTTGACAATATAAAACGGATACGTCGGCTTAATTTTATTCGAGTTATCTTTCGGCCCTCCTTGGCAAGAGCCCTTCAGGCTTTAAGCCGTTCAAGTTGCCAGTTAAACCCCAATTAAAGCACACGGAATACCTCTTTAAAAAGAAACCTCATCAACTCCCCGGTTTGTCAAAAGCCAAATTTGGTGCCAGTTCAATCAACACAGAACTTGCATTAATAGTTTAGACACCCGATTGAATATCCCAAAAGACACCCAAGGTTCTCTACATACCACCCGTTTGCCTGTTCTCTCTGGTTTTTGGCCCTGACATCCGACCCAGGGAACAAGATAAAATACTACAAAATGTTATTTGTTTATCACTTTATAAGGCAAAAAATCAACATTTGAAACGACCCTTGATTACTCATTTTTTATTTCCCATCACTATAGGCATTCACAGGCAATTTATCTACCCTTTTTATTTTCCACCCCCCAACATACACATTTGTATTGATATGTTTTGAAGGATGATCACCATTAGGGTTAAGCAATCTTTTCAGATTGAATTTACCACCCCAGACGGTTTGGTTGTGGCTAGTTTGGTTGGACCGAAGGACTTAGAAGCCTCGCACAGCGCTCCGCGCTGTGCTCCCCAGCGTTATGACAGCTGATGATTTTTGTATCCACAAAACCCGCAAGAATCCCTCCGTCCCTTCAACTAGCCTCACCATATCGTGTTCGACCTCCAAATCTTGTTCCGACTGCCCAACCCTAGTTAAGACTGATGCTTCTAATTAGCGTACGCAAATTTTTGACGCAAGATATAGTATTCCAGTTGATAATCGTTTTTCGCCTTTACATTCCGATGATTTTCCAGAAGATAGCAACAGTACTCGCGATGCCGCCCTGCCGTGCCGATTCTGGCTCCCTGTCACGTAGTTTAGGTTCAGCATCTGCTAAAACACCGGCGATGGTTCTTCCCATTGAGAAGTCTGCGAGCCCTGCTTACCTTGGTCTTTTTCCTCATAACGTTCATCCCGGTAATGCCCCTGGCGCGATTTCGAGTAGCCCCAAAAATAAAAAATAAAACAGTTTCTTCTTCGTTTCGTTAAGGATATCATTTCCCAAATTTCTTGCTTTGTAATGCTGAGAGTCTCAACTTCGAGAAATGACAGAACTGGCTATTTCGGCGAATCTCATAAATTCGCACCTTGCTATGGCGCAACACCCTGACGCGCTAAAAGTTTCGGGCTACAAAGATTTTTTGAAACTGAAGCCGACCGATCACCCCATTTGGTAAGCGTGGTGGAGGACTTCTCTTGTTGTGCCGTGAGGAACTCAGTCCAAAATTTACCTCAATCACCCGAATTTACGCTTATGAGGATCAGATCAAGGTCGAATACAAAGTCACCGAAACCCTGCATCGCCCACTAACATCCTGGATTTCTGATGAGCGCTTGTCTGAGGTCCTAGCATCTCCTGATGTTAATTCCAAAGTTTAAATCTTTCACACGAAGCTTTCTGATAATTATAGAAGATGTTTTCTTGAAAAGAAACTTTAAAAGATTTCAAATGATGAAGCTTATGTTAATGAATTGATAGTAAAAAAATTCGTTAAATTCGTTATATTAAAAAAAGATGAAGCGAACCTCTTGTGTAAAATGTTCAAAAAACACTCGAAAAGCAACTGCTATGGACTATAAAAATACTATGAAGGATATTTTTATTTATAACCCCAAGAAGTGGTATGATCTAGATAAAAAAAAAGAATCTTGCTAGAAAACTAGTAATATTGATTTCCACCTTGATGAGCCTAGTATTAAAACTGCGAACGATCTCAACCAACACCCCACCAAGATCATCCAGGCAATACCTCGACTATCCGCAGCTACATTTGAGTCTATTCCCGATAGTCAGGATGAAAACCTTCCCCATATATCACTAAGAATATAGAGAAGAAGATAAATAACCTAAAAAGGACAAGTATATTTCCATCGGATATTCCCATCGACCTTGTCAAAGCCTTCGCGGATAAGCTGTCCGTACCACTGGCAGATACTTGACCCTTGGACCCTGTAGGAAGCAGGGGTTCGTGACGCCGATCTAGAAGAAGGGCGCTGAGTGTCGCGCTTACCTCAGTTTTCTCTAAATTGTATGAAGGTTTTGTGACTGACTGATTGGCTAAAGTCAAAGACTGAAGAACTTACTGATCCATAGCAAATTGGTAATCAGCATTGCCTCTCTACTACCCACTATCTTGTAAGCCTACTGGATACAATGTATGTAAATATTTGGAAAACCCTGATGTTTGGCTAAATCTACTTCTAATCCACAACGTTTTAGTTGAAAAACTCCTAAAGGAATTTCACAATAACCCTAACCTTGTTCGAATAACAGCTTCCTTCCTTTCTAGTAGAACTTTATGGGTAAAGTATAAAAATGTCTATTCAGATCTCCTTCCAGTTTACTGTGGCATACCCCAGGATAGCCTCCTTGGCCCGCTCCTGTTGTTGGTTATGATAAACGGACTTGCGACTCAGCACCCCAACCGCTAAATATTTGTTGACGACATGTCCTTACTGGTGGCGGAAAACTTGAAGAGCTAAGCCATGGAAATCATGGAGGAAGTTACCAGCGACGCTGCACGCATGATATGACTGTCAGTGCCAAAAAGTCAAATATCATGACTGTCAGCCAGTTGAAGAGCACACCTTCGTTCAAGTTACCAATCCCTGTGGGCCTCCCACTTCAAATCGTTCTAAATAGTGATACGGAGGGGCTTGCACTGCTGGACAGAAATCGTCGCTAACACCACAAAGCAAGCTAACTTTCTACGCTTACATTTTTCTACAAGTTTTCTTGCCCTAAAATCCAGCTTTTAACAATTTATACAAGTTTTATCCGCCCTATTTTTGAATATTCTTGTCCGGTTTCGCATTTTGGTTTAAGTGTTTCCGAACCTAATTCAATAGTCAGTCCAGAAGCGAGCGTTAAGAATTGTTCATGGTCCAGGTAAACTCCAATATCACTTCATGCTTAAGCATTTCCAGCTCACTACTTTATCTGAGAGATGAACCCCCCTGTTGACCCGGTTTGGCATTAAAGCCATAACAAATCCCCGTTTCCAAGATTTGTTCACCCCGCCTTTTTTACCTTTAAGATCCCGACCTCAAAGACCCAACTCCCAGAAAGTCCCCAGCTTACAACCTCTCCCTTCAATCACTTGGAGGTACAGAAAGAGTTTCATACCTGCGTTTTGTAATCCTTATTAACCCATGATTTTTGTATTATTGTGTTGTGTTGACCAGCCTTTCGTGTGACGATCGGTTTTTATATGAGAAGTGTATAAAACCCTGACGTGTAGCGCTAATTTTGCGGCACGCGCTGTGAAAGTCGTTTTTGAAATTAAAGTCTCTATCTCTCTCAGACTTTTGTTTTTCGAAATGGTAGCTCTGATTCCAGATCTCACTTTGTTTGAACGGCCGAACCCGATTTAGAAGGGTTTCGGGAAGTTTAAAAAAGGCATTAGGGTGTCCAGAATATATAAGGTGAATGAGAGTATATAATTAATGAGATTATTGCGATAAGTGGAAATAAGTCTTTGTTCTGAAAGTAAATAGCAAGAGAAATTTGGTAATTTATTATTGAATGACAAATTTCTTTTTTTCTTATTGATGAATATCGTCAGTCGGGTATCAAAAGGTCGTATCTCCATTTTTTGGTAAAATGAGTTTATTTGCCCATCGGATTCTCCGTTCAAAAAGACGTATGATAGTCTCGTGAGAAAAATTCAAGGTTGACTCTAAGAGTCACCTATTGATCAAAATCAGAACCACGTATCTACATCTGTCATCCTAGAGTTTCCCGGGTCATCCGAACCAAAGGAAGAGGGATTTCCTTGAGTGTGAGAGATGAAGCCTGTTCGAGTTCTTCTGCCGCAGAAGCAGAAGCTCAAGGCACAGCGCGTTCGAGCTCTGTCGCTGATGAAGCGGTAGCTCCAATCACAGCCTGTTCGAGATCCGTTGAAAAAGAAATACAAACTCCAAATCCCGATCACACTTATTCTGTTACTCCTAGAAAAGCCAAACTAACTGGATCAAACAGGGAGAGGCAGCACATGGCACTCAGAGATCCCCGCATCTTCATCCTACAGCTCAAGGAAGAAATGGCGGGAAAGAGAAGCTCGATAGCTCTGACAAAGAGTTTCTTGGTACTTTCCTTGACAGCCTGCCGAAGCTGCCCAGTCATTACTGCAGGGCAATCACTTCGAAACTTTATCTAGAGCCTTGCTTCAAGTCGAAATCGGAAGTTTATGCATTTTATCAGGAAAGTTGCGTCAAAGAGAAGCAGAAACCACTAAGTGTGAGGCTCTTCGATGACGCCCTTTATCAGAAACATTTTTCACCCAAGAGAGATGGCTGCGATATTTGTGTTGCGCACGACAAAGGAAACGTTACTGACGAAATTTGGAAGGACCATGTGGCATTCAAAAACAAAGCACGTGATGCAAAAAATGCAGACAAGGCATCAGCTAGCGATGTTATTGGGGTGTATACCCAAGACCAGCAGACTTTGTTACAGCTTCCGAAGAGCAATGCTGGGATGATGTACTACCGAAGTAAGCTGAACGTTCACAACTTCACGTTCTACAACCTAGGGACCCAAAACGGCTACTGCTACATCTGGGATGAAACTGAAGGTGAAGTAACTAGTTCTGAGTTCACAAGTATTGTTGTGGAGAACGAGAGATCCAGACAGGGACAAAGGTGCTCATCTTGTGGTCGGACGGTTGCGGCTACCAAAACAGGAAATCCACATTGTCCAACGCACTAGCCTTGATAACGGTCAAACACGAAGTTACCATTATCCAACAGTATTTAATTGTGGGACACACGCAGATGGAATGCGACTCGATACATGCCTGTATGGAAAGGAAACTTCGTAAGGAGGAGCTCTATATTCCGTATGTGCTGGTGAACCAGATCAAGAGAGCTCGGCAAGACAGACCGTACGACTGCAAGGTCCTTGATCATGAATTTTTCAAAGATTACAAGACTCTTAACTATCAGGCCCAGAAGAAAAGCTGGCGGTCCCGAGGTTAGGAACCTAAGAGGCCTCCGTTATCATAGTGGAAACATCGAATACATCCTCGACTTCGACCAGGAGTACGCCTCTACAGCGGCACACTGCAACTGAATCACATCCAAATTCAACCCAAAAGTTTAACTGAAAACTAGCTGGTTATCAGCTGGTTAACCATAAACTCTCTCTTCTAAGGTACACCTAACCCCAACAGACAAGAGTTAGAAAGGGAAAATGACCAGAATGCAGATCACAATGTGCCTATGGACAATGCGACCCTGATCCGATCTGGAAGACTTTTTTGGAGAGGATGATGAGACAGGTGGACCTCCACTCGTTCAACCACTTTGTGAACGACAAAGGATCACGCTTTCAATATGAGCAGCAACCAGGCTGTCAAAGCTCTTTACCGTTGAAAGACTGACGACTTGAATCATTTTGGCATGTTACGCAGTGGCCGTAGTCTAAAGGGGTCCCAGTCTGCCTTTTTTTCTTTGCTGGACAAGGTAAAAACCCATCGCTGTCACGGTCTTTAAACAAAGGACAGAGGTCAGACTTAAAGACCTACAGCAATCTGCTAATTTTGATTGACTCAACTCCTCATCTCCGGAATTTTGACGCATCGCGTGCGGATTCGGTCCGATAATTTCGTGCCGGTTTGAGTAGAAAATATTCTACTTTTTCCGGAGCGGATTAAACGCATGCGAAATTGTGCTCTAAGAATTGAAAAATTATAAGCTGTGTTTGTAATTTCAAATGTTTATACTACCTATTTAGTGTCAGCTGCAAAACCATGTTTGTTAGAGAAAGGTCTTGGCTGTAATTGTCTGCTGAATGCAAGCTATCAGGTAGGCAAACTTAAATGTTTCCTAGGCTATCTGCAGGAGGTCTGAATATTTTTAGTTTATCTTTTTACAGTTGAACAGTGACATTTCATACACTTGCTGCAATAAAAGGAAAATACTGGTCAATCAAAGCAGTCCCTTAATTGCATCTTTCTTTGATAGTCCTCAAAACTGTTCAATTTACAAATACCTCCTGTATTTTATATAAACAATAGAAAATAGACATTTTTTTAAGAACAGAGAATTTGGAAACATTCGGCAATCAATCAGTATCATCTGACTGTAGGCTAAACAGTGGATTTTTCAAATCTGGGGCCAAGTTTCCCGTCCGAATTTTGTTTTATCTGAAAAACCTGTCGGGCAGAGTTACACGAATTTCGCATGCGCGTTTTTGCTTGCGGAATCTTACCGGACTGTGTGTGCACTTAGCTTAAGGCTTGAAAATCAGCACAAAATAAAGCGAACTGTACTTGCTTGTTACCAACTGATGCGAACAAAGGTGACACAGTCTTGTCTAAAACAAATCGAGCCTGCTTTCAGCCATTTCATTTCCAGATTTCTCGCTAAATGCGGCCGGTTCAGTTTACTCCCGCTTTCCTCGGTAGATGCCAATATTTTAGACGATGCTCATTGTTCAAAATGGGTGTGGTAATTTGTTGAGCAATTACCAAATTCAGTCGACATAATAAATAATTTCTATGAAATAATTAACATTTAAAATATTTAGTTTGATATAAGTTTGGATATTACAATATTAATTATGCCATTTGATTATTCGTAATACAGGAGATGCATTGGCTGCTAACCTTCGCTTATTTTTATCGAGCTAACCTTTATAGGCCTGTCCTGAAAACTTGTTCTGAAGAAAATTTACTTTTATATAACATTTTGTAGCCTAAAGGCTGTGAAGCCTACATCATATATAGCCTACGCTGCCTACGGGTAGGCTAAGAGAAAAACTAATCTTAAAACAGAATTTCACGTCAAAAACTGGCCCTAAACTTACCGTCAAACTACTATATTACCTTCAAGATTTTCGCCCTCTCTTATTGATGGAATGATGGAGACATGGATGCTCTGCTTTTAAACAAATCCAGAAGTCCGTAAAACTAAATATATTTTAAGTTTTAATAGCTCAAACGATTGTTAAAAAGCCCATCTTTCCAACGGAACAATAAAAATATGTAGTTTGCTGGAATGTATTCAAGGAAATTTCCAGTTTTGTTGAAAAAGTTGAAGAATTTTCTCTTTTTCTAGGTTTCTAAGCCGTTTTTAAGAAAAATAAATAGGCTTAAAAAAAAAAGGTTAAAAAATAAAATAAAAAGAGGGTTCGGAAGATGTATAGTTTGTTTGATTTGTGCAATGCGGTCTTGCTTGGAAAATTTTTATTACTGAGATGGTCTTTATTGTCCAAATCTGACTTTACAGGCTAAAAAGTCGGTGACGTACATCGGTGCGGTGGGATATTCGTTAGTTGGTCAGGAAAACTTCTTCAAACCTTCTGCAGCTCGTGTTCTACCATCCCCCCCCCCTATTTTTTAACGATAGAGGTGCCTGGATCCCGGACCAGATGGTTGCCGTCGTCATGTTGTGTGCACCGTTTGTATCGCTTCAAAAGGGTGGCTTGCGATGCGATTGAACTGAAGACCTTGTGTTTGCGAGTCCGACGGTTTACCACCTACGCCTCAGGCTGAAGAAAGCACTAAGGGCGATTTTGGCGATCTTTTGGATTCACTTTCCGGAAAGCCAGGCGAGTATTCGCTAGTCGCGAAAACCCATGGAAAGCAAAAACAGTTTTGTGGATCCGCTTTCCGTAGACGAAAATCGCGAAAACTCATGGAAAGCAAAATTTAACATCACTTTCATCATGAATGTCATGAAAATGGCTGAAAATTGGCTTTCCGGAAAGTGAATCCAAAAGATCGCCAAAATCGCCCTTAGTGCTTTCTTCAGCCTGTGGCGTAGGTGGTAAACCGTCGGACTCGCAAACACAAGGTCTTCAGTTCAATCGCATCGCAAGCCACCCTTTTGAAGCGATACAAACGGTGCACACAACATGACGACGGCAACCATCTGGTCCGGGATCCAGGCACCTCTATCGTTAAAAAATAGGGGGGGGATGGTAGAACACGAGCTGCAGAAGGTTTGAAGAAGTTTTCCTGACCAACTAACGAATATCCCACCGCACCGATGTACGTCACCGACTTTTTAGCCTGTAAAGTCAGATTTGGACAATAAAGACCATCTCAGTAATAAAAATTTTCCAAGCAAGACCGCATTGCACAAATCAAACAAACTATACATCTTCCGAACCCTCTTTTTATTTTATTTTTTAACCTTTTTTTTTAAACCTATTTATTTTTCTTAAAAACGGCTTAGAAACCTAGAAAAAGAGAAAATTCTTCAACTTTTTCAACAAAACTGGAAATTTCCTTGAATACATTCCAGCAAACTACATATTTTTATTGTTCCGTTGGAAAGATGGGCTTTTTAACAATCGTTTGAGCTATTAAAACTTAAAATATATTTAGTTTTACGGACTTCTGGATTTGTTTAAAAGCAGAGCATCCATGTCTCCATCATTCCATCAATAAGAGAGGGCGAAAATCTTGAAGGTAATATAGTAGTTTGACGGTAAGTTTAGGGCCAGTTTTTGACGTGAAATTCTGTTTTAAGATTAGTTTTTCTCTTAGCCTACCCGTAGGCAGCGTAGGCTATATATGATGTAGGCTTCACAGCCTTTAGGCTACAAAATGTGATATAAAAGTAAATTTTCTTCAGAACAAGTTTTCAGAACAGGCCTATAAAGGTTAGCTCGATAAAAATAAGCGAAGGTTAGCAGCCAATGCATCTCCTGTATTACGAATAATCAAATGGCATAATTAATATTGTAATATCCAAACTTATATCAAACTAAATATTTTAAATGTTCATTATTTCATATAAATTATTTATTATGTCGACTGAATTTGGTAATTGCTCAACAAATTACCACACCCATTTTGAACAATGAGCATCGTCTAAAATATTGGCATCTACCGAGGAAAGCGGGAGTAAACTGAACCGGCCGCATTTAGCGAGAAATCTGGAAATGAAATGGCTGAAAGCAGGCTCGATTTGTTTTAGACAAGACTGTGTCACCTTTGTTCGCATCAGTTGGTAACAAGCAAGTACAGTTCGCTTTATCTTGTGCTGATTTTCAAGCCTTAAGCTAAGTGCACACACAGTCCGGTAAGATTCCGCAAGCAAAAACGCGCATGCGAAATTCGCGTAACTCTGCCCGACAGGTTTTTCAGATAAAACAAAATTCGGACGGGAAACTTGGCCCCAGATTTGAAAAATCCACTGTTTAGCCTACAGTCAGATGATACTGATTGATTGCCGAATGTTTCCAAATTCTCTGTTCTTAAAAAAATGTCTATTTTCTATTGTTTCTATAAAATACAGGAGGTATTTGTAAATTGAACAGTTTTGAGGACTATCAAAGAAAGATGCAATTAAGGGACTGCTTTGATTGACCAGTATTTTCCTTTTATTGCAGCAAGTGTATGAAATGTCACTGTTCAACTGTAAAAAGATAAACTAAAAATATTCAGACCTCCTGCAGATAGCCTAGTAAACATTTAAGTTTGCCTACCTGATAGCTTGCATTCAGCAGACAATTACAGCCAAGACCTTTCTCTGGGAACCCGTCACTACGCCCACCCGTCATTTCGCCCACCCGTCACTTCGCCTAAAAAATCCGTCAGTTCGCCCACTTTTCCCGACAGTTCGCCTAAACGTTAGTTCGCCCACTTTTTCCGACAGTTCACCCACCCGTCACTACAGCCACCCGTCACTTCGCCCACCCGTCACAACGCCCACCCGTCACTACGCCCACCCGTCACTACGCCCACCCGTCACTACGTCTACCCGTCACTACGCCCACCCGTCACTACGCCCACCGTCAGTTCGCCCACCCGTCATTTCGCCCAAAAATCCGTCAGTTCCGCCAACTTTTCCGACAGTTCGCCCACCCGTCATTTGGCCCAAAAATCCGTCAGTTGACCCACTCCTGAAATCCGTCAGTTCGCCCACTCTTGAAATCCGTCAGTTGACCCACTCTTGAAATCCGTCATTTGGCCCACTCCCCGTCAGTTCGCCCAATTTTTCCGACAGTTCGCCCACCCGTCATTTGGCCCAAAAATCCGTCAGTTGGCCCACTCCTTGAAGTCCGTCAGTTGACCCACTCCCGACATCCGTCACTTCGCCCAATTTAAAAATCCGACAGTTGACCCAATTTTGCAGGATCATTAAATCCACGAAAAAGTACCGCGACCCCAGGGGAATAATCAGCTCAACTCGGCCCTGTCAGTAAAAAAAGGGACGCAATCCCAGAAGATTACTCAAACAGAGGCGACCTTCCTCGTTTAATTAGGTCAACACGAGATGCCTATGGGTGCAACTTTTATGTTTATGTAAAGAAGGATATGAAGATGGGTTTAAAAAAGGTATTATATGAAAAAGCACCGAGACCCCAGGGGAATAATCAGAAAGAGCCGACAATTACGTAGACATTTAGTCAGAAACGTGGAGAGCTTTGCGAGATTCTGCGGCAAATTCAGTTGGAAAATCTAAAAGATGAAAAAAAAGGAAAAATAGAGTAACGAGCAGTAAAGGGTTCTGATTGGCAATACGATTTAGAGTCGTTCACACGGAAATGGAAAGTAAAAGCATAATAGAAATAATATAATGCAGGACTTTACTACCGAGCTTCCGTGTACTATCTCCGAGTATATTCGCAAGCTATCTGCAATGTCTGAGTCTCTACTCTGTACGGAGAGTGTCCTCTTGTCAGTGGGAAAACTTTTTTTCCTAAATTTACGTAGCCCACAAACTAAATTTAAACTGCTCATCAACGTTATGTGATTCAAGGTATGTGAGAATTATAAATTTCTTTCGCCGACGGCTTTCAACCCAGCAAACCCGAATATTCAAAAGCTTTTTCCAAAATATGATCGTAGATTCGTACAGAACAGCTTTTCCAACCTTGAGTCCCTTGTGCTGTTAACCAAGGACACACCCAGGGTTGCTTACTTCAATATCTACTGCCAGTTTGGGGCCAGGGGTGGCCCGAAAGGGGGGGGGGGTGAGTGGGGGTGACATCTGTCAAAACACAATCTCCGAGTCGTTTGAATTTTTTTTTTAATATCATCGTAAATCCGTCCCAGTCAAAGGCAAGCCGAGTCGTTTAAATCAGGTTTCAATACCCCGTCAGGGCGGTGACATGATTATTTCTCGAACGGCGGGTACCATTGCACCCTTGTTTTTAAAACCTGTTCTAGTCGTATATGATTTGTATCTATCTAATCAACTTCAAATAAAACTTACACTTTTACAATTTTTTTCCGGTTTTGGCCGGATTCCGGGCGAAATACTCGGCCGGGTAGAAAAGAATTATCATATACGGATTCAGCATGTTTTGTTGCCCCTAAACCAAGCGTTTAATCAACTTCAAATAAAACTTTTACCTTTAATAAATTTTCTGGCTTCGGCCGGGTTCCGGACGAACGAATTGTTCGGCGAGAAAATCAGTTTCAGATATGGATTCAGCATGTCTCCTTTCCCCTATATCGACTATCTTATTTGCTTTTTAAAACATTTTTGTTCGTATCTTAATTTGAAACCCCTCCCTCACCCCTAGGTATGGGGCTACAGAGCTCATCTACGAGCTTTACCTGTACGTTGACCCAATAGATCCTCGTACCAATTTTCAAGAAAATATCTCTACCCTTTCGAGATTTATCGTGGCTAACAGACGGACGGACGGACAGAAGGATAACTTTTGCGAAGTCGTAGGCATATTTATTCAAACAATGTTTACAACGGATACGTCAGCTACGATTCTTCATCAGCGATATTTCGGCCCTTCTTGTCAAGGGTCCCTCGTCAGGCTGTCAATCCTCTGGTTCAACTTCGGGGAAGGAAACAAACCTGTAATCTATATTACAGGTTTGTAATATACTATATATAATATTTGTCATAGGTATATGACCATAAGCATAATTCAGAGTTTATAAACTGTTGTTTATAGTTGTTTATAAACTTTACGCAACGGTCAGATTTGATACAAGAGAGTATTACTGCGACAAGTAAACCAGAAGTTAATACTGGATTGTATAAAGGCCCTGCCTTGGTTTATCAATGATCAATCAATTTAATACAAATTCTACTTCTGGTTTATTTGTCACAGGAAGAGTACACAGTTAACCACATTTACAATAAGCTTAGCAGAAATGATAGTGCTTGGCCTAAACATAGGGGTTTCTTACCTATGAAACCCTCGTACACCAGGTGTCAGTCAGGTATGCATAGTAACTTTGTAGAATCAGTAGGCTATATCGGTCTGCAACATCACCGGGTGCTGGAGCTTTGTTGAGGATATGCACGTGATCCATGTTACTTTATTTTACGTATTTACCTCTTTTTTAATTGAAAGCCTACTGTTGTAGTCAATAAGGTAAGAAGTGGAACGATATTAAACAAGACCAAAGGTTTCGATGGGATCCCAAAAGTTCAAATTTGATCCAGACAATTGGGTCTTGTCTTCGCCAATCCAGTCTTCGCCAGACTCCTTGAACACTTTTACTATTAAAGCTTAGAAAAAGATTAAGGCAAAATAGCTAATCATATGAGAAAACCAAGTTCAGATATGGATTCAGCATGTGTGTTTACCCCTTTAAGTCATATCTATTTTGACGAAGCAGATCGAAACTTCCTGCCTTACTTCTGCCAATTTTCCGGTTTCAGCGGAATTTCGGAACTACTTGTCCTCGAAAAAATAAAGTTAAAAAAACGAATTCAGCATGTCTCCTTTAATCCAACCTCTAATCAACTTGCAATTAAAATTTTACTTTTAACAAATTTTCCGGTTTCAGCCGGATTCCGAGCGATCTATACGTCCGGTGAGAAAATAGTTGTCATATGCGAATTCAGCTTGTCTACTTACCCGCAAATCGAACATCTTATCAAATTTAAATAAAACTTTTACTTTAAACAAACTCTCCGGTTTTGGCCGGATTCCTGCCGAACTAATTGTCCGGCGAGAAAATAATTTTTATATTCGGACTCAGCACGTTTCCTTGCCCCTAAATCAAACCTCCAATCAACTTCATATTACTTTTCACAAATATTCCGGTTTTCACCGGATTCCGGGTGAACTATTTATCCGGCGAGAAAAAAAATTTCATATTCGGATTCAGCATGTCTCCTTACCCTTAATTCGACTATTTCATTAGCTTTTAAAAAGTATTTTGTGTTCCCTTTAATTTCAAACCCCTCCCCCACCCCTAAATATAGAGCTACAAGGCCCATCTTCGAACTTGACCTGTATTTTGACCTAAAGACTCTTCATGCCAAGTTTGATCAAAATATCTCAACCCCTTCGAGAGCTATCGTGCTAACAGACGGACGAACGGACGGACAGACAGACAACTTTACGATGTCATAGGTATCCCTCCACTTACGTTTTGGGATCCCAAAAAGGAAGCATTCATACGCGAAAGTTGGACCAGTCTAGATTTCAATAAAAGCGACTTTGTACTAGATCTGTTCGATATCCGTAATTGGAGACACCGGGACTCGAAACTCACTCGTTTAGTGCATATGGCAACGTCAAATTACATGTAAAAAAAAAATCGAGCTTTAAATGTAACAAGACTGGACTACTTGTTGGACATGATTCTGGTCAGTTATACACGGTGAGTGAGGGAATTGAGTGAGTTCCTCAGTTGTTGTCTGACACATGACAACTTGTAAAGAACAACACATTTTATCTCAACGTCTTATTTTCAACTTTATCTCTAATTTTTTGTAATTTTTCACAGTTTTTCAAGGAATATTCACAATTTTCGCAAGATTAAATGGAGGTACTGATATTCTAATACGACCTGTCTAAATTTCTTTTTATGGCACTTGTAGCCTCTGGCTCAAATGCAATTCACCTATCGTAATTCCGTCTGTCGGTCTGTCCGGTTTTTTTTTCACACTTTTTCGAGCTAGGGTACTTCCAGATGTACTAGGACGATGAAACTTGGCAGACTTATCAGGGACCAACCAAACTAACCTGGATATAACCAGTTTCTCGATCCGACCATCTGCGGGGGAGTAGGGGGCGGAGGAATCTGGAAAATTAGGGCAGTTTTTCACACGTTTCCGAGTTAGGGTACTTCCAGGTGTGCTAGGACGTGAGGGACTGATGGAGGGAGGGGGAATCTGGAATTTCGAGTTATGCGTAACTTTGGAACGGGTGATGGATTTGAGTGAAATTTCATAATTGAACAAAGGACATGTCTCTGGGGATCTTTTTCATGTCAGGAAGATGGGGGGGGGATACGTGAAAGGCTGATACTGGAGAGATTGGGATGGAACTTTCTGGGAGTAAGAAAAAGATGCTCTGGATAAATCTTTTTCACAACTGGATTGACTTCGGCGATTGTGGGGGGAGTTTGAGGGGAGGGTGGGGGTGTCGGAATTCCGGTGATCACGATTTAAGGCACTTAGATGTGCTAGGACGATCTTGGCTGGAATATTAGACATTCGAGAAGATTGGCTTAGAAATCGCCACTTTTCAAATCCGACTATTCCTTAAAGTACCAATCTTGATTGTAAAGTAAGAAAAATACTTTTAAGCGAAATATACATTTTCATGGGTTTTGCTTACAAATGCAGTTCCAGCTCCCTTAAAGTGCGCATGTTAACTGCAAAGTCGGAAAGCACTTTTTATCAAATGGTTCGTCTCAACTTATGATAGCGGATTCAACAGCTACTGGGGAGTTGATGGAGGGGTGGTCGGAAATTTCAAGAAACGGATAGAATGGAGGGATCGGAGTTAAACTTGCTGGGAAGAACAAGCATTTATTCTAGATAAATCGTTTGCACAATTGGACTGGAGCAGGACACTTGGGGGTAGGAGGTGGAGGGGGGCCTTCCAGAATTCATGTGATGGCGTTTTTCAGGACGAAAGTTGGCAGGCATATCGGGACCCGAACATCTCACAGACCCCTTACCTACTACATACAGCTGCAAGTGCCATTTGAGCTTACAACAATTTTTCGCACCCATCTTCATACTCTTCTTTACGAAAACATAAAAGCTGCACTAATAATCAACTCGTGTTGATCCTAATTAAACGAGAAAGGGTGTCTCCAATGGAGTAATCTTCCGTCCGTCTGTCCGTCTGTCAGCACGATAAATCTCGAAAGGAATGGGCTATTTTGATGAAACTTGGTGTGAGGATTCTTTCTGTCAACGGTAAGATCAAGTTCGTACATGGGCTCTGTAGTCCTACATTTAGGGGGGGGGGGGGGTCAAATTAAGGGGCAACACAAAAATTGTGTAACAGCTAATGCGATAGTCGATTATGGGGTAAAAAGACATGCTGAACACGATGGTGAAAACCATTTTCTTTCCGGATAAGGCAAGGTTGGTTGGTTAGAATTAAAAGTTTTCTTTGAAGTTGATTAGATGTTCTGTTATGGAATAAGAAGACATACTGAACGCGATGATGACAGACTAGTTCGCCCGGAATCCGGCCAAACCGGAAAATTTGTTAAAAGCGAAAGTTTCGTTTGAAGTTGATTAGATGACAGATATAGGGCTAAGAAAAGACGCTGAGTCTGTATATGACACTCATTTTTACCCGGACATATAATTAGTCTGGAATCCGGTTGAAACCGGAAATTGTATAAGTTAAAGTTTTATTTGAATTTATTAGATGTTCTTTATAGGGATAAGGAGATACGCTGACTTCGTTTCTGGATTGTTCTTTTTTTGCTGGACAAGTAGTTCACTCGGAATTTGGCCGAAACCGGAAATTTGGCAGATGTAAAGCAGGAAGTTTCGGTCAGTATCGTCAAAATAGAAATGGCTTGTAAAGGTATATCTGAACTTGGTTTTCTCAGATGGTTAGCGTGGCAAAGACTAGATCTAGCGAAGACAAGACCCAATTCCCGGGGATCAAACATTAGATTTTTGGGATCCCATCGAAACCTTATGTCTTGTTTCTCAAGAGATATCCTCTTATTACATGGAATCCCAAAACTTGCAATGGATATTGCAATCTGTAACCCTGGTCTGTCGTGGTTAATCCGCGAAATTTCTCGAAAAAGTTAAGTAGCTTTTGGACATTCGGGTCCCTGGTTTGAAAGCCTTCGGTTCTTACACATTTAAACACATATCTTTGATGTCCTATTTATATTCAGTTGGTAGGCTACGTAGAATTAGAAAAACCATCTTCCCACTAACAAGAGGAAAATTTCCGTAAAGAGTTCAGTCTCGTACATTGCAATTACTTTTGATAGTAGGGCTAATATTCTCTCCAAGAAATACTAGGAGGCGACACGAGAAAGCTTGGCATTAAAATCTACGACCTAACCCTCAACTTAGGTCCGAGTCTCGATACGCGACGGGCGATGCTCTACACGGCAATTGAAGAACGAAAAGTTCGCTTACAGTCAGAATAACGTACAATAAAAGGATTGTTTACGAGTTGTAGGTGTTTCCTGATTTCCATCTGAGGGACTGGAATTCACGAAGGCTTTGCAGATGTTCTTTAGCACTACCATTGTAGCGCACAAAATCATATCATACCACCGACCTAACGGGGTTATGAAACCTGGTTTTAACGACTCAGCTTGCCTTTGACAGGGACGGATCTACGACTGAAGCTGGCCAGAAGTGCCAAAATTAACAATTAAAAAAAAAAAAAAAATCGGATTGTCTTAAAATAAAACGAGCGTCTGGGACCTCGATGAGGCCAAAATAAAAGAGTGATAGGACTTAGCAAAAGGCAGGAGAGGGGTGAATCTCCGCTCCTTCGGGCCACCCCTTATTCCTACTATGCTTTTACTTTTTATTTCCTTGTGAACTACTCCCAATCGAGTTGCCAGTCGAAAACTTTCGCTGCACGTTACTCTATTTTTACCTTTTACTTTTGTGTTCATCCTCTATATTTTCCTTTCGTATTTTATGCAGAATCTAAAAACAAGCTTCTGATATTTCTGACTAAATGTTTACGTAATTATTATAGTGAAAAAGTAACATAAAAAACGACGAAGTACAGTTCCGAAACCTACCTAGGATGTTGAACTTTGGATAGGTCTGTTTGCGAGTATCGTTGCAAAAACCTTTCAATTTCCGTAAAAATTAGCAGGCTGAGGTTCAGGTTCTTTTATTTCAAAAATACTTTGTGACAATATATTTTGATCACTGGGGGCCGGCAGGGATACGAGCTCGTTAGCTCGGCCGGCGTTAGCAAGAACCTCTTTATCAAGCAACAAAGTTTGTTACAAACTATTTGAACAGCTTTTCTTTTCACCCATCTTCACGTGAACGGGACCTTTTTCTTAAGTAAACAGAACAGTCGCACCCAAAGGAATTTTGTATCGACCCTAATTAAACGAAAAAAGGATCGCTCCTTCGACTTCGATCTTCCCTTTCTGGACACAATCCATGTTGATTTTTCGGCCTTTGGAGTGTCGTCTACGAAGGCCGGGGATGGGCTCGTGAGAGGTAGGCCAAAAGGTGGACTTGCGATCCTCTGCAGACATAACTTGAAAGGTATGCTTTCTTTTCCTATTCCTGCCGATGAGCGTCTGCAGCCAGTTTCTCTGAAGTGCGGTCTTTCTCGGATTCTGCTGGTGAATATTTACATGCCTGTTTGCAATCCGGAAAATTTACCAGAATTTAATATGTACCTTGATAGACTAGTGTCGTTTATTGATGATGATATTGTGCCGACCCATTTGTGTTTTGTTGGTGATTTTAATGCGGATACTGTAAAAAATCCCTTTTTTACGTTGAGCTAGACCAGGTGGCTCGTAATAATGACCTTGCGATAGCTGACGTGGATTGCCTCAGTGATACATCGTTCACGTTTATGAGCCATGTGGGCTCTACGTCGTGGCTTGATCACGTGATTGTGTCACGGTCTCTTCGAAATTTTTTACGAAATGTTCAAGTTCGTTATGATATTTTTGGTTCTGACCATTTTCCAGTTGTTTTTTAGCTTGCCCCATCGCTGCTCAGCCGGGACGTGAGCGAACGGGCCCCCACTGTCCCTACTCTTTCTCCCCCGGTGGTGGCTTTGGGATAACGCTACTAATGATCAACTTGCTGCGTACAGAGGTGGGGTTGAACATGGTCTGAGGGTTTTACAACAAAATCTGCCTGTTGTGTGTAAAACTGGTGGTGGTTTTTGTTCGGATACTGGTCACAGGTGTAGCCTCGTACATATGTACCTGTCTGTATGTGCAATACTAATAACTAATGCTTGTGTGTGCCTACCATTTGTTGCACAGAAAACAAATCCTGGAAGAAAAGAAGTTTTACCTGGTTGGAACAGGCATGTGAAGGTCCATTTTACAGCAGCCAAGGAAGCTTTTAGGGAGTGGCTGGCGAATGGCAAATTCCCAGGAGATGAATATGACCTGCTGAGAAGAAGCCTAAATCAGAGGTTTCGTGGTGCTCTTCGTTGGTGCCGGAAAAATTTAGACCGGCTTAAGGCTTCAGCGCTTGCGGCTTCACTCACGAACTGTAAGTTTAAGGAGTTCTGGAAGAGGGTAGCCAGAAGTAGTAAGTCCAGTGCCCCAAAGGCGGCTGAGCATGTTGGTGGCGTATCTGGTCCAGCAGCCATAGCCGATTTATGGAGTCACCACTTCGCATCGACTTTTTCCTCAGTCCCTTCTGAACTTGAGTGTGTTGTGCGAGATGCGCAAAATGCCATTGCTCTTGCTGACCTTGAGCAGCTAATTTCACATGAGGTTGTTTCTAAGGTGGTAGCTGGGCTTTCAGGTAGTAGGAGTGGGGGTCTCGATGGTTTAACTGCGAACCATCTGAAGCATGCTGGCCCGCAACTAACTAGTTTTTTAACTGTCTTGTTTAATGGCTTTCTTTTGCATGCATTTGTGCCTGATCCTTTAACGGAAGTTTGTCTGATACCTATCCCAAAGTCGGTGACTGGTGACCTAAGTAGCCTTACTAACTATCGGCCTATTGCTATGGCAGCTGTTATCTCTAAGGTTTTCGAAAAATATCTTTATGATATTGTCGAACCTAAGATACGCTCGTCATCATACCAGTTTGGGTTCAAGCCCAAATCTTCTACTGATTTTTGTGTCTTTATTCTAAAAGCGGTGATAGAGTATTTTTGGCTGTTTTCTTCCCCTGTGTTTGTGTGCTTTATTGACGCTAAAGCTGCGTTTGATAGAGTTAACCAGGCAAAGTTATTAGTTCTAACCCTTGCATGCTGGTTTCAAAACCAGAAATTCTGTGTCAGATGGGATGGGGTTTTCAGCAGCCCATTTCATGTTTTAAATGGTGTTAGACAAGGTGGAGTTTTGTCCCCTATTCTGTACAACCTGTATGTGGATGAACTTAACAGTGCCCTTGTTAATGCAGGTGTAGGTTGCTTCATCCAGGGTGTATGTTTTAACAATATTAGTTATGCTGACGACGTTGCGCTTCTGGCCCCTACGGTTCATGCACTGAACCAACTGTTGGCTATTTGCGATGATTTTGCTTTACAGCACGATATAATATTCAACACGAAGAAAACGCTATGCATGGCTTTTATCCCACGTGGAATTCGCCTGCATCACCTTCCCAAAGTTTTTCTTTCAGGGCAAACTCTTCAATTTGTGGATGAATTTAAATACCTAGGGTTTACGTTCACCCCTACGCTGAGCGACGAGCTGCATGTAAAAGCCCTATCACGGGCACTAGCGCTCGAGCTAATCTGCTAATAAGGAAGTTTGGGGCTTGCGACTCGCCCGTCAAGACTTTTCTTTTCAGGATGTACTGCACTCAGCTTTATTGTGTGGCTCTTGTAACTAATATTAGGGTTAGGCGCAAAACCAGTTTTCGTGTCCTATACAATAACTCTTTTCGTTGGTTGCATGGGTTAAAGTGGAACTGTAGTGCGTCATCAATGTTTGTTGGTGAAGGCCTTCCCTCTTTCCCAGAAATTAGACGCTTTTCTGCCCTTTCCCTGCAGAAGCGTATTCTTGAGTCCCAGAATCCGTTGCTGGCTGTCCTGGCTGGGCCGCACATGAGGCTGACGCTGCCAATATGGTTGTCGTGGGGGAAGTTGCTCTTCTGCAATTTCTCTCCTTCAGTGAATTAGTGTTTTGTTCTTAATTTTGTTTTGTTTTGTTGGTGTTTGTAGATATATATGGCCCTTGTTGGCCGTCCATTTAGTTAAATAAATAAATAAATATGATTATTCACCTGGGTTCGCGCCCCTTCTTCATAGATATTACTGATCTAGCAAAGTGGGGCCAACTGTCGGATTTTTGGGCCAAATGACGGGTAGGCGAAATGTCGGAAAAGTTGGGCTAACTGACGGATTCTTAGGCGAAATGACGGGTGGGTGACTGTCATAAAAATTGGGCGAACTGACGGATTTTTAGGCGAAATGACGGATAGATCAACTGACGGATTTTTGGGCCAACTGACGGGTGGGCAAACTGTCGGAAAATTGGGCGAACTGACGGATTCTTAGGCGAAATGACGGGTGGGTCAACTGACGGATTTTTGGGCCAAATGACGGGTGGGCGAACTGACGGTAGGTGAACTGACGGGTGGGTCAACTGACGGTAGGCGAACTGACGGGTGGGAGTAGTGACGGGTGGGTGAACTGACGGGTGGGCGTAGTGACGGGTGGGTGTAGTGACGGGTGGGCGTAGTGACGGGTGGGAGTAGTGACGGGTGGGCGTAGTGACGGGTGGGCGTACTGACGTTGGGCGAACTGACGGGTGGACGAACTGTCGGATTTTGGAAGTGGGCGAACTGACGGGTGGGCGAACTGACGGGTGGGGGTAGTGACAGCGACCCCTTTCTCTAACAAACATGGTTTTGCAGCTGACACTAAATAGGTAGTATAAACATTTGAAATTACAAACACAGCTTATAATTTTTAAATTCTTAGAGCACAATTTCGCATGCGTTTAATCCGCTCCGGAAAAAGTAGAATATTTTCTACTCAAACCGGCACGAAATTATCGGACCGAATCCGCACGCGATGCGTCAAAATTCCGGAGATGAGGAGTTGAGTCAATCAAAATTAGCAGATTGCTGTAGGTCTTTAAGTCTGACCTCTGTCCTTTGTTTAAAGACCGTGACAGCGATGGGTTTTTACCTTGTCCAGCAAAGAAAAAAAGGCAGACTGGGACCCCTTTAGACTACGGCCACTGCGTAACATGCCAAAATGATTCAAGTCGTCAGTCTTTCAACGGTAAAGAGCTTTGACAGCCTGGTTGCTGCAGCGAAGGAAAGGACTGATGCGGCTGCATTACCGCTACGCTCTATCCTGGATGAATCAGGGGCGGAAGAGTTCATGTCCAAGCAACCGTATTGGCCCGACCATTGTCGCAAGTCATTCACGAGTAAAAACCATATCATGCGAAGTAAAAAAATCAAACTTGCAGTCAGTTAGTGACCTTGGTGCTGACGACGTGATCCGAACAACTAGGAATACTGTTGGGAGATTTGACTGTGGAAATTGTTTGATATGCAACACTGGCAGCAACCGTCGGAACAAGTTATCTCAGATCGCAACCTCTGATAGACAGGTTAACTTTTATAGAAAAGCGAAGGCCATTCGAGACGTTCGACCTCATGTCCTGCCACGAATCGAAAGGACGGGAATTCACCTGTTGATACTGTCGCTCTTGAAGTTCGCTATCATGATAAGTTCATGAAGAACTTTCTGGCTGTACATGAACCGTGTGCAGTATAATGTGGGGAGACCCTTTCGTTTACTATACCAGAACGCGGTTTATCAGACTCATTCCAAATTCGGAGCCACAGTTTAGCCGATTCACATGCTGAAACAAGATTCCGAGTTTTTTTTACGAATCGGCAAGTTCTGTTTTTTTGCGAACACGTCTGGTCGGAACCGCACTAAGCTCCGCATATCGAAGTGCGTTATTTACTTCCGCGAGATAACTCGTAATCTGTATTTCAATCTCACGCTCACTAAGATAAGAACTAAAATCGGGGCTAAGAAGATGGAACAGAACTTTGATTTTGTCGAGTAGCGAGTCACACTCCAACATAAATAACTGGCTATTAACGCGTCCCCAATCTTGGATATCGAACCATGTTTTTGTAGATAGTCGTTTTACTTACAGCAATAAGCGCTATAGTCACACAGATCGGAAAGTGATCAGAGTAGAAACCTTCACGCAAAACTGCGGCTTGGTTCCGGAGGAGAGGACAAACTATGTGATCAAGGTTCGACGTTGAAGAGCGAGTGCCTATATAAGTAAACTTTTCATCTTTTCCAACTAACGAATAAGATGGTAGAATAGAGCTCCAGAACAACTGGCTCCTGGGGAGCATTTTGTTCGTCAAGTCACAATTAAAATTACCAAGAATTATGACGCGTGAGTCTGAGGACTTCTCCACTTTCTTGACCAGGCGGCACACTTTTTTGCAGGCCTTCGGGAACTTTGAGTCAGAATTTTCGTCGCGATAATTCGTCAGGAGGTGAACGTTCATTATCGACATATCCAAGCATGACACCGCAAGAATATGATCGAACGATTCAATGCAGGTTAAGCTAGTCAAAATGGCAAGGCCACCTGAAGGGCATCTAGGAGCTGCAATAGATTTCGCCGACGAGAAAAACATAGAGCAATCGGGCGAAATTTTTAGCAGTTCTTCCGTTTATATTCCACGATAGAACCGAGACAGGACGCATCACTGTCTCGGGATCTGTTTTAGCAGGGACTGAGCCACAGGGCACTTGTAGCTGTAGCATGGGTGACTCGAGGACTTGCAAAGAACACATTTTTGCGGTTTCGTACAAGGATGCTCTTTAGAGCTGGAATGTCCCCCTTCACCACAAACTGAGGAAGTGGAGGGGGTCTTGCGCGGCGGATATATGGCCAAACTGCTGGCAGTTATAGCACCGGGGTGGAAGGAATCTGTATTCTTCGATTGGCAGCCGCTCATAACCTACTACAATAGGGGGGGGGGGGGTGCATTGCGTTTAGCAGATGCTCTTTGTTTTCAAACTTCCACTTGTAAGACTGGGTCGAGCCGATCTTAAGCGCCCAAACGCAGTTTTCCACCTTAGCATAAACATCTTCGGAGCACGAGTCGCCTGGTAGTCGACGCATAATTCCGTAATCAGCGGGGGTTTTACTTACCGGAGGTAGAAATAGCTTGACATACAGAATTAGCGGCATTCTTTCTATCTACAATGACCGTCCAAAGAGACTTACGAGGCTTCAGTTGGACGATGCTAGCAGCCTCGTTGCCACACACCTTGTTCAGATACTTTCAGATATTTCCGTGCTGCCGCATCTGTCATGTCCTTAGGAGGGTTTCTCAAGACAACGGCATAAGAGGGGGATCAGAGAGGTAGACTACTGACCCCACTATCGCTAGTAGCTCTAGTCTCTCCGGGAATAACTGGAACCTCGTCAGGTTGAAATATTACGTATCTTGCGAGACTAGTTTTCTTTTCATCGCACGGTAGAAAAATTTAAGATGTCTAGAACGTTGTCAGTGGGATTATTTCTAGCTATCGCACGAGTTCACACTAGCTCCTTAGCTGAAACGACCGAATCTAGACCGAAAAAGTCGAGGGCTTTCTTCGCAATATCATCGCAGCGGACGAGTTTACATGCGCAAGTTGTATAGTTTAAAACAGCGTTCCACACAAGTTTGTCGCTCCAGGGCGAATAGATAACGATCATTAATCCGAGGGTGCAGTCAGTCAATGCTGAAAGTCTACCTCACAGGAGCTATCCAAATTTCAGACAATTTAACATAATATTATAACTTAGGATAGCTTAGGTGAAATATTTGTTTGGACACATCTCTAAATTCTGGCAGGAACATGTCAATTTATTGTTCCTTTTTTCTACATTAGTTTTCTTTTCTGCCTTTAAAACTCTCAAATGAAAGTAGAGGCTATTTCAAGATAAAAAAGATATATAATACCTGTAGCGAGTCAAGTTTCATTTGCCGCAAGAACGGACATAATCGGATATGTCCTGATTATCTGAGGATCGTAAAGCACCAACCACATATCTTTGTAATGTTACAGTTACTTCATGTTTTTTAGACTCCATTCACTCGACAGGAGGAGTTGCCCATCTCAAGTACATAGGTTGAACGTCAAAATGGTGAAAGGAAATTTCTATTAGATCATTAGCATAACAAGGCTAGGCAAAAGACAATAGCCTGATAGTCTCTTGTCTTTCTCTGAGCAGGTTGTCCACAGCCATTCCGGAGACCGCACAATCTTGATTTCTAGCTGTCATATTTCTAATAAAGTGGAATGTGCCAACACTTCTAAAACATTTGAGCAAGGCCATGCCCATGATTGAAAATTGTCTGTGAACTGAAACGGAAAACTGCCAAAAATAAAATAAGTAAATTAACTACTTTCCATTAAATTTATAATTTCAAGGTCCAGCTGCTGGAAATGTGATAATTGGCCAATCAATACACAAGATGCGCCTAGTGCCAAACATTTCTGACTGGTCTCTAACAAGAATTCTGGTAAACAGGTGAGTGCTTATCGTCTAAATAAAACTGCTGACGAACAGTACTAAAAGCAGGAAAAATTATCACCTGTGACGTGAGAAAGTTTCTTCCTAAAGCAATTATTAATCGTTGGACTGATTTAACAGCTAATCCAGACATTCTGTTTACCTTTTCTCCTGATCGCAAGCCATCAGTTTGTTTAGGTTTTAACTTGATTTCTGGGTTGCTCTTTTGGCTCGAGAAAAAAAACACGCAGAACGCCTTCTTTTTCAGGTGACGAAACTTTCCAGGTTTGATTAGCAAAGAATTATAGCCTTGACTGGTTATTTTTCTCACGTCTTTAGAAGTACCACACTGGTCTTGGCTTTTGTTCATTTATTTGTATTTGAAACATAGAGGGAAATTATTATTTTGATCCTTGGCTTCCTACTTGCCATAACGGCTGTCTATTCTTTCAAACCTAGGAAATTTGGTTTATTTTTTGCTCATTGCTTGACGTGGTTTTGAACATTCACAGTGGCAGTAGGGGTGGTTATCATTGTACGTGTGGTAGAAAGACCATTTTTTGTGGTCAGCTTTAATATGCGGACTAGTACTTCCCGAAAACATTGTCACTTCCTTCATAAAGCAGGGTAACCCTCGATAACCAAATTGGCAAATTGAGCTGCATATAGGAACTAGCCATCATCGGAAGGAGAGGATTCTCAGCATGCAGAATTCATGTCTGAAGTGACAGGGCAGATGCCCACCTCACTTCACCAAAAGTAGGAAGACCTTCACCAACAAACATGCCTGAACCACTACAATTCCAAGAGAAGCCATGCACCACCTTAGAGAATTGTTGTACAGGACACGGAAAGCACTCTTAGACTTCAGGGTAAGTCTATTCAAGACTGATTCACGAGGGAAACGCTATACAGTTGTGTAAAGTAAGCTCTGAAAAGAAAAGATTTTACAGGAGCATCACACCAACCAAATCTACGAATTAGAACATGGGCAAAGGCACACAAAGACCTGGACAGGGCTGGAGCGTTCAACTCATCACGTAGTTTTGGAGTAAAGGTGAATCTGATATACAGCATCACACTCTATTTGTGTCTGTTGTTAATTCCGTCTATGTGCCGTATGTAATTGGAAAGCAAATGGTTCTGACGATGATGCTGAAAATGTTGCTGTTGAGGTATTAAAAAAAAGATTAAAGTTTCAAGACTTTTAAGTAGCCAATGGGATAAGAGTATTCAGAACAAGAAATCAGAATTTTGAGTAAGAAGATCTGCTATGACAGCAATATGTATCTGCTCAAGTATTGGAGTTGTTATTATATTTTCACTAATCTGGGGATACTCTCGAGACAGGACAGAAGGACAAAAATTGGGAAAAAAAGAATAAGGGTAGATCTTTCTCTTAAGATATTTCTATCATGTTTTGGACAACTGTGAAGTCATACAGAGACATTTAAAGTTTAAGATTGTTATTACTAGATTGAAAGCATGATAGAAATACCAAGTGATCCTGTACTTGAACAAGTCAACAAACATGAGCAACTGTCCCGACTGCCACACCCCATAGGCAATACGATCCCTTACCTCCTGAAATTTGTTTCCGCAAATCTTAGAGACTCTTCGTGGATCAGCATTCTCTTTCTGATGAAATTTAACCCATCATAATTCAGTTGAAAAATACAAGAGGAATATAAAACTCCCTGACATCACGCAGCCGCATAATAAAGGGTGTAAAGTTGAAGAGAAGTCTCTGTATGCTGCAATAGCTACCCAAAATGCACTTTCTTGAAAGTTTAGAAGTCAAGCCTAAAAACACATGCGCCGAATGCAATTTGAATTCTTCTGCGCTGGGCATTCTAGGATTTTTCATCGGAGAGTTGAGATACTTCGGGATTGCAAGAATTAGAAAACTGAGACCTTATGAAACGATGACGCGTACCATTTTAAATATCTCTATTCTTCGGCTATTTTATAGGAATTTGTCGTATGCACTGTCCTTTCTACTTAAAAGCTTGTCTGGAACACGATGAACAGCTCGGTCGGAATCACCTGAAGCGATCTGTTCGACACTGACTGAGTTGCAGCTTGCTTCCAGAAATGTCTACAGCTCATTCCTTAATGCAGATTCGAAGGATAAAGCCGCAGGCCTTTTGGTCGCTGTTCTTCGCTATGATTTTGTAAGTCAGTTCATGGTGATGAAGCACATTTTGATGAGGGCTAAGATCTTGACATGGTAGGTACGACAAGTTTCATCAGAAGCACTTCGACATTCTCAACAAAACAATGGCGTCTTCGTCTGAGCTCCAAAATATTATCGACGCGGCAAAAATCTTGACTGCCCAAATGAACTCATTCGAAGAAGGTTTTGACATCGAAGAGTAATTCAGAAGGAATCACCGTCCAAGGTGACGACCCTCCAGATTCCGAGGAAATGAAACCCGGGGACGAAGGAGAGGAGAGCGAAGGGTTTCATGAATTCTATAAATCAAGGTTTACTGCCGTTTTAAGGTCATGATTGACGAGCTGGAAAAATCGCATAAAGACACTTGAGAGACCCTTTAACCAGTTCTTCACTAACCACTTCAGTGTTAATGGTGAGATGTTCCAGTCGAGAGATGGAGCATTTCCAGAGGCTTGCTCAAATCAAAGGCATCGATATAATATCGGTTGAGTTCGAAGATATCTTTGGGCTTGCTTTGATCAACCGTAGATGTCTCCCCCTCGATTGCTCGCGTGTTCGTTTTGCAAAGACTGTTCCAGTAACGTCCTCACAAGGGGAAAGACTCTTCAGTAAAATGAGAACTGTGGAACGTGCTGAAGTCAACCATGACGGACATCCGCCTTAATTATTTACTGATCCTTCACTCCGAACTGTATGTGAGAAAATAAACGAGCTACGCGTGTACAGCCATTGTGTACAGCATGCTAAGGAAGTGTACTATGGATGAACCGCGGAAGTGGGACGAACTTTTGAACTATGTTTTATTTGCGTATGGGGAAACAGCCCAAGAATCAACCGGGTTTAGCCCTTACTAAAGGCTGTGCGATGGTTATCCCAGAGGTCCACTTCAAGTACTCAAGGAAGGATTTATGAGATCCCAAAGTCTGAAAGCACAGCCTAATAGCTCTGTCTCTCCTTTGCAGTTGGAAGAACATCTTTTCAAAGGACGGGAGTATGCTTCCGAAAGAGTGACTCAAGCAGATACGATCTGAAAGCGTCCAGCAAGGAAAAGAAATTTGAGGTCGGAGATCAAGTACTAGTGACCCTACCGACTGGAAGTTCTAAACTGCAACGCAGATGGCAAGGCCCTTTTACGGTCACCAAAGTGTTAGGTAAGCGAACTTACTAGGTTTCTGCGTTTCATGGTAGGAAAAATAAGCAAGTGTTCCATATTGACCTTCTTCGGAAATTTCAGAAACCAGTAGCATCTTATTTTTCTACCGTACTTTCCCTAGATAATGACAACCATGATACCAAAGTTAGGTGGGTTGTCTTTTTTATTTTACTATTTGAGTTGGTCATTTTATATAGACTATTCTAAATAAATAAGACAACAAAAGTTATCAGACTGTGAGAAAATCCAGGTGAACCCCAAGTGTCAAGTAGCCTATTTAAAACATTATAAAACAATGGTATACACATTTTTTTTTTTACCGTTACGTTAACGTTTTGTTTTTGGGATCCCAAAACGTAAGTGGAGGGATACCTATGACATCGCAAAAGTTGTCCGCCTGTCCGTCCGGCTGTGCGCACTGTCGAGAATGAGATATTTTGATGAAACTTGGTGTGAGGACTCTTTGGGTCAAGAGTAAGGTCGAGTTCGTAGATGGGCTATGTAGCTCTACATTTAGGGGTGGGGTTTAAATTAAGGGGCAAATGAAATATTTTTAAACAGATGATGTGATAGTCGATTATAGGGTAAGAAGACATGCTGAACACGACGGTGAAAACCATTTTTTAGCCGGACAAGTAGTTAGCCCGGAATCCGGCCAAAACCGGAAAGTCTTTTAAAAGTAAACGTTTTATTTGAAGTTGATTAGATGTTCGATTTAGGGGTAGAAAGACATGCTGAAAAAAAGTCCAATAGTATATATGTACCAAAGCGCGACGGTTCTCTTCGAATTTTTTGCGACTTTCGCTTCTTGAGCTCTGAGATTCTAAACCCTCATCCTTACCCAATGCTGAGAGCAATGAGCTGCTAGCTAAGATAGGGGACGCCAAGTTCATATGAATTTTGATTTGACTAAGGGCTATTTCTAAATCGAAATGGAAGACAGCAGCATCCCTTATACATCGTTCGTTACGCCTGATGGGGCAATACCAATTTCTTTGTATGCCTTTCGGTTTGCGAGTCGCTGGGGCTACTTTCGTGAAAGCAATACGCGAGATCATAAAGGGTTTACCTTTCTGTGATGGTCAATATGATGACTTAGCCGTTTGTAGTAACACATAGGAAGAACATGTTGAGCACATTCGCCTACTACTGGCTCGACTTCAGAAAGCTGGCGTGACGGCAAACCCGAAAGTGTCAAACTGGTATCGATAGTTGCTTGCTTAGGTTTTTTTTATAGGAAGCGGAGAAATCTCCGTCACATTAGACAAGGAAGCTGCGATCAGAGATTTCCCGCGACCAGAGTCTCTGCCAAGTCTCTACAAGTCTCTTATCCCGAACAGAAAAATGCTTTCTAGACCACTGGTCGAGCTAACTTTGAAGACAATTTCGAATATAGTAGAATAGAGTCCCAAGTGTGAGCAAGCATCTAAAGCACTGACAAATGAGCTAACTAGCGACAAAGTTATGTGTAGCTTTCACCCTTCAAAGCCAGTCGTGGTTGCAGTTGACGCTTCAAGTACAGGCATCGGTGCAGTAGCATCACATGTTGTAAACGGGGTAGAAAGTCCATTCGTGTACTTGAGCAGAGCATTGACTCAAGCCGAACGGAACTATGCCACGATTGAACAAGAGTGCCTCGGCATAAAGTAGGCTGTCCAAAAGCTATATTTCTATGTTGAAGGCCGCATTTTACAGTCATAACAGACCATTCTCCACTTTCTTTTCTCGACAGAATGTAGAACAACAATCGAAGACTTGCAAGAGCAGCTTTTGTATTTCAGTTCGTTCAGATCAAGTATGTTCAAAGGAAAGGAGTCCAGAATACTAACGCTGATGCTTTGTCGAGGGGGAGTTTGGTTCCTCAAGATATAAACTTGTGAATAAGTGTTTTTGTTTTTAGATGGGAAGTTGCATCGCCAAGCAAATACCATAACAAGTGAGTTCATCTCTGCTACTCGAGCGACATGGAAAGAGCTAATGGAGTTATGCCAAGAAGATGCACATGTCGCCAAAGCAGTAGAGAAACAATTTAGAAGCGAGATGCCTGAAATTAAGTTCTGCCAGCACGAAGGAGCTATCTTCCGAGTATTCAGAGAGCGGGAAGTACGATTATTGTTACCTAAGCACCATCACGACTATCATGAGCCAAATGCATTTAGCAACTGGGGAACATGTCATGTGCCCCATTACAGTTGAGAGAATTCGTAAATTGTATTACTAGCTCTCGAAGGAAGAAGATGTCTGGAGCCACACGCGCTATGTATGTAACTGCCCAGTTTAAAGCAGATATGAAGACATTAAGAAAGTTCCAGGCTGAAGTTTCTTTTGGGAAGTTTGATTGTAGGGGGAGGAGGGAATGTGAGAAAATAAACGAGCTACGCGTGTACCGACATTTTAGCCACTAGTTAGTTATCCCTTTCCCGCCATTCTGATTGGTCAAGGAGCGGAATGTTACGCGCACTCCGATTGGCCTTTCCATTTCATTGCATTATAAATGCGCCAGCCGGCAGAGAATTAATTTGAAAGCCCGAGCGAGTCAGATAAGTTTGAACAAGTGCGAGAAAAGGAATAAGTCGCTGATTCAGTAAGCTTTAGTTAAGCGTAGTATTTGTATGACCAAGCAGAACCCGTTCTAAGCATAAACTAAGTTCAAAGCCTCCGAATTGAACCAGCTGTCACCGTGCTACCCAAGATTGTCGTAATATGAGTTATCTTTACGTTTCTTACAATATAGACTTTCAGTTGATAAACACATCGTGTAGTGTAATTCGTTTACCGCGTTACATTCTGAACAAGTTGTCTTATATTCGGTAAAATTTCGGCGCTGCAGCCCCCCCCCCCCCCGAAAATGCAGTAGCGACGCCCCTGACCATAACATTACGTTTGTTTTGTCCTCCACTGCATGACTGCTGTATGATAGGTCTCCCTTCCTGAACTGTTGAAGTTAGCAAGTTTAAAGCTACATATTTCATCATTTCAGATGTTCTTGATACTCGTGATGGTCCAGAATATGCGACTTCCAATCCCATTTTCGGCTTGAGAAAGGAACAGTTGAATACTGCTTGTATCAGGCAATAGCCATGAAGAGAAATTGTGATCAGAATCAGCCCTTCGAAATTGAACCGATGAAGCACATCCCCATAACTCGTTGGCTACTGGCCATCCCAGACAGTTTACGTTGCATATCCGACCGCTTTAATGTATCGAGTACATAGAAAATTGACAAAGTGTGTATCTGTAATATTTGAGCTTGGACCAAGTGTGATAATTTGACCGTCTGGTGCAGATATTGTTCGTGTTATTCAGGGCTTTCAATGATAAGCAAGGCTTCCCCAGAGTCATTGGAGCAATTGCTGATGGTACACGTATTCCAATAAAAGCCACTAAAGCGCATCCTACCTCTTATGTTAACAGGAAGAGCTTTCATTCTCTACATTTACAAGCTGTTTGTGATCCATGATGCATGGGTCTATAGACTCTCATCACTCAGCCACAAATAGTCAGAAGCCATTCCCTCATGAGAGCCATCTAATAGGCGATACGGCATGTCCACTTAGTGACACACTACTAACACCGTACCGAAATATCGGTAGTATGACTACAGCTCAGTAGAATTATAAATTCAAACACTCGTCAACGAGAAAGGCCGTTGAAAGAGCTTTCGGTTTACTCAAAGGCCAGTTCCGGAGAATGAAATACTATGATACCCCAGATCAAGGGTTCTTAGTGAAGGCTGTTATCGCTTGTTGCCTGATGCTTAACATGTGTATTGACCATGGTGAATACATGGAGAAGAAGTAGACAACCAACTGTAAAGAGAGAATGATCCACGTTGGAATTTCTTTTCTTGTTCCTGGGATATTTTTTGTGACTACCATGGCCAGCTGCTTATACAGAATCGAGATTTGCTTTTATATGCGGTCATTGACGGATTTATATGCGATCAAAAGATTGTGCTATAATAGAATCGCAAATTTCTTGTATGGTGATGAATGTGAAACACTTTCGGTTGACTCTATCTTAAATTTGTAAAAAAAAAAAAAATACGATGCAGCCTCATTAGCGAAGAAACGCCGATTGTCCTGGTTTGGCCACGTGAGCAGAAGAGAAGATTCCACTCTGGCGAAGAAAGCTCTGCTCAACACCCCGATGCCCGGTTGGAAGAAACTCCGGGAAGATCAGCGTCAAACGTGGCTGAGCACCCACAAGGAAGACCTAAGCCATTGGAGGCTTCCGCCGGCATGGGAGGAGATGGGATCCCTACTGGCTTCATCTCGATGCCATTCACAGAAGACCGAAATTCATGGCAAACCTTGGTCCGTCAGCTGCTATCGCCAGGGATAGCTGCACAGCTTGCGCCCTGACACAAGTACATGTAATGAATGAATGAATTTATTACATGCAGCCTTGTAATAAGGCATTTGCACAGTACATACAAAAAAAAAAAAGGTAAATGAGCGCTTGACAATAAATACATAGGGAACACAAAATCTACAACAACAGCAAAAGATAAACGAACGCTAAACAAAAACATATAACGAAACACGAAAAGAACAATGAATTTACTGCATTAGCAGGCGCATTTGGGCAATGTGCAGGTAGGCGATTAGATGATGGGAGAAGATGTCCACTTATTTCTTTTAGCTTGACAGTTGGGTCCAAGACATAAAACTTCTCCATGATTCGGTGATTGCGCATGCGACGAGGAAGGTACAGAAGAAAACGGAGATATTTGAAAAAAACATGACCGCATTCGACTGGTGTCTTTTTTCCTGAGAATCGGGTACAAACCAGCGAGGAAAAGCACAGAGGAGGAGCAAAAACTTGTGTAAATTTTTGCTAGACCTGGTTGGTTGTACCTGGCTCTGTTTGGAAGTAAGTCTTTTAAACCTACTTAATATTCGAGTTCAAATAAAACCACACTAGACCCACGTTTTCCATGAAGTAAACACAAATGTTGTGGCTCAAGAAAGCCCCATCTATGTTGTTATCATTCCCAACCAAGGTGTAACACATACGCCACCTAGGCAGTCAAGAAGTTCAGGTTATTGCTGATAGATGACGTATGTCTCTAATTTTCTTTGTGACATTGATCGATACTGGTGATGCCGATCATCAAAAGCGTCATCACTTGATCACGTCCGGTAGCCATGACTCAACTTAATCTTGTTGAGAGAGGAGATGTTTTGTAAATACTACTGAGAAGTATACATTTATTTGATTGAGAGAGAAAGGCCACATCAAACAAAGCCTTAAGAAAACCGAAAATCCAAGCTGAAAACAAAAAAGAAAACGCTGTAAAACACGAATTTTGCACCACGCTAGGCGCCAGACATTCCGGATTCAACTAGCTCTGTGCCACCCATGACATCGGAGCTGCCATCCCATCTCAGAGAAAAAACCTACGTTTAGGCACGTAAGAGCTCCACTACGCGAATATAACATATGCGATACGCCGATGCAAATTTTATACGCTGATTCTTTTGGAAAACTCAACGGCTATAGACATGTTTTGATTGTCCAGGATGGCTTCACACGTTTCGTGTGGTGCATCCCATTGCCAAACTTACAAGAAGAAACTGTTGTTTCCCCTTTTGTAAATAATGATCTAGCGGAAAAGAAAGTAACTGACAACCATGCCTCATTTCGGTCAAAGCTCAATTTGCAGCTTTGCGAAGCTTTTGGTATTAAGAAACAGTTTATACTAGCGTATAGACCTTGTTCGGATTTAGCGGAAATGTCCGTTAAAGCAATAAGCAAAGTTTTAGAAATTCTTTGATGGTAGTTCCTGATAGAAATCTGTGGGAAAACATCAACGAAAGAAAGGCTAAAGCGATAGAGCCAAAGATATCACGCTCATCTAGCTCCAATCTTTTCGTGCTACGACACACAAGTTCAGATAGCATAAATTCTGAGCAACTTCCTGAGAAAAATCCAGTCGAGTCTGACTCTGAACTGCTGAATTCGAGCCACCAATCATCTCATTTGTGCACGCCTACTCTAGCATCACAATAAAACCGGGACTAAAAAAAGTGTGACTCTGATTTTGATGAAATTTGGATATGCTAGAATAACCCCTGTAAAAGGATTCGATACAATTTTGAACGGTATCCAAGTTGCGGCCATTTTTAGTGAGCCAAAACTCGAGAAAAAGGGTTGAAAAATGTAAAAAATGACTTTCCTTAAGGATTTTTTTTCTGGAACCAAACAAGGTAGAGAGTTCTGGTTTGTGTCTTTCTGATAAATTAATCTTGAGCTTTCTGACAGAATTCCTTCAAACGACCAGTTTGCAAACTTGTATCAATTGTTGAGGGTTTTATTCAGTAGTTCAGAATACGATTATTGTCAAGTTTAAGGGAATATCACAGATTTTCTGGAAGTGCTGCGGGGATTATAATAACAAAGTTTCTAGAACTGGTAAAAAGCTATCTTATGGCGTTGATTCGAAGTCTCTAGCTCATCTGGCTCAGATTCTAGGAGCCTGTAAAATCTGCAGTTTGACAAAAAGTCGCAAAAACGCTAATCTCTGAGGTCAATTATCTCTGTGTAACCTCAGTAAATTTTTGTCTTTCCTTTTTCATTCGAATGAGCGCATTCTCGCCTTTCTTTTGGTATCCTAGCCATCTTCCACCTTTTGAGTTTAGATATTTTTGGGGGCAACTGAATTTGACCTACTTTGAGACTAACAATCTCGCTAAAAACGGGCACCAAATTTTATTGTAATTTTTATTTCGGCTGTTTGCGTAACTGGCTTGTCGCTGGGTTCTTATAATGGCCCACTTGGAACATTTCATCGTACTGAACTAATTGATGGTGCGTACCCTCTGGCAAATACACAAGTTGCTTGGTGGAATGAATGCTACGTATTGGTGTATAGTCTATTGAACTCAGTGAAAATTTGAGGCAAGCAATTTTACCGAGAATGAAGCAGTTATTGCATGTGATTTTGCCGAAAATTACTGCATGGTCATCCAGGAAACCGTGCAGGCCCACCACTGGAACAGTACCCAAGCTATACTTCACACGTCCATGATCTACGTTAATGTGGGAGGGAAACGAAAAAGATCGCGTCTGTATTATTAGTGACCATATGACCGACGATACGGAATCAGTCCACTGTTACCAGGCTAAGCTCATGGCGTACGTTAAAAATATTTTTTTTTCTGCTCTTACGAAAGTGTCGTACGTTACTAACAGCGGTGCTTCGCAGTACAAGAACAAAAGTTTTTTTCAAACTCGTTGCTCCATCAGACTGACTTTGGAGTACCCGCCGAGTCTTATTTTTTTGCGACTGCTCATGGGTCGGTAGTGCGTGTGTCGGTATTGGGGGTACGACAAAACGCATAGTTGCTAAAGAGAATTTGCGTCGCATAGCGGATATATTTGATGTTTGCTTCAGAAAGATCACTGCTTCAGAAGATGGGAATCGAGAACTTTTTTGTTAGTAGTGAAGACGTAAGAACGAACTCAGAAACTTACCATCTGCACGAGCGGTTTTCACATACCGTTGTTTTTTTCTGGAACTATAAGTCATCACCGTTTAAAACCTGTCTCGCATACCCATGTTCCGGGGTTCTTGACATCTCCGAGTTCAGAGTATTCTGAACGCATGGTTTTCGCGAAGAGTTTTACCTTTCTTCCTCACATAACAGCTTTTCTGACAGTGAATAATGGTTCTTCGGGCCATGTTTTCTTGATTTCACTTAATAAATATTGCAAGATAGGTTTCTCATACATCCAAACAAGTCACTAAGAAGTCAGGTCGAAACGAGGAGGTGCAAGACTGCGGCACCTTAACTATTTGCTTAATTTTACAGAGTAGCTTTGTACATTCCACCAATAAACTCAATATATCTCCGAGGCTGTGCACCACCAATTAGTTCAGTACGAAAGTTCGAAGTTTGGCATTATAAGAAGCCAGCAACCAACGAGTAACGCCGAGTAACGCCAAAATTCACATTTTTAGCGAGATTTCTAGTCCCAAAGCAGGTCGACTTCAATTGCAAAAAAAAGTGTCTAAACTCAAAAGGAGGAAGATTGCTATGGTACCAAAAGAAAGGCGAGAATGCGTTTTTTCGAATGAAGAAAAAACGAAAAAATTTTACGGAGGTTACACAAAGCTAATTGAGCTCAAAGATTGGCATTTTTGCGACTTTTTGTCAAACTGCAGATTTTACAGGCTCCTAGAATCTCAACCAAATGAGCTAGAGACTTCGGATCAACGACAAAAGACAGCTTTTTACCAGTTCTAGAACCATTGTTATTATTAGCTCCGCAGTACTTCCAGACAATTTGTGACAACCCCTCAGACTTGGCAAAAATCGTATTTTGAACTACGGAACATGCGATCGGCATAAGCTTCGGGACTTTGGTGGATACTTGCCTTGGTGGCCTTGGGCGTTCAACCTCAAAATCAGGGTGTAAAAGGGATCGGAGAGTTGGGTGTTCAAGGAGTTTTAGTCCAAAATTTCGACACAACTTCTGCCTCCTATTAGACAGCGCATCCAGTCCAAATAAAGAAAGAAGGCCAGAGTACAGGATTTTGGGGCCCCTGTTCACAATTCTTAGGGCACGTTTCTGAATATTCTCTATACGATCAGATTCATCCTTCGTAATACCATAGTGTGTCGAGTTCCGGCTCACTAACAATGGCCGCAACTCGGAAAACGTTCAAAGTTTTGTCGAATCCTTTTACAGCGCTTGTCCTAGGACCAATACCCATAACATATCCAAATTTCATCAAAATCGGAGTCACACTTTATTTGGTTCAGGTTTTATTGATAGAAAATGACCCTCATGAATTTACTACAACTCCTAGTTGGGCTGACCACATTGTTGACAACGAGAGGAGCTACAGACTCCAAGCTACAATGTGGAATGCTGTATCGGAAATCACCACAGCGTCTAAAGCTCTCCAGAGCCGTTTGGACCATTGCATGCAAGATCGACACTGGATCTTTAGAGAGGACTGTAGCTGAGCTGAACAACCAGGTTATGAAAACAATATTTCTATTGTGGATAACCTTCGAAAATTATACTGAGATTACCAAAGAAGAAAGATATAATCCAAACTGGAATATAGGATGGACTGCAAAAGAGATATTTAATTTTCAAAAGAGGGATTGAAGAACTTAGAAAAGAATTGGATTCAATTCGCTTTTTGGTGAATCAAGACAGTCCGAATCATAAGAAACGAGCTGATTCGCTTTCTGATTGGCTGGGGGAAGGATTTCCGTTCCTTTTTGGTGTAGCAACTAGATCGAAAGTAAATGCTATTGCTGATCAATTAGGCAATATGACAAACAACATGACATAAACAACTGGAGTCAATCAACTCTCTCCAAGCTTCGATCATTCATGACATTCCGGCAATGATTTATAAAATTAATAACGACACTTTGGACGAGATTAAAGAAACTTTAAATAAATTTCAAACTAGCTGAATGAAAGGTCAAATCAGCTTTGCTTGGAAGCTACCGGTTATACTGTACGATATTCATTCATACCTGGAAGCAACTCTGGACACTGTACACAGGGCGAATTTGAACAAATTATACCGTGACTTTATTTCATTAAGTAGCAACAACTTTCCAATGAATCTTATCCGTCAACAAATCTTGTACAGATCTTGAAAGAACCGAAGATTAAGTTACCAAACAACCTGGATTTCGCACTTTCGATTAAAGATGTATGGTCATATATCGAGCACGTGAAATGCTTCATGCATCCTAAAAATGGCTTCATCTTAGTAACATGCGACATTCCTTCGCTAACAAAATCATCAAGTTTTTACTTTGTTTACAACGTTAAGAGTTTTCCTTCGCTCCTATTTCCAAATTCACAAATCTTCACCCTTTCAATCCCTTCATCTCCATGGTTCGCAGTAAGCGATGACCACCAGTTCTATCTAAGTATTAATGACGAAAATATGTCTCATACGATCACGAGTAGCAGTGACATAATCGCAACATCAAATTTTCTTGTTTACAAGTCACGTCATCCAGCCCCTGCTGTAATTATGCAGCATGGCTAGGATCCCCATCGTTAGTACAACAATTATGTGGAAAGAAAATTGTGTCACTGTCAAAGTCGATCCTAGAAACTATTTCACGAGAAGAAGTTGTTATTTCTACTTTATATCATATATAGATACTCAAACTAGTCATACGATCAAAAATATCAGTATTGGTAAATACTTTATCGAGACTAAAGACTATTGTAACATCTATAGTTCAAATTTCATTTGAAAGCAAGTTTTCACCAAAAATCTTCGATTGAGATTTCCATTCCATTTCCGAATTTCATGATTTCCGAAATAAAATATGATCTTTTCGGTAATGAATGATCTAACAGAAAACCAAAAATCAGAATTAAGGGCTACCATCGACAGAAAGAGGTTAGCCCAGGATACTGAGAAAGATTTCACAGCTCAAATGTCACTGACAGACGTTGAAAACTCAATTCGTAGCAACTTGCCACTTTTCCAATCAAGTCAAGATTTTTTTCAGGGAATTTTAACGTACTTGAATATTTGTATATTACCATTTGTACAGTTCTATTAATTTTACGAGTCGTGTTTGCGTATTTTTTGCTCGTATTGTACAAAAATCTGAATCGTCTAAGCAGGCATATCCACAACTGTAAAGACCATCGACGACAGACTTCGTAGTGCTTCGTTTTTCGAAGCTTGAACGACAAAAACTGCGGATGGCGCTCCAACTACAAATCAACCATACGGAATACTGCGTATTTTCAATCTTCGGGGGAGGTATGTCACCCATGACATAGGAGCTCCCATCCGATGTCAGAGAAAGTCCACAGAAGTAGAGCGGTCAACAACTTGAGCCTACGTGTGATCTACTTCTGTCGGAGAAGATGATAACCTTCAGAGATCATATATATACTGGAGATCGGTTTCGATCGATCAAGCATTGCCTATTCAACCATTCTCTTATACGTAAGTCAATGTTGTAAATATATAACTAGCTATTTTGTATACCGACTTCGCACCAGCTTTAAGTCCGAGTACCCACTCGCACATCCCTGACACTCTGTTGAGACAGAATCTGTAATATTTGAGCTTGGACCAAGTGTGATAATTTGACCCACTGGTGCAGATGTTGATCGTGTTATTCAGGGCTTTCATGAGAAGCAAGGCTTCCCCAGAGTCACTGGAGCAATTGCTGATGTTACACGTATTCCATTAAAAGCCCCTAAAGCGCATCCTACCTCTTATTTTAACAGAAAGAGCTTTCATTCTCTACAATTACAAGCTGTTTCTGATCCATGATGCATGGGTCTATAGACTCTCATCACTCAGCCACGAAATAACAAATATTCAGAAGCCATTCCCTCATGATAGCCATTTGATATGCTACACGGCATATCCAGTAAGTGACACACTACTAACATCGTACCGAAATATCGGTAGTTTGACTACAGCTCAGTAGAATTATGAATTCAAACACTCGTCAACGAGAAAGGGCATTGAAAGAGCTTTCGGTTTACTCAAAGTCCGGTTCCAGATAATGAAATACTAAGATACTCCAGATCAAGGGTTCTTAGTGAAGGCTGTTATCGCTTGTTGCCTGATGCTTAACATGTGTATTGACCATGGTGATTACATGGTGAAAAAGTAGACATCCAACTATAAAGAGAGAGTGATCCACGTTGGAATGTCTTTTGTTGTTCCTGGGATATTTTCTGTGACTACCATGGCCAGCTGCTTATATAGAATCGCAATTTCCTTGCTTTTATATGCGGTCATTGCGGGTGTATTTGGACGGATTTATATGCGGTCAAACGATTGTGCTACAATAGAATCGCGAATTTCTTGTATGGTGATGAATGTGAAACACTTTCGGTTGACCCTATCTGAAATTTGCAAAAAAAATAAGATGCAGCCTCATTAGCGAAGAAACGCCGATTGTCCAGGTTCGGCCACGTGAGCAGAAGAGAAGATTCCACTATGGTGAAGAAAGCTCTGCTCGCCACCCCGATGCCTGGTTGGAAGAAACTCCGGGAAGGTCAGCGTCAAACGTGGCTGAGCACCGTCGGGAGGAGAAGGGATCCCTACTGGCGTCATCTCGATGACATTCACAGAAGACCCAGATACATGGCACACCTTGGTCCGTCAGCTGCTATCGCCAGGGAGAGCTGCACAGTTTGCGCCCTGACGCAAGTACAAGTAAGTAAATCTCTCAAACCCGATGTGATATACGAGTTCAAATAAAACCACACTAGAACCATGTTTCCCATGAAGTAAACACAAATGTTGTGGCTCAAGAAAGCCCCATCTATTTTGTTATCATTCCCCACCAAGGTGTAAACACATACGCCATCTAGGCAGGCAAGAAGTTCTGGTTATTGCTGATAGATGACGTAGTCTCTAATTGTCTTTGTGACATTGCTTGATACTGGTGATGCGATCATCATAAGCGTCATCACTTGATCACGTCCGGTAGCCATGACTCAACTTAACATCTTGTTGAGAGAGGAGACGTTTTGTAAATACTGCTGAGAAGTATACATTTATTTTATTGAGTGAGAAAGGCCAAATCAACAAAGCATTAAGAAAACCAAAAATTTAAGCTAAAAACAAAAAAGAAAACGCTATAAAACACGAATTTTGCAACACGCTAGGTTTCTCAACTTTGTATGTATTGTACAGTATTTTTTTCTCTGTACAAGATGGTGTAAGTGTAAGTGTGTAACACAGTATTAATTCAGCACTTGAGCTGATAACAACTCGGGTGCTTCGAGTGTTCAATGGACTGATCGGATTAATGCAGTGCTCTATCGCTCAATTGATTGATCAGATTTGTTTTCAGTGTTGGCCGTTAGCCAGTGTATTTGAAGTGAAAATTAGGCATCAGGAGGCAGTAATATGCTTATTGCAGGAAATGAATTTCAAGCTGGACTTGATTCCGCCACTTACAGGAGGCATTTCAGCTATCAATACACAGCTTGATGAAAGGAAATGTACTATGCGGGTTACCATCAAACTGTCAAGAAAGTGGCAGCTGACATGGCGGTGATGAAAAGACAGTTAGCTCACTCGTACTGCAAAAACAACTCACTTGTCGCGGAACTCAAAAGGTCGAATATTATCATGTACAACTTACAGCCTATGAATCCTCCCCGTGCTACGTTGAAGAGGTATACACACTGAGTTGTTCATAGAGGACAGGCTGTTTATGTATGATGAGGAAGAGTCACGATTAGCCACAGCGACAGCCCCGCCCACAGGTGAATGTGCAAGTTGAAGCGGAAATGTGAATGAAAGATCTGCAATGGAAGTACCCACTGTAGAGTCGAAGTTGAGGAAGACTCTAATACAATCACAGATGAAGTTGAAGAACCATCTATGCCAGAAATTCCGGATTCAACTAGCTCTGCTGAGGTTTTCACTAGCGGTGCTGCTTCCAGTTAAAGTTCGGTAGTTCAGGCTAGCATTAACAAGCGTGGTCGCAAACTAGGCGAGATAATCCGTCCCCAGGACCAAAATCAAAAAGGGTATCGAAACTGGAGAAATCAGCAGTATTGTTCCACCGTTGTCAAGTCTGACATTTTTGGTGCTTTTTGACACTTTTTTCCTCTGGGTGACACCGTGACACTTTTTCTCTGAAAGTGACACCTTTTCTGACAAGTGAGACTTTTCAGGTAAAAAAAAAAAAGCAACTTTATTATTTACTGTTGCGGACTACCGGCCCAAACTAATTTAATTTGATTTACAGATAGTGTCGCCACCTATGTAACTCGTAAAAAGTAGCACTGTTAACTCAGCCACCAAAAACTTCACATTCTCCGCGCAAAATCAAGGCCAGGATTTTAAAATTTATTCGTCGACATTAGCCTCTGGAACAGGATATAGTAATGTATATCCTCCTGAATATCAATCATATCCTATGCCCATGCACCTAGCTGTTAGTCAGCCAAATGCTGGATCGCAAAGCCATTCACTAAACACACACCAGGTTACATTGGTTCCCCAAATGGTTCCAGTTACAACTGCGGCACAGACCCAGCAGATATACGCAGCATATCCACCAGGTACAGGGTATAGCCATTATTCAGGTCACAATATCAGTCACCACCTAGGACAAGCATCCCATAGCAAACAGATCCACTTCCAAGCATACGCAACCCACCCTCTCCCAGTACACCCACATTACTCGGTCCATAATGTTATAAATATTCCCACACAGAACAGGTACAATATCCTCCGAAGAACAGGATTATCCGCCTCTCCCTGTTTCAAGTGATGAGGAAAATGATGAAGTATATATGGCAGAGTGTGTTGATCCTAAGTTACCGGAAGGATTAGTCTGTAGCCCTAAGTTGCCAAAACTAGAGCTCATCAGTGGTTTTGGTAGCAGAACCCGAGGAAACAATCTCAAAAAGAGGACAAGGTCTCCCACAGATAGTGTTACCCAAGGACGCCCAATGCCCAAGTCGTCATTCAGTCGTGCCCGAGAGTAGACGCAGGTATTTATTCCAGTGCGCTCAGAGATTTACTGATCTAAAATGTCGCAGTGAGAAAGAACGGTGCCAAAAACTGTCCGGCAGGAAAATCTGAACCGGAGCTATCGGGATTATTGTGACTATGTCGAATAAGCAGAAGCATTACTGCCCCGAATGCCGATCGTTAGTAACGTCGAACGCCGTCCAGTGCCAAGCAGGGTGTAGCAGGTGGTATCATGCCGGAATTAATAGGTGCGCACGTATAAGCGCAAGTGAGTACACAGTACAGTGGCTGTGCATCGAGTGCACGACCAAATCTAACAGGCAAAATACACCTAAGGTTGCAAAGCCGACAACCAAGTCGACACCGCGCCCTCCTGATGCTACTCCGGCTACTCGCCATAATGCGCGAGGAGCCGCTATTGAACAGCCTACCGTTTTTGGCATAGGAATCACCCCAAAGTCACATTTGAAAGGCAGCACGAAAACCACTGCCGCACCGCCCCCACCCCACTCCGTTCCTCAGACTGTGCCCAGCGGTGATAATGAAGACACGACAACTGCACAGCTCCATGAGCAAGTGCTAATAACTCCACCAAGTGAGTTAGAAGTAAGTGATATCGAAGTGCTACAGGAAACCATCAGCTGGCTCAAAAAGGATCTCTCAGCCGCTCAGGCGGAAATTGCAGTGTTACGGGCGGACCTCGCTAATGCAAAATCTCACAGCAATACTTTGGAAAACCACCTCGAACTTCTCATCAGTAACCTGCAAAAATCCGCCAGTGTCTCCGCTCAACTTTCAGAAGTATCCAACCCCTCGCAAACCAAATTAAACCAGGAAAATATTTCAATGCAAATCATCGATAGTCAGCCTCTTGGTAATGACTCACCGCTAGCAGACGCAACTTCTAGTGACGTAAATACCGCATTGCAGAGCCCAGGTCACGTTGCAATTACCTGCGGCTGCGAAGTGTGCTCATATCTTTTCGCTGATGCAAGCGTGAGCAAGGTCACTGTCCAAGCGCAAATAGTCGATGTAATTAGTGCGACTGACGCAACCAGTAACTCAGGCTGGAAGCAAAGACAATAATAGTGGGAAAGACCGGTGACTTCGCTAAAATCGGGTTTCTGAAAATCGATCGGAACGCTGCCTAGCGTTTGGACTTTGTCCAATTTCGAGCGGTAGAAGAATAATATAATCAAAGCAAGAGGGCGCGAGTAGGCAATGTCCGTCAACATTAATTGATTCGAAGTCGTGATTCAACATTTTTGTTTCCATAAAAAAGCTATTTATTCTTTTCCTACTTGTTTTGTATTCCAATTAAAGAGGAAATCTGAATGGAGAGCGGATGCTCTTCATAAACGAAACGAAACAAAATCAACAAAACGTGCTTTGATGATGATTCTGCGGAGAGCGATGGAAGAAATGTCAACAGAGCGATTTTTTAACGAAAGAACATCCGCTAAACGGCGCTGGTTGTTGTGACTCATGGGGCTTACGGGAGTTTCCGGTCTTTCCCACTTTTACTGTCTTTGGCTGGAAGCTTGTCAGTCAGAGGAAAAAGTGCCGTTTTCTAAGAAAAAGCTCATGTGAGAAGAGCGATCAGAGTGACGTTCCCCTATCAAGCCCGAAGAAAGCACACCAGCCTACGGGCAAGAATAGGAAAAAGGCTTCCAAATTCAACACGATATGTCGTTATTTTAATGAAAGTGGTTTTTGTAAGAACAGGAAAAAGTGTCGCTTTTTACATATCTGAGCGCGTTTTATTTCGAAAACATGCAGTAATAATGAGTGTAGTTTTGACCACGTTGATTTGTGTAGTGTTTTATCATGTACTGACAAAGAATGTAGTTTCGCGCATCCGTATTGCGGTATGTCAAAAAGACGTAGCCCTAGTCATGCAAATCGACAGGAAAACTTTTTTTTGAATCAAAACCCGGCATCAAAAAACTTGGCCGGACGGGGGTCGCGAATTCAATCACACCGCGAATACACCTCTCGCGGACCTGCGTGGCTCCCCTTGCCAACAATTCCTCCCGCACATCAGCAACCCCCCTACCAAGCGGGTGTTGCACCTCGACAATCGGTCGGAGTGTTTCTTCCCAATCCGCCACCTCAACAGCATCAACCTTTGTATCCCCCACGATAGATAACGTACCCCCCTCTACATCCGAGCCCTCTGACAGTGTCTCAAATCCCCGTGCCTCCCCCTTTCTGTCCACCTTTGCTGCCCTCACCGGCGAGGACGCAATTTCTCTCGTTTCAGCCGCAATTCCGGTACTGAATAGATTTGAGCCCCTTATTGGTGTGGGTAATGCTGACGGCCGCAACGCCCACCAGGAAAACAATTTATTATTACAAAGGCCTCCTACGAGAACATCAAACACCACTAAGGTAAAGTATTACAATTCTGAACTTTTTTCTTTCCCTAGGTTTATTTACGCAAATGCCGAGAGTTTAAATTTTGATAAAGTGGCCGAGTTAGAAAGTCTAGCTCAGGTTACAAAGGCATCTGTTTTAATGGTTTCTGAAGTCCATCGACAAAACCCGGAACTCCTGAAAATCGGTGGTTTTGATGAATTTATAAAAATGCGACCGGATGACCACCCACTGGGAAAAAAAGGTGGGGGAGTCCTTATTTATGCCCATGAAACTTTAAGAGCAACTAGACTTGATATCCCATTTTTAACCGATTACGATGAAATTATGTGGGTCATTTTAAAACCACGACGTCTCCCGAGGAAATTCACTGGTATAGCTTTATGCGTGTATTAATACTCTCCAGGTCAGACGAGTGAAAATCGCAAAGCATTTGTAGAAAAGTTGCAACTCAGTTCGGATTTTGTTTTGGGTAAATACCCGTCATGCGGAATTTTCATGATGGGCGATGCTAATGAATTAAAGCTCAATTATCTTGACACTGGAATTGGCCTGAAGCAACTCGTCAATTTTCCCACGACTAAGGGCGGTACCTCTCTTGACCGAATTTCCACAAATATGTATGAATTTTACAACATGCCTACGGCCGGTGCTCCGATTGGAGGAAGTTACCATTTTTCTCTTGAACTTAACCCCACCAATTCCATTAAGATTGACTACACTACAACTGTAAATACTAGTCGACCGATCACAGATGAGGGACTACTAACTTTTGGTCAATGTTTGAGTTGCGAGAAATGGGAAAAATTCAAAGATGCTAAAAGTAGTAATGAGAAAGCTACTATTTTCCAAGAAACTTTGCTTCAAAATTACAAGGCTTGTTTTCCCGAGAAGTCAACAAAACGTTTCTCATCAGATCGACCATATATTTCGCAAGAAGTTAAGAAAATGGTAATGGAAAAACGATGGCTTTTCCGTCAGGGTAATACCAAACAAAGCCAACAGATTGAAAAACAAGCTCAGAAAAGTCACTCGAAAACATGCAAAAAAATACTTGGAACGTGAAGTTAATCATCTGTATTGTGCAGTCCCTCCCGCCTTTGCTGGGCGAAGAAGTGCCCACCCCGCCCCCTGAGTTTATTGATTTCCCTCTAATATCAGAGTCCCAGGTGTTTTTTAAATTAAAAAGACTTAAAAGAACAAGCATTACCCCTGTAGATATTCCCGTTGATCTTATTAAAGCATTTCCCGATTATCTCAGTGGCCCACTAACACTCCTTTTTAATCAGGTCACAAAAACAGGTGAGTATCCATCAATCTGGAAAAATGGTTTCATTACACCAATACCAAAAAAAGATGCGCCTAATGATTTTTCGGGCGTCCGACCGATCACCATGACACCCATTTTTAGCAAAGTGTATGAGAGTTTTGTCGCAGCATGGCTGAAAGACCGTATTTTGGAGAAAATTGATCCGAGGCAGTTTGGAAATATGCCGAACACGTCTACATCTCATTACCTAGTAAGTATAATTGACAAAATCTTACAAAACCTTGATGAACCAGATTCTTGGATTAATCTTATTGCAATAGATCTAAGAAAAGCTTTTGATTTAATTTGCCATAATATTCTTATAAAAAAACTTCTTGGCCTAGGTGTACACTCATTCCTTGTTCGTTTAATCGCTAGTTTTCTTTCAGGCAGATGTCAACGGACAAAATATAAGTCCTCCTACTCTGATCCACTGCCCATCTTTTGTGGTGTTCCTCAAGGTACCCTTTTGGGACCACTTTTGTTCCTTGTCATGATAAATGATTTGGCAACAACACTGGACAACCGTTGGAAGTATGTCGATGACTTGTCACTCATTGAATGCTGTCGGAAAAACCTCCCAAGCAGTGCAGGTTCACTAATGAATGATATATGTCAAGAGGCAAAGGTGGACAGAATGACTGTCAACTGCGACAAATCTGTAATTTTAACCATTTCTTTTTTAAAATCCACGCCAGTTTTTAACCCAATTATTCCCAGCGCTAGTCACGTGACCGAAATCAAACTACTTGGTGTCCATATAACTTCAGATCTGAAGTGGAACAAGCACGTCGATGCCATGTTAAAGAAAACCAATTTGGCCATCAGATCTCTAAAGTTGCTGGCTCGCCATGGAATCCCTGCCCCACACCTCCTACGCATTTATTTTTCTTTTATTCGTTCGACACTCGAGTACTGCTGCCCTGTATGGCATTTTGGACTGACGAAGGAACAGTGTGACCGGGTTGAGAGGGTGCAATACCGTGCCCTCCTAATAATTTCAAAAGCCCCGAAAGTACCATACATATCCCTCCTTAATCAGTTTCAACTTCAAACCCTTCACTCCCGTCGTTTAAAACTCTCCCTATCTTTTGGACATAAAATCCTGTCGAGCCCCATTCACCGAAATATCCTCCCGCCCCAACATGAACCGGCTCGGTTAAGGCCAAGCAGGTCCATTGCAGAGCCTGTACCGAAACTTCAACCTGTGACTGCTTCACATGCTCGTTATGAGCTTAGTTTTGTGCCCTCGTTTGTTAAGTTGTTCAATGCCGGGTCGATTTTTTAGTCTGTAAAATAGTTATCAATTGTATATATTGTATTTTTGTGCATGTTATTTTTGGCTCATCGATTGACATACATGTTGACAACAAAAACTAATAATCGGCTCTGTCCGTCGCATGTTTTTCGAATAAAGTGAATTGATTGATTGATTGATTGATGCGCCCACGATTCCTCGCCCAGTCTAAGGCTAGTGCAGGAAAAGATTACCCCACCCCAGAAATCGAGAAGTTCGAAAGATGTATAGTAATAACAGCTACAGAACAATCGAAAAAGTTCCCAACCGACCTGGAAATCACAAAAACACTGAAAAAGGAAATTGTCAATGAACGATTTGCGTTTGACGTAAGTAGAGATAGGGATATCATTCGGGTTTATTTCAGTTCTCAAGAAATCGAAGGGCAACTACTGCAACTAAACTCTGTGGCTGGAATCAATGTTATATCCAAAATGAGACAGCCAACTTACCAAGGAGTGGTAAAAGGAATCACCAAAGACATGACAGAAGAAGAGATAAGAGACAACCTCGAATGTCAGGTGTCGGTAAAGGGAGTTAGAAGATTAAAATGGTAAAACGGAACAGAGAAACGGCTGGAAGACAGCTTTGCTGTTTGCATCACATTTGAAAGCAACTGTTTACCAAAAGATGTTCGGCTCTTAGGAAGGAAGAGTACAATCGACCGGTTCTACAATGCTTCAAATGCCAAAAGTACGGCCACACACAGGACAATATGTTTTCGCTGCTCAGGCAAGCATGAATCAAAAGCTGTGATTTGAAAAATGCAGCTGACCGAACCGCAAGATACAGGTGTGTAAACTGTGGTGTAATTGTGGTCCTGAAGATCGTCTGAATGTGCTGTTGGAAGACAGAATAAAGAAAAAGTAAAATAGCCCAAACTCAAAATATGGGATCCAGGAAAGCTGCTGTAACATACAGAACTTAAAAACACCCCTTTTCCCTAAGAGGAGTTTCTTGCAATTTCAAAGGTCAAGGACGCAAGCGCTAAAGGGGTGACATGAGAGGAATTCCATTAAAAAACCTGATAGGCGTCGCTTATGACAATGCCTCCGTGAACACAGGGGATAGAAACGGCCTTGGGGCCCTTCTCAAGTCTGGCCAGGAGGATGGAAACCAGCCTGCATTGGTAGAGCTTTTCACCCTGGGTTGTACCAGCCATTCTCTTGCACTTTGCGCTAGCTATGCCAGTAAACACCTTCCGGATTACCTGGAATACTTCTTACGAGAAATCATCAACTATTTAGCCAACAGCCCAAAAGGCTCGAAGAATTGAAAGAAATGCAGGTTTTCTGTGACACGAAGTTGCACGGAAAAAAGTACTCGATGGTTATCTCTCGAACAAGCTATCTCGAGAATTCTGGAGCAGTGGAATCTTTTGAAGCTGTTTTTATTAAAACCAAGCGATGGGAGATTCCACGGGGGACAAGTTTGCCCGGGAGAAGACCAAAAAAATCCTCGAGTTTCTGAATGACCCGATGTCGAAGGCCTAAATGTATTTTCCGGTCTTCATTCTTGCGGAATTGAATGCACTGAATGTCGAGTTTCAGTCCAGTGATACTAGGATTCATGTTCTGTTCAGCAGCACCAGAGCAATGCTTCAATGTTCCTAAGAAAGTTGCTACCGTATACGACAGAAATGAATCACATTGTGATATGTAATGTGTTCCGACTTGAGATTGAATTATCACTATTTGGCAATATCTCTGAGCCATCGGAAACCTTCTTCCTGTTCATTCTAGTTTTTTCCAAACAGTGAAATCTTAATTGGTCGGTTCTTGCAGCTTTTTCAAAAACTGACTCAAAACTTAAGAAAGCTCTAAAAATGTACTTCACGAACTCAGACTAACTACCAAAGGCCTATGATGGTCTCGATGTAGAAAATACCCTACATCGCAATGTGTAGTTCAGACCGGCGTGAGCCAGGTTATATTCTTCGCCCTGCCTTTTCCTCGGCCTTTTCCGGTGACGGTTAGGAGTTTCCGTATCCATCAGGTAGAGTGAAACCTCTCTACAAGTAACCATATTTTGAGCTGAGAGCAAACCTTAATGTGCACTATTAGGATGTCTTAAGGCGCATTCTCGCCGTTCCCTGAGGACTCCACGGGGATCGAAGGGAACGGCGAGAATAGAGGGAGTCACTCAACGCGGACTCCGCGTACAGAAAACAGCAAGAACACGGGGAAAACTTCCAAAATGGATTTTGTTCTAAAAAAATATGCAGTTGACGAAATTACTGTGGATCCACTTACTTTTTAATTTTGTCTTGATTGTTTTTAATTAGTTTTACATTGCACCATTACCAGCGAAAATTGATTCCCCTCCGAATCTGAAAGGGAGTCCTTTCTGATGATGGTGAAGATGCTGTGGGGACTCGCGAGAATGCGGGGAGTGAGTCCCCGGGACAAACGAAAACGCGGGGACTCCTCAAGTGGAGTCCTTGGGGAACTGCGAGAACACGCCTTTATATTTGAATTTGAGTTCATGTTAGATCTAAGTCGATAAATTTTGATTAATCTGATCTCTCGAAGTTCTGATTACTTTCATTTATTAAAAAAAAAAAGGGAGTTGCTGAATAGGTGGAGGAGCGCCTATAAGCAGAGTTTTCAAAAATTTGTTTGGGGTGTCAAAAAGTACCTTTTTGCCAGGGATTGTGACACTTTCATGACCAGAGCTATTGGCAACCGTGTATTATTCACGTGAAGGACTGGTATAGCAAGGCCAGCTATTCATGACCGTCATCAGTTCATGACCGAGACGAAAACAGTCCAAGAGCAAACCCTCCTTTAGACTGGATTAGGAAGTGGGCCACGCACAGTGCAGAAGATTTCTTTCATTTGTATCATGGAATGTACAAGGTATGAGAAATAAGTTGCATCAGTTTACCAATGATAATTTTAACGAATTAACGCCAACAGATGAAGAGGTTCAAAATCAGGGAAGAAAAGTTTTCAATACCCGTGAGATTTCGAAAAATGGTAGGAATTACGGAGTAGTGCTTGTTTGTGTTAAAAATTCTTCGTTTAAGAAGGTAGCCCCTCTACCCAGTAGTTCCGAAAATCTAGCATGGCTTCGATAAGAACTTTTGGATGGTACATATACTGTACTTGATAGTGCTTACGTTTCACTTCAGAATAGCTGCCATGTTTCGGTTGAAGATACCTGGATCATCTTAGATAACGAGTTCAGAGATTTACATGAAAAGTCAGATTTGTTTGTTGTCATTGGTGATTTGAATGCGTATACTTATGAGGTTCCAATTTTTGTACCACCTGTGTATTCGATGCCAAGAAGTAGCCAAGATGTGAATAGAGAAATTAACATGTGGGGGCGAAAGCTTCTGGCTCTTTGCGGAGATTTGCTAGCAATAGGTAACGGTAAGTTTGGTGTTGATGTTGAGAGTGGTGAGTTTACTTGTACTTTTGGACCGAATTTCAGTGTTATTGATTATGTGGTGGTTGACACTTAACAGTAGGTTCACAGCTGGATCACTAGAAGTTGAGGTTTTACATTTAACAGGATCAGACCATTTCCCGGTTAGGCTAACCATACAATGTCTAGATTTACAGGCTCAGTGTTCACCGTCTCCGACTTCATTTCAGTCACCGGATCTGGCTAGTTGTTCTGTGCTTGCTGCTGGACAAAAGTCCGAATGGTCTGATGAAGAGTAAGTTTGGTTCAGCGGAAGTTTTGGTTGGATAGCACAACCGTAGGTTACGCGATCTGAATGTGACTGATGAACTGCCAGATAGTTTATCGACGAAGTTACATCAGCTACAAAGTACATCTAATAAATGAACGACTAAACCCTATTCTACAGAGTAAACCACAGAAATTTGGTTTCTTCGACTCTGAATGTCGTGATAGTAACTTCGTCTCACTAGGTTACTGAACGAGGTTACGGTACTGGAAAACTGAAGTATTACAGAATTACAGGGCACAAAGAAAACTGCACAAAGTGTAATAAAGAGGAAAAATAATTTAGTTTTGCTAAATGAGCAAATGGAAATTTTGAAGCTTTATGAAAATTGTGAAGCAAATAAGTTCTGAAAAACGGTGCAAAACTCAGGTATGAAGGCACCTGTGGATGATTTTGAAGGTCTGGAAATTAAAGATTTTACGGGTCGGAGCCTCAAAGAAGAGGTTGGTCTCCTACAAGGCGAAGCATTTGAATACCCTTTGAATGAATGATACGATTCTGTGTGACAATATTTCTCAGGAAGAGGACGAGGAAGCCATTCGAAGTTCGAAAGGTGGGTCGGCACCAGGACCCGATGGTATCCTTGCCACTGTGTTCAAGAAGCTACTTCTTACTCTCCTTCCAATATTAATAACGTTATTTAATCTTGTTCTTTCTAAGAGATGTTGGCCGGAATCAATAAATAAAGGCAACCCTGGACTGCAAGATAACTACAGGCCCATTAGTTTAGTTTCGCCTGTAAATAAGCTGTTGGAAAGGATATTAAAGGTTAACTTCAGACATCGAGGTTGATATCAGAATATAACAACGAAACGGCCATTGAAAATAACCTATCCCAGCCGAAGGCGAGGCAGGTTATCAAAAATATCATCCGAGCGCAGCGAGGTTGATATTTTTAAACGGCCGTCGAGATTGTTATTCCGATATCAATGGAGATGGAGGTATGTTAACTATTATAACTTTTTCGAACAGGTATCGACAGTTACAATCTGCTTTTTAACTTTGCTTTATAACAGACAGTCATCTTTCTTTCTATTTAACTGATGAAGTACTCCCTAAAAGCTTGGTCAAACTACGCTAGGCTTTTTTTATTTCCAGAATTCGGCCCCGAAGTATCTGTCGACCACTAGATACAAGAAAAAAGAGCTTTACGGGGTTGTTGAAAAAAAAATCAAGAAAAATTACCAGATTCTGAATATTGTTGTTTCAAATCCTCACGGGTGACAGCACAACATTTCGCGAATCTTCGCAAAACATTCGACTCTATTCCTCAAATCTGTGCCGTTTTTTAGCCTAGTGTGACTAGGGTATAAATACATTCCGACTTGTGCGTTCAAACGCATTTAGTATATTTGATAGCGACAGCTTTGCAGAAGATTTGATTGCTTCGCTCAAGAAATTGGAAATCAGGCGAAAACGTTGACAGTGTTGCCAGTGGTCGCAGAATTCTGATATTTGTCACATATTCTGAACTTCTTCGAAAAGTGAGCCCGGATTCTGCGACCGGTTCCTTACATCTTGACAGTTAATACAGAAACGAAGCTTAGGCATATAATCATAAAGATGATAAAGCGATATTTCTAGCTTATAAGGCACAGTTTCGTCGGCGCCAGAACGTAACAAGTTTTTGCAGCCAAAGTCACAGGTTCCTTCAGATAAAGGTGGCAACACTGGGTATCACTTGATCTTTGAAAATTATAATATATCTTTCCTGACTCAAAGACAGTTTGAAGTGCTCATTAACTACTTTTTTGGAAAGTAGTTTCAGTTGACAAACTGTATTTTCAGTGGAAATTTGATTATGACAAGGTATGACCTAGGACAAGAGTAAGATCATCTGACATTTTTCAACATTTGTTTTACTTCTAATTTTTATTTTTTTTATATATATTTTTGAAGTATTTTTTGTGTGTTTTTTCACTGAAAGTGTTATTTTTATTTATTTTTGGAATTTCAGCTTCTACTTTTCAGTATTTGAGAAAAGGTGCTTGATGAATTCAGTATTTGAGGAAAAGTGCTCGACGAAAATCTGCGGAGGCTGATACGACTTCGTATCAGCCTCTCTGGAGGATGATACGAGGTCGTATCAACCTCCACAAAAGAACTTGTCATAATATAACTTCCTGTGGGACATAAGAAGATATACATTGCATACCTGTTCGAGAAAAGTTATTAGACAAAGGTTAGGCCTTTGGTTAGATAAATTGAAAATTATTAGAGGAGTAGTTTTAGAAAAGGTTATTCAACGGCGGTTCGAATGATAGTATTAAATTCTTTAATTGATAAATATGGTATCAGAATCATTTTATTTTTCCCAATATTCGTTAAAATAGCCTGGGATGTTAAAACGCTAAATAAAAACACGAAATAAAAACATCATAAGCACTATCGATTTCTTTTCGCTTTCTGCTTCCATGTTGTGGTGCTTAACGAAGTATGGTACAAATGATCTGCTATACCGCTGGCTGTGCTTGATCGGTGGTTTCTGGAGAAGTGGGTCCCAGCGTTTTATTTTCTCGGCCCCACGTGTGTTGCCGCTAGGAGTTGAAGCGGAGGCCGGTAGGATGCCCCGATGTACCTCAGATCTGAGGCACTTTTTACCAAATGACATGGTGTGATGGTGGCGTAGATAGGTAAAGGTAAGAATGGATTTTTCGTTGCTTATCTAGATCTGCGTAAAGCTTTCGATAATGTTGATAGAGTTGGTTTGTTTGATCTCTTCTTAAGATCGGAATGCCAGTTCTTTTCGTCAAATTGCGAGAAAAGGATTTTCTAGATCGTTTAAGAGTGATACTGGAGTTAGGCAAGGATGTATTTTGTCGCCTAAGTTATTTTTAAATAATACTGTGACTTTTTTTTTAAAGTGGGCCCCGGTTGTTAATCTATGTGATTTAACGTTTTCACTTTTACTGTTTGCGGTGGCAGTGCTTTGGTCACAAAATTGGCCTAAGAGCTTCATACACTACTTGATTTGGCTACCTATCACGAAACAAGTTTTCACGAGGCAAGTTTATCGCCAGACAAAAATTTCAGGACAAATTTTCGCGAGACAAGTCAGTCATGTGGCAAATTTTCACAACACAAATCACCAGAAGACAAATTATCACGAGGCAAACCTTGTTCAAGACAAATTTCCGTGAGACAAACCGGCATAAAGACTTTCTATAAATTTCAGCGACTGATTTTATTTGATCTACCCACACACACACAACTAAACGAAAACACAAAGTAGGAAATTATATGTAAACGAATCAAATGTCGGAGAACAAGGATGCCTGATTAAACTCTTCCAAATTCACGGAATTGTACAGGAGCCGATCTTTCACTTGCTGCAGTTTCAGATACTTTTCAACGAGCTACTCAACAAGTATGGACTGCAGTTCCTGCTCTTGCAGTTTTAACCATTTTGAACTGGATTGGGTTGACATTAGTTGCATTTTTTGCCGTCATCCAGTTAACCGACCTACAAGATTTTCCACAATAAGTCGTTTTCTTCCTTCGGTTAACCGACCTAAGTTCTTATAAGCTCCTTTTTTTGCTACGTTCGCCGGTCGGTTAACCGACCTGTGGACTGAGGCGGGAGCTCCATCCAACCGACCTACGCTCTTAGCACGGCGCAAAATTAAAAATTCTCACTCGAGAGATAGGCGCCGGCGACGGGAAGGCGCCATTTTTCTTATAAGCCGTTTATTAGAGCAGAACCGACCGGCGAGACGAAAAAACGGTCAGTAGTGGCAAATAGGTAGGTTAACCGACCTACGGAGAAAAGGCAGAAAACGCAACTATTCTGTTTCCAAAATCAAAACTGACTCCTATCCTAATATACACCCTCTACTATAATAATAATAATTTATTGGAAAAAGCCTAATACGGCCATACAACAGATTCCTGAAACGCCAACAACAATTTAAAACACTAATAATGAAACACAAACTATTTTCTTCTTTTCATTGCATTCAAAACGAAAGAAACTACCTCACGGATTACACTTTTATTTGTCGACTTTAAGATACCAGGGAAGAGAACACCACCAGCCTCACTCTATGCTGATTGTCTTAATCCTACCTTTCTTAATCCGGGTTAGTTCGTGGGAGGGTTGCCAAATGAAGTATTTGCTTCTCAAAGATTTGTCTAATGCCCTGATTGCCTCGTGCGGATTTGCCTAGTGACACTTGTCAAAAGCCAATTGTCTCTTGAAAATTTGTCTCGGGATATGCTCCTACTTAATTTTGCTGCTGAATTTTTGTTATTCAAAGGTCTAGAACTCAACTCTTCGAAAACGGAAATTGTAATTTTTCGAAGGGTTAAATCCAATTCTTAAGATAGAAAATGTCACTTTAGAGGAATTGAGCTTAAGACATCTACACAGGTTAAATACCTTGGGTTTCATCTGTCAACAAACAGTAGTTGGCAAAGTCATATCACAGGAATGGCAACAAGGGGGAAAGCTGCGCTGTGAGCTTCGTATAGAAACCTGCAATTATGGGAGTAACGAACCTGCAAATCCATAAACACATATTTAATACGAAAATGCTACCCTACCTGCATTACATTGTGGTGCTGAATTATAAGGTCATGAACAGGCAAAACAGCTGGAAACGCTCCAGCTACAATATTCTAAAAGGGTTTTTGGTCTCCATATAACCACGCATAGTTTAGTAATGAGCGGTGATTTTGGTATTTGTTTATTTAAGAAAGATGAGAATCCCGCAAATGATAAGATTTTGGTTAAGGATAATTGAACTACCTAATGACCGGCTCGTAAAAGCAGGTTATGATGAAATGGTTGATAAGATGTTGGTTAAGGATAACTGAACTACCTAATGACCGGATCATAAAAGCAGGTTATGATGAAATGGTTCAAATGGGTGAAAAATCTTCATAGCCTTACATAATTAAAAATATACTGACCACAACAGGTTTTTCTTTTGCTTGGAATGAAGGCCGAGGTACGACAAATGACCCTTCCGATTTTTACCGAAGTTTTAAGACACATCTAGATGACCAAGAAATTCAAAAATGGTGGTCTGCATTAGATGAATCACCGAGTTTAGTTTATTACAGGCAAGTTGAAGAGTCTTTCGGTAGTGAATTGTATTTCTAGTTAGGAATACCTTTTCAGTTTTTGAAGTGTTGGGTTCAGGTGATAGCAAACTGTTTACCGCTATGTAGTGGTAATACGTGGAATTCTAGATGTCCGAATGGAGTACGTTTTTGTCCTCCTTCCCATCTTGATGGGGCTGGTATGTATCATTTTCTTTTCAGGTGCCAGGAGCTTTCACACTTGCGGGGTTCATTATTTTCCGGGAATGGTGGGCAGCTTCTTGGTATCTTACGCTCTACGTCACCAAGAGTGATTGTTTCTTTTGGTAATTTTGTGCAAAAAGCACTCGAGCTGAGAAGTACTGTTTCTTAGTATGTTATTTTGTTTAGTTTCTATGAATTGTTTGTTTATCCTCTATACAGCCTTTGGGTTTTTCAATACACATATATACAGATATCATTTCTGTTGCAATTTGTTTTCGGTCAAGTCGTATTTGAGGCTAGGTGGATGGGCAGTTTGTGCTTCAGTCAATAGCCCAGAAGTAGGCAAACGGGGTTCGGGTAACTGCGGGCAGTGGCGTTACTAGCCAAGATGCTTGAGGGGGGGGGGGGGGGGGGTATTTACCGACTCGCTATTTTTACAGAAAAAAAACACTGTTTCCAGAAGAAGAAGAAAAAAAACGTTTTAACAAAAATCGACTGACTTTCAGAAAGGCCTACTGCTTTTTGGAGAAAAAGATATACCTACCGTTTTGATGACAAATCGACTAATTCTCAGGGTTTGGTTTTCGTGAAAAAAATTACCGTAACTATTTTTACGAAAAACCGCGGCGAAGGAAATTTTTGGATCCAAAACATTTTAGAAATCGACCTAAAACATCAGCAAACCATTATATGGTAAATCTTTTAGATTTTATTTTTGAAAATACTGATGAACCCTCCAAATGGACCAATTTAATCGCAACTGATTTTAAAAAGGGTTTTGATATGATAAACCATAACATTATAATTGATAAGCTTTTGAGTGAAATTAATGTTAACCCAAATACTGTAAAAATTACTGTAGGATTTGTGAGTGATAGGTTCCACATTCTGAAATATAATAATAATTTGTCAGATCCGCAGGCAATGTTTTAACAATTTTAGGTCCGCTACTGTTTCTTATAATGATTAAGAGTACATCTTCCGACAGACCCCCCCCCCCCCCCCCCCCCCCCAGATGGTCTGAGGAAAAAAAATGACGGTAAATTTTAAAATTTGTGAAGAGAATCTACCGGATTATTACTCAGGGAACCTACCGGATTTTTTCCGGTGATCTAGGAATTGTGCTCAGGCCCCAGGAATCTACTAGTATTTTGGAATCTATCGGAAGTTTGTTCAGGGAATCTACCGAAATCTTGCTCAAGGAATCTACCGGATCTTGTCCTGGGGAATTTAGTGGAGGTTCGACCAGGGACTCTACCGGGACTTGTCTTGGATAATTTACTAGGAATTTACGAGAATCTACCGAAATTTTACTGCTTAGCGGATAATTGTAGGACTCACAGATTATCAAGACGACCCAAGGACACAACTTTACCACAGTGATTCTTGCAGACAGACGACACAGCGGACTGGTACATTCATCGACTGTTCCGGTAATCTACTAAGTTTCTGAGCTTTCAAGAATTAGGCAACCTACTGAAATTCCCATAATTTCCAACAACAAATACTATTCCAGGAATTGTATCACGCTAGGGGAAAGGGGGGCAGGTTCGTTACGTTTTTGCTTTTTTACATACCAAGATTTCGTTTTCGGTTCTGTTGATTCCATTTTTTCCGGCTGTCTAGAATCAGGCCTTCGCTATTATTGTTACTTTGCAATATTATCTTGTTACCTGCAATTTTTTAATTTTTTTTAACTTCATTTTCCTATAGACACTTTAATTTTTACTTTTTTCTCCGACCAGCAAGCAAAGGCCCCCCCTCCCCCCAAAAAAAATAATAAAAATATGTATTTATCAACCGAATATGCTGTTACCGCTAGGTCTGAATATGACTCGTTTTCTTCTAGAATGGATCTTAAAGTTTAACCGAAAAGGGCTAGGATACTACAGTCTAGTTACCCATCACTTGTTCGCTTAAGTAATCTTGAAAACCCGATGAAAAAGCGTTAGTTTGTTTTTCTGATATTTCCAAATAATCGATTATCCCACTGTGCTTGCCGCTCTCCCCGTTTTTGTGATATCTCTATGGTGCCTGGAACATTTGGCAACAATACCAGCAGCAAACGAGTAAATAAATTGTGTATCAAATAAACAAATAAGTGTCTGCAGTCTGCAGTGCCAAAAACTAGTGCTAGCTAGGGATGTGTCTTGTGTAGTGATAGTGCAGTGATTTTCGCGGGCGAATTGTGGACGGATTCACCATGGGAAAGCGTCCACATTCCCAACGTCCCTACTGGAGACTACTGTGGACAGAATGAAAATCCCCAATAGGTGTTGTAATAATTCAATGTATTTGAATCTAAGATGTAAAAATAAGTTGCCTTTTCAGTTAAACTTTAAAGGCTTTCTGAACATTTATGCTTACTTTTTTCTTTCCCTCTTCCGGTTTTTTTTTTAAATTCACTTCAGCTTCTCTGTCTTTGGTGTCCGAACCTGTCTCAATTATTTTTGTAAGGACCTGCCCCTGGAGATTTTTTCACAGAAATAAATCTGTAATTCTCAAACTGTTGTAACAGTCACAGAAATTCTTTTTCGACATAGGAAATTAGCCACTATTACGCCTATTCCCAAGAAGCTAGCTGCTATGTCTGTAAAAGATCTCAGGCGTATATCAGTCACCTCCACGTATGCTAAGATCTTTGAAGTATTCATTTTAAACTGGCTCCTGACTGAAATCCGTACAAAGCTAGACCCCAGACAATACAGATTTCGCCCAAAACATAGCACAGTTCACTATCTGACACGGTTTCTGCACGGTATCCTATCACACCTTGAACTAGAAGCACATACGTCGATAGGATCATTAACTATCTCGACCACCTTACTGTTATCACTGAAGCGAAAATAATGGGAGCCACTGAATTCGTCATAAGAATGCTCACAAGCTCCCTGCAGGACATAACATGTGGGGCCCCACAGGGAACCAAACTAGGTCCTGTTGCCTTCCTGACGGTAGCCAACCGTCTGGCCGAGGCAATCAAGCGCCGTTACGAGCTGACGATCTGGCACTCAATGCTATGCGTCTTCGCGGTGACCCTCAGTCGATTGACCCTGTTATGCAAATGCTTACCATCCTAAAATCTGAAGCAGAACTAAAACTGAGCGTCAGCGAAGAAAAAAGTGCATTTTTCGTGTTAGTTTCCTGCGACAAGATCTGCCTCAAACCAAAGACACCCTACTGGAATATTCTGATATCATAAAGCTGCTTGGAGTTTACATCAGCAATGACCTACGTTGGGCTCCTCATATATACTACATAATAGGGAAAGCAGGTGGCCTTCTCAAATCCTTCTCATACCTAAAAAGGTTCGGTTTCAGCGCTCATGCTATGGTGGATTGCTACAAGACGTATGTGCGGCCAGTTTTTGAATAGGTATATAGCGTATGGCATAACTCTCTCTCCAGTGAACAAAGCGACCAATTGGAGACCCTTCAGAAGAGAGCTTGCCGCATTGTACTCGGTCACATGTACGTTGATTACAACACTAGCCTGCAGACTCTAAAGCTAGGAACACTCAACCAAAGGAGACACGATCTCACCATGGCATTTGGATATTCCCTCCTTCCGTCTCCAGACCATCACGACGTCCTACCACCTTATTACACCCATGAACCAACCGTCGACACGCGGCAAGCAGAAAAGTAGCGAGGAAACAACTCCTTAGAGAACCCGATTTCAAGTCTTCTCAGCGTTTTTTTAAATCCTTTGTACCATATTTCGTATCTAATTATAACAAAGCAGTGTTTGACACTTAGTTTATTTTACTTTGCATTAACCGTTGTTTTGTTTATTTTTCAAACCATTTTGTTTTTACGTCAAGGTACGTCATGAAATATACTTATTGATTGATTGATACTGATTGATAGTAGAGCCAATCTTCAACCACCTAATCAAAATCACCGAACGTGTAAGTGGGTTCGGAACTACCAAAATGAGGTGTCAACCCCATAAACCCAAGAAAGAGACACTATCGTCGGTTTGCTATGAGCAATATTGCAACTGTGGGAATTTTTTTTTTACAGAAGAAGCGTATAAGTGCAACAGCTTTGAAAACTAATTTCGAGTAATTTAGATTTCCCTAGAGACGTTTTTAGAGCGCCAAATGTAAGGTTTGAAGCCAAGCTGACCATTCATTTCAAAAACAATAGAAAAAAAAAACAATTTTTGTTTTATTTATCCCTCGCACATCATCTTGGAGGGGTAACTAGCTGATCAAGAAAAAAAAACGAAAATCTCGATTTTTCTATTGTTTTCAGACCCGATGTCCGGACCTGTCCCTATGACGGACATTCTCCCCTCTCCCTACCGTCTACTCCAGCTTTGACAGCTTTCTCGATTCTTTTCCGGTGATAAGCCGAGAAGAGTTCAAAAAGGAGTTAGCCTTGTTCCGACACGATCTCGAAAGTCGCCAGGAGAGCCTCGAAACAAACAAAAAGTTTGAAGATACATTCGAAGTCTTTCGTGAACTGAAAGATGTCTTACCACTAAAATGGAAAGCGTTCAAGCTCGCTAAGACAATTCCTGTTACTTCAGCAAAAGGCAAGATGCAGGGGCGGATCCAGAGGGGGGGTGAGGGGGGCGATCGCCCCCCCCCCCTAGACTGACTGTAATTTTTTGTTTTGATTTACTGCACTTACGGAAGTCTGCATTAACGCATGTTCTAACTACTGTAACTAGACTCTAAAATCTTTTTACAAGTGGAGCCAGGAGCTTGAATTTTTCTTGTAAACAGTTGTCAGTTGATCAAGTACAGTTTTACCATTATTGTAATATATGAAAACCACATTTTCGTTAAATAAGAGACCGACAGGGACACTTAAAACGCAAAAAAATCAGCCTTGTGGCCGACAAAAAGGACACTACCCCCACTCTTTTCGGTAAGAATCGCCCCCCCTAGAACGGAAGGCTGGATCCGCCCCTGGCAAGATGAAGTTGGTTAAGACCCCTTTGCTTTCGACAATGGCCAGCCAGTGTCTGTTACTAATCGCACCGACCTAGTTGCCGAATGTGAAATTGGATGTGCTGTGACGAAACGGAAAACGCTAAAAACGCGACTAATAAATGTGCGGGGTGGGTTGACGGTCGAAGAGTTTTTAGTTTCAACTGACAATCCTAGCCTAAAGTTTAACCAAATAGGGCTGAGATCCAACAGTCTAACTTAAATTTTCTCGAAAACCCCTTAAAAATGTGTGTCTGTTACCCACGGATAATCGATTTTATAATTATTCTTCCGGAGTTGTAGTGCCTCTATGTACTTGTCCCTTTACGCTTGAAATATTTACCAACTAGAAATGTAAGCCATTGCCGAAAAATAAAATAAAAATACCAGATTCATTGCAAGACATATCCGAAAATCATTTTCCAAACAGGCGTAACTTCTCCGATGTCGCATCTTTAGCCCTGAAAATGCAGAATTTTGTTGAAGTTCAAATTCTCCGTGTCTGGATGAATTTTGGTCTGTCGTTCAAGCAGCGCACACTTCCCCAGGTGGAAAAAAACAAAATCCCTCAGATTTGTCAAAATATTTCAGTGTAGCCTATTCAGATATCAGCTTTAAAAATAAGCTGCCTTTTCAGTTAAACTTTAATGGGCCTATTTTATTGTTGTTTGCAACATATAATCAAAGTCAGAACACAACAGAAGGCCCATTCTAGAGGGATACATCTCTGCAGAGATGGTCACTACGGAGAATTGTCTGTGAAACTTCAAAAAATTCTGGTAAAATTCTGAAGTCGCCCCCCCCCCCCCCCCCGCCCCTCATCAGGAAGGTGCCGGGACACCCTGCTAGTAGGTCCTTTCATATAATTCTGAACAGCAGTGCCATTACCCGAATTTGTATCTTCATATAATATGATTAAATCACGCAACATCGGTTATTGAATTGTTTAGATAAACCTACCTCGAGCCGGATCACCGACGCTGTGTTCCTCTTCTTTATGGAGGTTATGGGGGTTACGAGCTATCTTGACACGCCCCTCGGCGTCTAGGGTGGTTAGCACATAGATATTAGTTGCGTTTTTCCAGACAACGTGATTTCCGATGCCAAGGTAACTAAATCTACACTTTGTCGTTTGCAGTTACCATAGTATCTGATACTACCGTTGCTTTGCAAAAACGTGATTGCCGACTTACACCACGGACAAAATATCATGGGCCCATTACCCTGTGCACACTTCAGGCTGAGTGTTTGCCTGTGTGCAGTCTCATGTGCTGCACTAGGTTGCCTCGATGTCTGAACCTTTTCCCACAAAAATCACAAGGATAGGGCTTTTCGCCTGTGTGCAACCTTACATGACTTTTCAGCTCACTTGCAGTAGTGAATTTCTTATCGCAAGTTTCACATGGAAATGGCTTTTCTCCTGTATGAACTCTCATATGCTGTACCTTATGAGGAAGTTGTGTAAACTTTCTCTCGCAAAAATCACACGCGAATGGCTTTTCTCCTGTGTGCTGCACCATGTGCTTTCTCACGCGAGCTGCAGTAGCAAACATTTTCTTACATACTTCACAAGGGTGTGGTTTTTCTCCAGTGTGCGTTGTCATATGCAGTTGCTTTGAACTCGGCTCACTAAATGTTTTCTCACAGAAATCACACGCGTAAGGTCTCTCTCCAGTGTGAATCCTCATATGCGTCCTCATGGCATTTCGCTGCACAAACTTCCTCTCACAAATCTCACAAGTATAGGGCTTTTCACCTGTGTGAGTTCGTAAATGCACCCTTCTTTGAGTGCTATGAGCGAATTTCTTGTCACAAAATTCACAAGGATAGGGCTTTTCTCCCGTGTGGACCCTCATGTGTTGTATCCTCTGGCTAGGCTGGGAAAATGTCTTCCCACAGACGTCACACAAGAAGGGTTTCTCTCCTGTGTGCAGTCTCATATGAAGTCTCTTGTTAACACTTCGATGAAATGTCTTGTCACAAAAATCACAAGTAAATACTGCTCTTTCCTTGCCTTTCTTTCTCGAAGTGGACGGTTCTTTGACTGGATTCAAGCCAACTGCAATGTCATGTATAGGGGAATCTTCCTCCTGGTCGATTTCAACCATCATACCGTCACCATCCACTCCAGGTTCGGTTTTAACCTTGTCAGCCATGATGATGTTTTCATGTTCAGTAGATTCAAGTCCTAATATTGTCTGGTAACATTCCATGTTTGATTGAGCTGGGATGCCAACCAGCTTTGTTTCACCTGAAAGAAATCAAATTTACCTTCTCCCACGGAAAATCTCGAGTCTTAATCTAAATACTGCTGGTGCGACCCAGGCCCGCAACAGACGTAAGCTATCATCACCCACATAGCAACACAGATCCGTTAGTTCCGTCAAAGTTTACTTATTTATTAATAGAAAAAAGACGTGAAGCCGAAGCTTCTCTCTCTGAACTGAACAGCCAACTTACTTTTGTGTCTTTTAATTGGATACACCGAATTATTTGGATTCGGCAACAGGATTTTTTTAGTTTCCACTATCTGCTCTACTTATGACGTTCAGAGTATCTGCGGCCGTCCCCACAGCGTAAATTCTACTATAACGCGGGAAATTTTAATCCGAACACGAACGCGGCTTTCAGTGAGCAGTGATGAGATTGGTGAAGATTGCTTAGTGCCTGAACAAAAGAAATCATAAATCTTTTTCGTAAGGCATACAACAAAGCGCATAGAGGTACCACAAATCGCATGGAAATTCCACTGATTATTCGTGAATAGCGGAACAACGAAGTAGCGCATTTTCACCGGGTTTTCACGCCAATGTATGTGAATTAGTGATGGGTAACTAGATTGTCCTATCCCAGCCCTTTTCGGTTAAACTTTAATCTCCGAAGTGCAACTTATTGAAGTGCAAGGTAATTTTAAGTCTTTGCCAAACTTGAAATTTATTTTCAGCCTTTGTCTGGGACAAGCTATGGGAAAGCAGAGTAGTCAACTGTTTCCAACTGTTGTATTTTGGATCTGGATCATCAGTTCTGAATGCCTCAGGGTGACTGAAGGAAACTAAAACTAAAAAAAAAAACAAAGAAAAGAAACAACTTGGATGTCGCTTGGATGAGAATCAATAATTCGAGATCAAACAAATGGGTGTGACCTTGGTGTGGCGAGTCATATTTGGTAATAGAGAAATTCGCCAGAAAATTCAATGAGAAGCAGGAACTCCTTCCATTTGTAATTCTTGCCTGACTAGATGCACCGATTTTCCCAATTTGTGATGACTGAGGATTTATGCCTAATATATAAGGTGTTTGTCCTTTTAGTAAACTCTGTCAGGATGAAACTGAATAAGCACCTTCATGGGGTACAGTTCCTTTGCTGCTAGCCACTGTGCTACAAACACTCGAGCTGTGCCCTTATGTTGGGGTATATCCCAAATTTAAGGTATTGTGCCCAAAGCTGAAAGTTTATGTCTGACTAGGGTAGATTGTCAGAAAAGGTGGGCAGCCAGTTCCTTTCTTATCTCAATTATCCTCAAAATTCTACTCTCATTCCTCCTAGTTTGCTCCTACTATTGAGATGAAGCCAATTCTCCTTGGCTTTTGTCAGAATTGCTATTCTGCAGAATCGAAAAGATGGTTTGATAGTCTATTCTTGATTCTCGCCCTCCTCCATGATTGGTCAACAAGGATCAAATGTTCAGTCTGTATACACAGGTATTGACGGGTTGCTAAATTAGCGTTTTTTTCAAAAGTGAGAACGAAGAAGCGATAAGAGCAAAAATGGTAATTTGTAGGAGAATCAACAACTGAAAAGCGAAAAGTGAGAATCCAGATCAAAAACACAACTTTTGAATCAGTTGGTTACATTTGGCTATTTAGATTTCACTCCCTGAGCCAAGCTGACTGGGAAAGATATTCAAACAATATTTTTATATATTGTTTGAACACATATTCAGATTTTACATTCAATCTCTATGAGAAACTCACCCATTAATAAACTGACCAAAGTCTCGTCCCTGACCAAAGTCTCGACCCCAGGGACAAATAATGATAAGAGTTATAAGTACCAACTCTGTATGAAAGTCGTAAGGCCAGACAGACAGTGGCACAGTTCTACATAGGGGAGCTGAGTGACGTCCTAAACTTGAAAGAGCTAGAATGTAGAAGTGATGAAAGTAGAAACAGGCAGAAAGTCCATGAAGTGAAAAGTAAGAATAGACAGTTGTGAGTTGGTACCAGCGGCGAAACTAGCCTATCTTCGTGGGGGGCAAGCCCAAATTTTACCGACAAGCTCTAACAATTTACCGACAAAAGGCGCTGTTGCCGATGCCTATTTCCCAACTGGAAGTGTTCTGTTTACCGACAGAGCTTTTGTTGGTATCAGATACAGAATGCTAAAGGGTGCCGTACCGACAAACCCTGCCTATTTCTCAATGGGAAGCTTCCTGTTTTACCGACAGAGCTTTTATTGGTGTCAGAAACGGAAGGATAAAAAGCGTTTGTCGGTGCGGACAAACACTGCCGATTTACCAACAGGTTCGTCAGCTATGATTTTTCATCAGCGATATTTCGGCCCTTCTTGGCAAGGGTCCTCGTCAGGCCGACGAATCCGTTGTAAACATTGTTTGAATAAATGTTTCATGGGCTCAAAGAATATTTACCAACAGGATTTTTCGTGGGGGGGCAGCTGCCTGGCAGCTGCCCCCCCACGCCCACCCTACTTTCGCCACTGCTTAGTACAAGTTTAGTCAACATGCCTAACCAGTGGCAGTAGGTGTTTCAGCCAGGACTTGGTAAGCTAACTGATTTTCTGGTCTAGTTTTCTCCAGATGTTTTCTGACATTTCCGGCTTTTGCCTGAAAAATGTCAAAAAATGAAAAGAAAAAGACTTGCCTGTTTGATCAAGCTCAGAATGAAAATCTTCTGAGTGTTCTTGCTTGATATAAATGATGTTGCAATTCTCCAAGTGTACTTCGAGACTTTCCTCACTTGGGAAGTCTTCCAAGCAGTTAAAACACTTGCTGATCATTGTTGGATCAAACAGGCATGAAAAGATGTTTTTAAATATCAGCACTTTATTCGAGAATTTGTGCAGAACTCTAGCGGCTATTAGCGGCAATGGAAGCTTTTACTCTGTTCCGCCAAGATGGCTATAGCCACGATTTTTTTTCGATTGACAGTCCATCAATATTATGACAGCTGAAAGAGTACAGTAGATAGTAGAAGTATGCTTATTTGAGCGTTTGCTGACTTCGAACTTTGCCATTTTAATGACTTGCTGTGACTAAAGTTAACTACCATTTAGCCAAAGTAATTAAAGCCTAACTGAAAAGCCAACTTCTTCTTTTACAAAATTATTTGGAATTCCCGAAGGGATTTTTTATTTTCCACTATCTGGCTACTAGAGATGTTCCGAATATCTCCGGCCGTCCTCACTACTAAAATTCTCCTATGACGTGAAGAATCTGAATCTCAATACAAAACGCGGCTTTTCAGTGGCCAATTATCAGCTAGCGTCAGGTGGCTCACTGCGTAAACAATTATCCTTTGTAATTTTTTTCGCCAAGCATACAATACAGGTTAAAGAAGATAGAAGTACCGCAGATCCAACAGGGAAATTCCACTTTATGAAAATGGATCATTACTAAATAGTGGAGCAACGAAGTAACGTATTTTCATCGGGTCTTCAAGACTCTTTAAGCGAACAAGTGATTGGTAAGAAGATTGAGACAAGGGAGTGTTCTGTCACCGATTATTTTCAATGTTACATTGGCACTTTACCTGAAAAAACTTAAAGACTACCCTTGTTTTCGGTAAAAGGATTTTTCTTTCTTGGTTAGCTTATGCGGATGATGTATTTTTTCAGATCTATTGAAATCGCATTGAAATTATTTGAACTCTGCGAAATGTAAACTGATGGTATTTGATAAGAATGGTGACAGAAGTAGTATACAAGTTTCTCTTATGAGTAAAGTAATAACTTGCTGCAATTTTTTTACTTATCTTGGTTTGACTTATTGCTCTACTTTGAGTCAGACCCCTGCATCAGTGGTAAAAGCTGCTAGTTTTGGGTCCATTGTTGGATTACGTGAGCTTCTGAACCGGCGAAGGCTTGCACATGTTTTTAATGTAACAGCTTTGGGACAGTGTCTCCTAGCTTCTTCGTTCCTCCCAGTTTTTCGGCTTGCTGATACGTCACAAACCCGATACTTTACTTTTTCCAGACTTTTTCTAAATGGTTGTGTCGTTTTAGCAGGTATGAGTCCAATACCAGGGACCCATACATTTCCTGTAATGACTCGCCATTCAGGGGACTTGGCAATAAGAGATTTCTGATGCGCTCTTGACCGAACGTCAGATAGTTTGAAAAATACCTACGGGATAAAAATACCCGACTATCCAGGTAGACAAATTTTTTTGCAGCTGTTTTGCTGAACTAGGAATATTTCTCTGTAATGGAAAAGTATCCTGGATCTTTTGTCCTAGCTTAGGTACCTGGTCGCATGCTGGCAATTTTGTCTATCTGAGCAAGAACGCCGACTCGACCCAAGCGGAATTTTTGGAAACTAGGTGAGGCTCGGGCAACATAGCAACACAGAAGCATAAGAAATGACAAGCCCCCTGAATGGCGAGTCATTACAGGAAATGTGTGGGTCCCTGACAATACTAATATGATGGAGACTTATGGTATAAAAAACCCTCTTGAAATTATGATGAAAAAGCATGAAAAGTTTAGACGGAAGTTGCAAGGGCTCAAACATAATTTGTCATCTTTCCTCTATGAGCGGTAAATTATTTTTATTGATTTTTTTTTTTTTTAATTTTGAATCTTAGTGTTTTTAAAGTTTTTGTCATTGTTTGCGGTGTTTAATCTGCCTTGGCCATTTTCATGTGTTGTTGTTTATTTTAGTCGTTCCAATGGATTAGATTTTGCTTTAGTGTTTGTTTGTTTTTGCGTATTTATATAATCATTTATCTTATTAACATCAATTTTGGTGGATCAATACCCCTTTTCGGTTAGACTTTAAGGGCCTCCTGAAAAGACCTGAATAGGTATTTCGGATCTTCAGTCTACCATTTAGCCCAATACTGTACTGTTCGCATGTAAGTAATTGTTCAAAGTTGGCTACAAAGTTGGCTACAGGTATTTTGGCTGGTCACCGAGAGCGCGACACCCGCTGCGCCCTGGCAAATTTCCGAAATACCGGCGGAAATTTACTGCGTCTTGGCTTTCTGGCTTCCGAAATCATCCTTTATATTTATGTAGAAGATAACGTCCGATAGAGAATACCCTTAAAGCACACCTTGCACTACTTACTGTTTATGTTCCAATATTCGAAACTATCTGAATAGTGTAAAACTAAGCTCTGCTTTTAACAGATTATCCATGGCTTTGGATTTTCAAGTCTTTTCCCAGACACATTGACTTCTGGCAGAAACTTTTCAAAATTCAGGAAACCGGTTTTACGCGTCAATAGCCTGATGCTCGAACACTCGCCGGGAGCATAATGCGCATGGGAACTAGTGAAATGGTTTGGAATTTAACATACACAACTTTGGTCTACAGGACTAAGATGACTGCAGTTTCGGAAGCAGGTTGCACTGGCCATGCCCTCTAAAACGATAACCGAAAGCGGAAACGAATGGCAAGCAGACATCATAGGATATGATAAAACGACATCATAAAATTCAGCAAGTGTCGTCATAGAGGGCAAGCTTTCAAGCTTTTCCACAAGGATGTGTACACTTCACGATGAAAAATTTGTAGCCTGCGTCAGGGGCGGATCCAGAGGGGGGGGGGCGAGGGGGGCGATCGCCTCCCCTAGACGGGCTGTAATTTTTTGTTTTGTTTTACTGCACTTACGGAAGTCTGCATTAACGCATGTTCTAACTACTGTAACTAGACTCTAAAATCTTTTTACAAGTGGAGCCAGGAGCTTGAATTTTTCTTGTAAACAGTTGTCAGTTGATCAAGTACAGTTTTTACCATTATTGTAATGTATGAAAACCACATTTTCGTTAAATAAGAGCCGACAGGGACACTTAAAACGCGAAAAAAAATCGGCCTTGTGGCCGACAAAAAGGACACTACACCCACTCTTTTCGGTAAGAATAGCCCCCCCTAGAACGGAAGGCTAGATCCGCCCCTGGCCTGCGTAGTAGTATGGTAGTAGTACGAAAACGTTGCATGTAATGCTATATAATAGCAAAGAATGCTATCATTTAATGTGCCTCAGACTGGTCCAATCTTATGTAGTAGTACCCGGTAGCATCCTGTCTTGCCATAGTAGCATCCGGTCTTGCTAATAGTAGCATGTATTAGTATGCAGTAACGCGGTAGCCTTCAAGTAGAAGCATGTAGTAGCATCGTTAGTACTGCATGCTACTTTTTCGTACTACTTCATAGTACTATTTTGAGATAAATTTTTCATCGGGTTTGCACTTGTCTATACTCTTGGTGACTAACTCCTCGTGCCAATGAAGAATCGCGTGTACCTAGCGGAAGAGCCGGAAGCGTCACCACAGTTGTCCCCCACGAACGCCGTTTATTGGTTGATCCAGGATTTGTGTCATCGTCCGGGTGGCGTTTCGGGTGGCAGCATTGCAAGCAGAATTACTTGTTCTTGGAACACGCTTACTAAAAATGCGGTTAATTTTCATTCCTTGTCTCCACTCCCTATGTATGTTTCCGGCACTAAATTGTCAATTTTTCTAAATTTCCGCTCCACCCCAGAATCCTAGCAGAAGAGCCGGGACGTTTTTTAGGCCTAACGCAAGGATAAGCAAACATGTGTTCAATGTTACCAAACTTCCGACAGTGAATACTAATATTTTGTGCATACTGCTTATTTTAAATATTACTACATATTTTTTAGGTATCCTACATCTTCACTGACTTATTGACGCTTAAAGGAACAGAAAACTTGACTCAAACTTGATTTGGGGAGCTAGCTGACACATCAAGAATGTACCATGAGTCGATATTCAGAGTAAGAAAAATTCTCGCTACGACCATTGCAGTTTCCGGGCGGTTTCCGAAAACTGGACTTTTGAGTTAGTAGAAAAAAAGCAAAAGATTTGTGTGCCGGGAGTAGGAATCGAACGCACGACCTCTTGACTACTAACCCGATACTATGGCCGAAACACGGCCAAAGGCGAACTTTTACAGTGCATAAGGGGCAAGGGCCTGCCAGCTAGCTTTGGGAACACCAAGGAGGGGGTCCGAGATAACAAAGGAGTGGGGTCCTGTCAAATATAAGTCCCTGTATCTTTATCTAAGCCCCCCAGGTCGGGTTGATGGCCGAAAGTTGCGTAGTCAAGTTTTCTGTGCCTTTAAATCCGACAGCCGTCTCGAGACTTCTCTCCACCTCACCAGCCCGTGGATCTCAATGTCAGTTTATTCTAAAAAATGCGATGGACAGAGCCGATTACTAATTTTTCTATATAATAAACATGTAAGTCAGTCGACGAGTCAAAATTAACATACACAAGATTTCAGTGTATACTACATTTAATAACTATTTTACAGATTACAAAATCAATCTGCTTTCTCTCCTGAGCCATAGCGGGACTTTGCCCGATCTGACAAAAACGGGTATTTCTGCACCATCATCAAAGGTGTATAAAAGCCAGGCTTCACCTTCCAGATTACCAGACGTCCGGGGCTTCCGCATAGTCAAGCCAACCCTTCCAGATTTTCATGGTAATGATGACATCCAATTTTGCTATTCTTCAACATTTCCTAGATGTCCCCTTCGCATTTCAAATATCTCTTGCATCCCAGTCACAACTGTCAATCACTTTCCCTTTCCTTCCTACATTTGCATATTTGTTCTTCGAATGCATTGCTCCTATGGTACCTTCCAGACATTTCGAATCTGGGGTGTCCAACCCCCCGGACTTCCAGACGTTTTTGGCCTGGTTTCACCTTCCAGATCCATCTCGACGAAAACGGATGTCTGGAATCCGGAAGAAAAATCTGGAAGGTGAAGTCTCGCTTTAACAAAACAATTTAAAGGACCCGTTATACTTACAATGACAATGCAACCTAATTCCGTGATTACATCCATTAATTCTTAAAGGACCCCTCGCACTATTGACTAAATTGTACAGCACCTTCTGCGCTCCTTCTATACTATTTCGTTCTGGTGTCACTCATGTTCTGCGAAAGAAGGAGATAAAAAAGATGAGATCATGTTATTTTAAATATGCAAAGCACCTGCTCCACTTGTCGAAATTATGCCATAACGATACTTTGACGGAGAAGTTCAAAATTCAAGATGCAAGTCTTACCCTTTTGGATGTTTCTTCGTCGCTATAAAAAAATCATTGACAACAGAACCCAACCAGCGCACGACCTTCTACACTGCTTCCTGGCCGACGATTGAAATTAAGTGTCTTTTGTGTATGTTTATGTGTTTTATTTACTTTCTTCATTTACTCCGCTTTCAGAAAACGGCGGGTTATAAATAAATTACTTACTTATAGCGAAAACAGAGAAACAGTTTACATAAACGGTTTTCCCGATGGAAAAACTTCTCGCAGACAACCGTCAACAGCGTGATATACATCGAAGGTAGCAAAACACGGCAAGTGAGAAAATCAGCGTGGTTTCGTTAGAGGGGTTAGAATGTACCGTACGAAATTGGGGTCTCTGGGTTTAGAAATATGTGGAGTGATTATGGAACTAGATTGCGTTAGTATTATAGGTAAGACAGGTTCTTTAAAGGACACCTGAACAATGAAACCATACTTGAACACACCATGGAAAATGCATTTACAGACATGGCCACGGTAAGCATTCTTCTCCTGAGCGTCACGTTTTCAAAATAGGGATGTTCGTTTCTGGAGGTTTGAACATGCAGACTCCAAGACAAAAAGCGCAATTCATTCAAATCTTGTACAGCACTGGACGGATCGTATTGGAATTTCTTCTAGATATACGTTTGGGCTTAACTGGTTAAAAAATATTCCAGAAGAAGGGTCGATGTGAGACATTTGTTCATTTCTAAAATTATTCGGTACCGAAATAAGGACAGATGCAAAATGGAGCAAAAATCATAGCTTGGAAATACTATTTCGTATTTGGATTGGGTTTGGTGCAGGCATTGTTAACGGAAGTCATACAGATAGGGATGATACTTGGTACTCTTCATTCAGGTGTCCTTTAAGCCCGGAGACCCGAATTTCATTTTACATTCTAACCCTCTAACGACACTCACTGATTTTCACACTTGCAGCGTTTCACTATGCTTAGTCCTACCATGACGAATGTTCGGGTATCATACTGTTGATGCGTAAAATCAGTTATCTGAATATTTGCCGCTGCTAGATGTTAATCGGCCTGGGAAAAGGCTTACAACACCCAAAGCCGAGTACAGTTTGTTTAAAGCAGAGCCTAGTTTTCCAGTATTTAACTAGTTTCAGATATTAAGAAGAGAAAGGAAAGAAAAAACAACAACTGCAACAGATCTATATCAGCTGAATACGTAAAACACAAAAACTTAATTACAGCATAGCAAAATATAAGCGTTTGGTAACTATTCAGAGCCTCTGAATACTCTTGATGACTTACTCTCTTTGCCGATGCAAAATCGCCGTGTGCCCAGAGGAAGAACAGGAAGCGGCACCATAACTGTCCCCAACGATCGCCGTGACTGGTTGACACAGTATGTGAGTTGTTGAGTTTGAGTCGTTACGGAGACGTTTTCTCGTTCTTCCTGAGGACCACTGGCAGGTTTTGGATTTAATCATATAGAGTTTTGCCAGAAAAGAAAATCTGACTGTTTCTTGTTTGTATAATTACATTTTTGTAAAAAGGTTTGCTTGGGAAGCGAGATCGAAGGCTTCAAAGTATGAAAAAAACAGAAAAAAAACGGAGTCCCGAATCCTTTTGGTCGATTATGACGCGTCGTACAAAAACCAACCAACAGGAGGTAAGATTCGCTTTCGCAATAAAAGTTTGAACCATTCAAGCTGTCATTCTTCAATAAGACAATTGAAACAACATAAAGGTTCAGAATGGTTATCAAACGTTGATAATTGAGTCTCAACGTCCTACACCTCACCACTTTAAAGGACTACTTCAGTGGCGTGTCCGTCCATCCATTCTCTTTCCCAAGATTGTTCACTTCATTCGTGTATCCTATCTTCTCTATTAACAATACACTGACTATCACGCTTGCCACCTTTGTTCTCTTTACGTGACATATCAGGCGCCCGCTTTCGCCAAGATTGTCATCAAGACAAGCGGCATGGAAAGAGGCTAAAATCCGCCGAAGCTGTGAGTAATTTTCTGTAAGCATAACTTACTTGTCTGAGATCTCAGAACATTTGAGCAGAAACACTAGGCACTGCGAGGTGTCCTTTAACTATTTTTTACTCCCCTTTCATCAGGTAGTGTGCAATCTCTATTCTGCGTCTATAACAGTGAAAAGACATAATGCGAGATTTTCGGGGGTTTTCATGATAAGCTAGGTATCTAGATAATCTATTATGATAGTATAGTAAGTCTTTACATTCTTATGTTAAAAGACAATAACTAGCTTATCAAATAGTTCGAATTCTAACAATTAGGAGGGCAACCACGCAGGACTACACGAGAACCAAGTATCTTATAGGTTAACTGAAAAGCCAACTTATTTGTGTGTCATTTAACTGAAAACATTGCATTATTTGGATTCTGCTAAGGGATTATTATTTTATTTTCCACTATCTGCTCTAGTTATGACGTTCAGAATATCTGCGGCTGTCCCCAGAACGTAAATTTTACTACGCCGCGGGGAATTTTAATCTCAACACAAACGCGGCTTTTCAGTGGGCAGAGGTGAGCTTGGTGAAGACTGCTTAGTGCCTGAACAAAGAAAAATCATAAATCTTTCTCTTAAGGCATACGACAGAGATATGGGCACATAGAGGTACCACAAATCACACGGAAATTCGCACTATTTGAAAATCGATTATTCGTGAATAGCGGAACAACGAAGTCCCGCATTTTCAGTGGTTCTTCAAGCCAATTTAAGTGAATAAGTGATGGGTAACTAGACTGTCCTATCCCAGCCCTTTTCGGTTAAACTTTAATAGCCTTCGATCTAATTTGCAAATATATTATTATTGTTATTATTATTATGACAGTCAAGGCCAATTTTCTCTATAGGAAACAGTATGGATGCGAGAGAGAGGCCCCGATACGGCCCAAGTGGCCGGATGGGACGTCAGTGGTAAGTTCCTCAGCACTCAGGCAGGCTACACTGTAAAAAAAAAATCTTGCAGTATTTGCTACTGGGATGAATACTGTCTCTACTGATTTGATTATTTCTAATTCGGATTAACCTTCTCCCAGTAGAAATAAGGTTAATCCCAGAAGCAAATACTGCAGTTAACTTTGATCCTTTCTTTGAGAAACTCTTTACAGTGTCTGTAATTCTCGCCTATTGGCCATATTACTGTTCAGCGCTTCCAAGCGGACTAGTTTCTGTTAATCCCCCCATGCCTCACCGTCATTACCTGGATCAGACATGGCAAAATAGATCCACAGGTTAGTGAGTGGAAAACCTGTCATCTGTTTCGCAGGTAATGGAGGTTTTACTTTGTTTTAGCAGCAGAAAGGGAAAGCGACCCACTACCCTATGGATTCGACTTTTTCCTATGTCTACACAAGTGTTGGTTAAGACATAGTAAAACGTCGAATCCATAAGGTAGTGGGTCACTTTCACTTTCTGTTGCTGAAACATATGCAAAACCTCCAATACCTGGGACACAGATGACAGGTTTTCCACTTACTAACCTGTGGATCTAGTTTACCATGTCTGATCCAAATAATGACGGTGAGGCATGGAGGGATTAACAGACACTAGTCCGCTTGGAAGCGCTGAACAGGAATATGGCCATTTACTGTGTATCGGCTCTGTGAAATTGCCGGGTTCGACAGCAAAATGCAGACGACGTGGGGCCTACGGGAAACAAACCCTAAACGTCCTCATTCATTATCGCTTCTTGGAATATCTTATGTCAGACATAGTAGTCTATCTAAGAAATCCGGCATTTACCCCGCCTTTATGATATTCACACTTAGCACTGGCAGATTATTGCTTTTCATCTCAATCGCCCTAACTGGCGATTGGCGCCCTTATCGTCCCTACTGGAATAATCTGCGTTAGACTTGGCCTATACAAAAACCAGGTGACTATGATACTACCGATGCACACACAAAACAACACTGGTACACGAATTCTTCGCCACCACTCCTTAGAGCGTGTTCCACCCTTCTAACAATAGTTACTGTTAGTTACTATTTCCGTTCTATCTTCATGAAAAGTTACTACGCTGACCGTTCCAACCTTCTCGAAATAGGAACTAATAGTTACTATTTGCTTACCATGCTTGGGAGCGTAGTAACTGCGCATCTCTGTAACGAGTGGCATGATAACCTGCTGGGAAATAGAAAAATCGTTCCAGCCTTGACGACAAAAAGTCAGAATTCGGGACGTCATGCGTCGTAACTAAGGTAAGCAGGAGGGAACACGCTCTTAATTGATGATTGCCTTTTTGATACACACGACTGAATGGATGCACTGGGTACATTGACTGAGTGCACTGGGTATGCCTGCCCTTTTCCGTAGCACTTTTTCTAAATCAAACCTTTTTCACTTATTCCTTTTCATTTTAACTTTTTCATTGATCATGGCCTTGTACACGATTGATTGAATGCACTGGGTAGCCTAGACGAGTTTCATTAGCACTTATTTTCTAAATCATATTCCTTTTCATTTTAACTGAAATCAATACTTTCTCAATGGCAAATCATGCACTGTTAAAAATTCGAATCCTTTTCTTTGATTCATTTTCACCGAAATTAACACTGTTTCATTGATGATAGCCTTTTTGACACACACGATTGACTGAATGCACTAAGTACATTGACTGAATGCACGGGGTACAGTACAGCAATACTTAAATACTCTATTCAGCAGGACTTTTTTTTTTTTAATGACTCCCTTTTCTTCAGTTTTCATTTCAAATGACATCAACACTTTTTCATTGCTAAAATCATGCATTGTAAATTCCTTTTCGTTGATTCCTTTCCATTTTCACTGAAATCAACACTTTTTCATTGATGAAACCGAGTATTATCTAAATCAATTGCTTTTCGTTTTCATTGGAAACAACACTTATTCATTGATAAAATTCAGCATTCATTTTCATCAAAATGAGCACTTTTTCATCCTATAAAAAAATCAGGCATTCTGATACGCTGTTTTGATATATACGAACCACAAACGTCCTGCCTTGCCAACCCACGACGTTCTTAGCCCTTTTCAATTTTTTTTTTTTACCAGAGCTCGTCTAGTTTTATGCGTAAGAATTTTGTGTCAGTGTGTTTAAAGTATATTTAAAGAACGTAAACTTGTTTAATTATTCGGGGGTGTTTAGTGAATTCATTCGTGACATTTATTCAATTATTTTGTATTTCCACATAGTACTTAAGGAGCGAGTTGTATACTAGGCACTAGCGCCAACACCAATACTTCCATGCACCGGATACGGACCTGACTCGTAGTGCTACCAACTACGCTCGGGACATTCAAAGCGAGACTAACAAACCAGCGCTGGTGCACGAGTGATTGAATTTCAGTAGGGACTTCTCTATCACTAATGCTGCTAGTGTCTCTGCTAATCGAGTGTGTGTCACTTTTTTCAAGTCTTGACGCTACTCACTAGTGTTATTTTCCCTGATCTGAATGCAATTTCATGTGCTGAACCTTGCTAATCCGGTGTCTAAAACTTTGCTGGCAAACGTCACATGAATAAGGCATTTCTCCCGTATGCAGCCTCACATGAGATGCAAGACCCCCGGATGTGGTGAATCTTTTTTCACATACGTCACATGCATAAGGCCTTTCACCTGTATGTACCCTCATGTGCAGCACCTTTGAAGTAGGATCAGCAAAATTTTTATCACAAACATCACACGAGTAAGGCTTTTCTCCTGTGTGCGTTCTCGTGTGAATCAGCTTTTCACCTTTCCTATTAAAAGTCCTGTCACAAAAGTCACATGAGTAAGGCCTCTCTCCGGTGTGTAGTCTCATGTGTGCCTTCAGACCGTTAACTTGAACAAATTTCCTCTCACAAATCTCACACGTATAGGGCTTTTCACCTGTGTGAGTGCGCATGTGCGAGATTCTCGAACTGCCGTCAGAGAATTTTTTCTCACAAAAGTCACAAGCATAGGGCTTTTCTCCCGTGTGAATTCGCATGTGCTGTTTCCTTTGAGTGGGCTGGACAAATGTTTTCCCACACACGTCACACAAGTAGGGCTTCTCTCCTGTGTGAATACGCATATGAGCATTTCTCTGACTACCGCTACAGAACTTCTTCTCACAAAAGTCACAGGCATAAGGCTTTTCTCCTGTGTGAATTCGCATGTGCGTAGTCTTGTTTTTTCTTTGATTAAATACCTTGGCACAGAAATCACAAGAAAATACTGCCTGTTCCTTGGCAGTTTTTTTGGAAGTTGAGGGTTTGTTGGTTGAATCCAAGCCACCTATAAGGGGGTCCTCCTCATGAATGTTACCAACTCTTACATTGTTCTTTACACAGTCTCCATCCGTTACTTGTTCGGTTTTGATACAATCATATTCTTGACTAAATAAGCTGTTGATTCCAGTTTCAGTAGACTCCAGTGCTACTGTTATCCTGCCATGTTCCAGATCTGGTTGGTTGCCATCTATGCCTGCATCCCCTGAAAGAAATCAACGTTGCTTCGTTACTGTGACCGAGAAATATCCGCTTGTTCAAGCTTTTTTGCCTCCTTTCGAACTGAACCTTTATGACTCCACTTCAATCCTGATCCCTACACACTTTATCTGGCTTCGTTTGAACCTGAACCAGCCCTTAATGACTTTACTTATATTCCAAATAACAAAAATTATACATTAATCTGACCCCAAGAACGAAAAAGCAAGCTGAAAAGGCGACCGATTTTTGTATACTGGATTTGAATATACTGATTTTAACCGACTCTTGTCGAGGCCAGGCCCGAGGCCTTGGAGCCAGAAAGGAACAGGTTGAGTTACTTGTACCATAGGCGCTATCTGTCCTCGATCATAAAAATTAAATTGTAGAGTCGAGTAGCAGCGACTAATAATACTCGACCATTGAAATGTTTAAGTAATGGTGAAGATGCTCAACCTCTTCTTTTCTGGCTCTTTTTGGGCCCATCGGCGAACTGAATATCCATAGCATTTTAGGCCAAAAAATCTTGTTTGGGGATGATTGCATTCAGCGTTTGCACATGACTGTGTACTTTCATAGGCAGGGGGGCACAGGTATTAAAATTGACATCTAGATGGGTGGGGGTGGGTGGTTTGGTCCGAAAATTATGGATTTAATCCGGAGTGCGTCCCATCAAAGTTATAAAATTTGGGATTTTATACCTTGATAAATAAGGTGGGTGGTTTGTCAGTTTATATTTTTTTGGGGACGAGTAACATATCATTAAAACAGTCGTAGAGATGGTTTTAAGGCGATACTGAACCTAGAAGCTTTTTGTGCGTATCGTATAGGAACAAGTTCGTTTTCTGGAAGGAATACTAGTGCAGATTTAGGTTTCCCATGCGCTGTGAAAAATTTTCCGGTGCTTATGAAAATTTTCCGGTGCTAATGTTTAAGCGACTGCCTTTCAACTTATATCTGTGCCCAAAAACAAATTTTATCTTCCGGCATATTCGAGTATGGGAGGTTCTCCCCAGGAATTGCTACCACACTATACTTATTATTTTATTTCTCCCTTTTTCGCGTATAATGTAAGGACAAGCCCAATTTAGTTTTCGGAACCAGTGTGACAGGTCCTCCGAAAACGGGACCCAAGACCCTTTACCACCGGACCCTTCTGACAAACGAAAACAGGACCCCAGGAAAAACAAAAATGGGACCGATCTGGCTAACCAAAGAGGACCCCTTCTCAACGATAGACATAAATCCAAAATACGGGCAACGGAAGGAGACCCGTAATTTCCGAAAAAGGACACTTTTTCTTTGTGGAAAAAATAGTATAAGAGAATAAAAAGTCGTTCCTGGTTGTGTCTTTTGAAGATCCAACACTGTCGGGAGGGAGTCCAAATTTGTCTGGACAGCAGCTTGAGCCAGGTACCAGATTAAGTTGCCGGATCTCACAAAACTTGGGAAGTTGGAGCTAGGGCTGTAGTTCTGCATTTTGATGGTTCACACTCAGTCGGACCCCCACATGCACTGTGGCAGCACATCGCTTGGAGGTGTTGTGGTGTACAGAAAAAATTATGGTGATGTGATTCAGTCCTTCCAAATGCACTATTAGGACACTAGCTCTAACGTCCCAACAAGTTTGGTTCAGATCCGGCAACTCTTTCTGCGGCGGTTGACAAGAACTTACGGCTCCCATGACCGGGGTCGAAAAAGCATATTTCATCTTCTTCAACCTCCCCCTACATGGTTGGATCGAATTCCTTGTGGTCCGATCGGAAAGAATATCTAGGTAGCTATACCTTTCCACCAAGTTTGGTTGAGATCTGGCTACTACTATTGGTCGATGTGTTGTTTAACAGGAAAGATGCTTGGCAGAGTAAGGTAAGGGCTGTATTGAACAATTGCGGGCTATCAGGTCTGCGGAATGCTGGATTGGGGAAGGTAAGGTGGTCGGGACAGTAGCTACACAAGTGCAATGGATTCTTGAGTGTCAAGAAATCCAAAAGTGGACGTGTGAGGTCTCAGCGTCGCTGTCTCTCAAGTCGTATTCACAGTGGAAGAGAGTGTGGGGTGAAGAAGTGTATTTTAAAGCGGGCCTTGAGAGAGAAGAGCTAAAATCTAATATGGTTTAAGAGGAAATTTTCTGCCGTTGGGATCAAGAAGGAAATACCTGGGGAGGGAGCGTGCGGTAGATGGTCTTTACTTGTGCCCTATGTGTGGGGACCCGGAAGAGAGTGTGGACCACTTCATGTCATATTGCCAGGAACTCAATGACTTTAGGTTGGAGCTGCTCCAGAGACAGACAGGCGATGAGGAGTGGCTAAATGGTCTGATGGGTGGTCGATCATTTACTCCTATTAAAACCTGGCAGTGTTTGTTCAGGTGGGGCTGAGACACAGGTCTCTGTTCTTTTAAAGTGTTTAACTGTGTAGTTAGTTTTCTTTGTTTTGTCTTCAGAAAGTGTGTTGAATCTGTAGTTAGTATTTGATTTGCATAATATTTTTGTACCATGGCCCGTTGGGCTTTCCATGTACAATACATACATACATACATATAGGGACTGCCTCCTGGCCCCCCACGTGGTAGCATGTACATCAGATAAGGTTTGCGCCCTTCCCCGAGATCCCTTCCATCACAAGACGGAATGACATAGTGAATTGGTAAAGGTTGTTCCATTCGTTGACGACTGTTTCAGAATGATTTATTGTGATTTATTAGGTACCATCCAAACTGGATAACTCGTTTGAAAGTTACACAATCTAGTCAGGTCCCTAATACAGCCTTAAACGGAACATTCAAGATGTGTGCTCGTGTAATTTGTGAAGTTCCAGAATTAGGCATGTCACAAGATTTCCGGGATTTCATCGGGATTCTTTTAATCGGGATATCTTTTAAAGGTAACTGATCGAAAGCAGTTTGGTAACATTCCTAAGTGTTCTACAGTACATTACCTAGTTAATTTGATTGATTTTATTTTAAAACATCTAGATGAACCTGGCAAATGGATAAATTTAATTGCAATTGATTTTAAAAAGGCATTTGACCTTGTTGACCATAAAATTCTTTTAGAAAAAACGGCGGAAAAAAATATACCGGATTTTATCGTCAAAATCATCAAGAGTTTCTTGACAAATAGAGAGCAAACTGTAAAGTATAAAGGCCATTTTTCAACTTCTTTACCAGTTTTTTGTGGAGTTCCACAAGGAACTGTGATCGGTCCGCTGTGCTTCCTCCTCATGATAAATGAAATTGCTGCTGGGCTAGAGGACAGATGGAAAAACGTTGACGATTTGTCCCTAGCGGAAGTCGTATCTGAGGGTTTGAAAAGTAACGCTGCCGGCTTCATCGACCAGGTTACCTCAGAAGCGACTGAAATCAATATGGTCGTGAATAAAGATAAGTGCTCGGTTACGACCTTTTCTTTTCTTAGAAAAACTCGCCCGTCTTTCCAAACTCCTATCGACCCCGGGCTCATCAGTGATAAAACAACGCTACTAGGTGTAGTGATCTCTTCTGACCTTTCATGGCACGAAAATACAAAGACAATTGTAAAGAAAGCTAACAGCGCAATTCAAATGCTAAAAACACTGAAAAAGTTTCGGGTTCCTAAGGACAAGCTAAAGCTAATGTTTTGCTGTTTCATTCAACCGTTAGTCGAATATGCTTGTCCGGTTTGGCACTTTGCTCTTACCCAAGGTGAAACTGATACAATAGAGCGAGTTCAGAAGAGATCGCTGCAAATTATCTATGGTGGTTCCCCCCTACCATACTCTTTTTACCTCAAAGAATTTAAAACTGAATCCCTTTCTTCCCGCCGCGGAAAACTATGCCGCAACTTTGGCTCCTCCCTTCTCCAGCACCCCATGTACCGTTCATTCCTTCCCCCATCCTTTGTTCCTGTAAGATCTCGTCCCCCCCGAGAAGTGGCTGAGAAGGTTCCCAAACTGACCCCAATCTACTCTAACACTATGCGCTACAGTAGAAGCTTTGTGCCTAGCTTCGTAAAGCAGTACAATGATCTTTAGCATTATCTGCCTTGTTAATTTTATTTTCTTTTAATTATGTGTTGACAACTTATTTTATCTCTGTTTATGACTACAAAAACATCGTATTTGGGCTCTGCCCACGAGAGATATGTTTTGCTTTATTATTAAATAAATTGAAAAATTGAATAAATTGAAAATTCCTCCAGCTCTCCCAACAGTGCCCGGATCCGGCCCGGTTCTAAAATTGATATTCAGGGCTTATGCTTGTTCGTCTTGCTAAGTCTCATCCCGACACCTAACTCTAAGCGTGCCACGAGATTTCCGGTGACCATCTTCCAACTCGCTAATTGTTGTCTGATCAATTTGTTCAGTTTGTATCATGTCAATTCTTTTAAGCCTTCGAGACCCTGATCTACTGGAAATCTTCGGGAACAGTGTATTACTATGTTTTTCCCCACCAACATTCAATGCAACTTTCCTTGTAGGTGTGCAAATAGATCGACACTTTAAGATGGTCAGGGTTCTTTTTTAATCTAAACCCTTGAGGTACAAACGATCATGGGCCTTTGCGGACCATGGAAGTGTAGGTATCGTTTGGTCAAAACTATTTTCAACACATTGATGTTAACATACGCACTTTAAAGGACACCTGAACAATGAAAGCATACTTGGAACACACCATGGAGATGCATTTACAGACATGGCCACGGAGAGCATTCTTCTCCTGAGCGTGACGTTTTCAAAAAAGGGGTTTTCTTTTCTGAGACAATCTTCTACAGCGCTGGCCGGATCTTGTTGGAATTTCTTCTAGATATACGTTTCGGCTTAGCTGGTTAAAAACATTTGTTAATTTCTTAAATTGTTCGGTACTGAAATACGGACAGATGCAAAATCAAATCATAGCTTGGAAACACTATTTCGTATCTGGATTGGGTTTTCTGCAGGCAATGTTCAACGGAATTCATACAGATAGGGATGATACTTGGTACTCTTCATTCAGGTGTTCTTTAAGGGGTCTTCCAGTTCTGTCAGTCGTACCAGAGTTTTGAGTGCCACAAAATTAACGAGCCTTTTTCCCCTCCCAACTCATCCGGTAATGCCCGGATCCGATCCAGTGCTATAAATGATTGTCTAGAAGTTAGATTTTCCCTTCCCGCAAATCCGGTCCCGAGCACTCCATAATAGGCTAAGCATTTCATAGGATTTCTGGTGCTCGACCCCACATAGTTGCCGGATCCCGTCCGCCATTAAACTGAATATCGGGGGCATGTACTCTTAGCTCCGTTCTTCGTCACGGGTCCGACCGGTGGTCTCGGCTACTCTGATAAGGCGTTTTTGCATCCATCGGTGACTACTCACCAGTCTTATGACCCGTTTTTGAACTAACGGTGTCCGGTTTATATCTCACCGGTGCGGACTAGCGAGAACCTGCTCGGGAGCCTGGCTTTACCGAGAAGTTGCAACTTTTCCTCAATTAACGGGGTTTCGCGCAATACCCAGAATTTTGGGCCGTTTTTGCACTCACCGCTGATTACCCCGGTGGACGAAAGAACGCGTTACAAGGGAAGAACCGGACACTGGTGACAAAACACCAGAGACAGCCCGGAGTGCAACGAACACAGCTCTTGCTAATTATCAAGTTGCATTCAGTTATGATCACCCTTTCGAAAGTTATGCATGTAGATAAGTTTCCAGCTTTTTCCTCCTTCAAATGCCCCTAGAATGGTCGGAACCGGGAAGTGGCGCTTTCCAAGTCAGTCTTGTCGGTTCCGTAATATGTCTGTCAAGTTTCATCGTCGTAGCACAACTGAAAGTACCTTAATTCGCGATCACCGGAATTCTGGGACTCACCTCTAACTCCCCCACAGTGGCCGGATCTAGTCGGAAATGCTGTATCTAGAGCAAAGGCTTGTTATTCCCACCAGTTCACTCCGATCCATCCACTCTAAGTGTATTACGATATTTCCGGTCCCGCTAGCTACCCCCCCCCCCCCCCCCCCCCCCGACAGTTCTCACATTCTGTCTGTATCATCATATAGTAAACCTGTGGCATCTCCTCTTTTCAATTATCAAGTTTTATTCGGATCTGATCACCCGCTCGAAAGTTGTGAATGACACAAGATTTTTAATTTCCTTTCCCTCCACTCCCTCAAGATTTTCGGATCGGGGAGATGACTATTTCCAAGTTAATCTGGTCGCCGCCTAGTATCATTATCTTAGCCCATCTGGAAGCACCCTAACTCGCGATTACCGGAATTACTGGGAAACCCACTTCAACCTTCCTCACAGTGAACTGAACCGGTCATGTTCCATCAATAATGTGTCTAAGAGTTATGCTTGTTCTTCCCACCAAGTTCAATCCCGACGGTTTTGATTTAGTTAGTTTGTTGGATTGAGTTCCTTGGTGTACATGAGGGGTATCCAACCTCGAATTTACACAACCTCGAACTTGGCATAAAAAGGATGGAAGGAAATTTCAATCCAGTCCTAAATAGATTCTAACTGTCAAGAAGGAAACCCTGTGTGACCATCAATAATGTGTCTAAGAGTTATGCTTGTTCTTCCCACCAAGTTCAATCCCGACGGTTTTGATTTAGTTAGTTTGTTGGATCGAGTTCCTTGGTGTACATGAGGGGTATCCAACCTCGAATTTACACAACCTCGAACTTGGCATAAAAAGGATGGAAGGAAATTTCAATCCAGTCCTAAATAGATTCTAACTGTCAAGAAGGAAACCCTGTGTGACCCCGGACCTGTTTTGGACTCCACAGAAATTTCCTTGTAAGGTTTTCAGGCCAAGTTTGAGGTCATATAATTCGAGGTTAGATAGCCTCTCCTGTAGTGCTCTTGTACTGGAGATGAGGCAGCTTGTTTGTTGTTGTTTTGTCCCAGAACGTCGCAATTATCGAAATATCGGCAAGATATTCTACGTAAACTTATCCAGTTCTTCTTTTTTTTTAGCCTGGGGGTGGTGGGGTGGACGGTTTGGAACAAAAACTGTGGATTTTTTCCCAGGGGTGGGAGGGTCCCAAACCCAAAAACAGATTTTGTACCATACGGTTGGGGTGGGGTGGGTCCTTTTCTTGAAACTTGACTGATTTTAGGCTAGATATCATTAGATTTCATATGTATACCCCCCTGGTCTGAGGCGCAAATCTCTTGAAACTTGAATTTTTCTTCAAAAAATTGCTAATATTTGCCACATTTTTCAATCTTTCTTAATTTTTAAATTTTCAAGAGGCCTCAAAATATTTCAATTTGTGAATATTTGACTGAATCTTTCAGTTGCAAAATTCGCTTTTTACTTCTATACTGAGAGGGGGTTGGACCCCTAAAAGACAGAACTAGACCCCAGCGCCAACGCTTGTACCAAGTTTCAACTTATCTCTGTTGCTGTTCGCCGGTTATAATCTCCACCAACGGGCAATCTGGGCCCATTTGCCCCTGAACCTGGAAGATTTGGGTGGTGGGACCCTAGCTATTTACAACTAGACTCCAGTGCGAACAGTTGTACCAGCTTCAACTTGATATCTGTCATTGCCACTGGTTATGAACTCTACTCAATGGGAAAATCTTTACCCAATTGCCAGTCTAGTACACTAGCCCCTTTTCAGGCATGGTGCTCAAACGTCTAGCACCATGCCTGGGTCCTAGACGTTCAAGCACTGTACCTTGGATTTCATGTATGGTGCATGGATTTCAGTATACAGTGCATACATCAAAAACACAGTTTCTGTCATAACAACTGAGCAACAGCTCGGACAGGGCTGAAATTACTACCATGAATTAGAGAAATCAAAGAAATCCTTTATATATTTTTCACAACAAAAACAAAAGGGCTCGGCTGATTACAGATGTGAAAAACCTCATTTCCTTTTCTACATAGTCAAGGGTTGTGCATGCAAAGTGTCCTGTGCCTCAGCTTTTTCTACCTAGCAGCCGACCAGAATATTGGCTCTTGGGGAATAGATAGGGAAATACATGGAAAATAAATAGGGTGCTGTTAGGTTTTTCATCTCTATCATCATTAGAGCCCTTTTGTTTTGTTCTGAAAAAAAAAAATAAAGGATTGTCTTTGATTTCTCTAATTCATAGTAGTCATTTCAGCCCTGTCCGAGCCGGTGCTCAGTTGTGATGACAGAAAATGTGTTTTTTCTGTATGCACTGTATACTGAAATCCATGCACCATACATGAAATCCAAGGTACAGTACTTGAACGTCTAGCACCCAGGCATGGTGCTAGACGTTTGAGCACCATGTCTGAAATGGGGCTAGTGTACTAGACTGCCCAATTGCCTATGAACCGGATGGGTGGGGGAGTTGGGACCCCAAAAGGTAAAACTAGACCACAATACCCACAAGTGTACCAAATTTGAACTTGATACAGCACTATTTCACAAGTTATGAGCTGCACAAAAAATTGGTGAAAACCGAAAGCCGGAAGCTGCTACAGCACTCACAACTGTGGATTATTCCAAGGAACACTCCACTAAAAATGCTAGTTTTGAAAAATGCCATTCATACTGATTCATACAGCCTAAACCAATGTTCAGAGTCACAAGAAAGACCACTACGAAGAAATAAGAACAAAAGGCTTGCATCTGTTCTGGGCAGTTAGACAGTGTTTAACGTTAATTAAACACATTTAGATTTGAAGACTGAGAGCTGATCTTGACCTCAAACCAAAACTAAGAGGTAGGAGAAGCATATTCTGGTGCTAAAACGCTCAGAAGTAGAGTATATTATTTAGCAGCTACCCCAGCCTAGCTAGGTCTAGTCAGTCTAGTCTCCTAGTGGCTGAACTGAAGCCAAATTATAAACTGAAAAGACTTGCCTGTTCGATTGAGCTCAGAATATAAATCTTCTGGTTGTTCTTGCTTGACATGAACAAAGCTACATTTTTCCAGATGATCAAGTAGGTTTCCCTCCTTCTGGAAGTCTTCCAGGCAGTAAGAACACTTGCTAACCATTGTTAAGAAAAGCGTGGAAGGATGAGTTTAAATATTCTGCGTTTTGTCGAAAGTTCCGACAATTTTTAGTTTGCGCTATAGACGGCATTCTTCTTGCTTCCTTTCCCGTAAGTAAATTATAATATATAATTTGATTAAATATAACATGAAATTTGCTGACGAGACTGAAACTTTCGTGGTTCGCCAGACAAAATTTTACAGAACGGAAAGTGTAGACCTTAGGCCAGCTTGAGGAATATGACGTTACATTTTGGAAAGCTCCATAGAACTCTTGCCTGGGGCCGAAAAGTATGGTTTTTGCTTGTAATTGAGCCACAGCTTACAGTTTGTGAACTAAAGTGGAGCTGTATAGAATATGTCAGAGAGGACTATCTGAAATTATGCAGCCAAGCTTTCGTTTCATCAAACCATCTTTCCGCTTTCGAGTGAAAACCTCCGTTCTAGCAGAAAGGCAGACAAGCACCAGTTTTAAACTGAAGATGGACTAACACCTACTAGTGCAAAATATGTGCGGCAGTTCCCTGGCCCCACAGCCAATACATCTTCTTTGAGTGATAAATTGAAAAATTTACAGAATAAAAAAAGTGTCATTTTCCCACGGGTCCGAAAGTGCTGCCATCTATTGTTTCTACCTGTATCTGTTTGTGATTTCAGCTGAGTTTATCATTCCATTTCTTACACTTGGGAGTGTGTACACACTGAAACCAAAAATAGGCCGATCCCAATCGTGAGACATGTAGAGTACTTGTTAGCGAAAGTCGCCTGTTAGACCATAATAATCTTCGGCGATGAGGGGTTTGCAATGTTGGTAGTTGGTGTACCTATTAGTCCTATTATTTCTTTCCTGCGTATTTGATCGTGAGAACAATTTGGTACCATGTCTATCAAGGGGAGATGGACTTGTAAGTATGAATCGGTTGCTAGAAGAGGTTTATGAGGGGCTAGAAACTTGTGAAAACTGGTGCACATTTTCTTATCTCTATAAATCTTAGGGTAAGAAAATTAGTCTCCTTGGTCTATCACTGTAACATGGGTCTTTGAGGGGTTGACAACTTTAGTGGTAGGGTACAAACTCAAACAAAGAATAGGCGGAACCCAATTGTGAGACATTTCAGGGACTTGTAACTCTTGTAAGTAACAGTTGGTTGTTATACCCTAATCATCTTCGGCGGTGAGAGCTTTCCGACGTGTTAACGCAACGTATACAAATCATAATGTAAAACAACGACATAGTTTCGAAATAATTAGCAGAATGGCATCTATGGTATTTTGATCCTAAAAAGTTACGGGTAGCTTTATAATACCAACTAGAATATGTAAGATAATATTCCAAGTCTTCACCAGTCACGATGTCGACGACTGAAAAGGATAAAGTTCAACTGGCTGCAAAATCAATTTAGTCCCTACTTCCGATATAAGAACACTCTTTCTGATCTTTAGATGCCCCAAAAATTGCATAGTGTGGGTGCAACACCGAACGATGCATTGATAAAAACCTTCTACTTATAGTTTGAACAAGGGTGTGTATTAAGACGTAAACATCGCGTGTAGTGTATAGTGCTATGCAGCCTGTTACACCGATTTGAACAATGCTTTAATCACATGAAGAATGGGTTTTCCGCCTAAAATGAAGCACAGCCTTATCTCTGCGCACTGAAAAGTCATAACTGGTATCTCGAAGCAAAATCTTAGAACTTTCTATTCGTACTGTTGTATATTCTGTATATTCCGTTTCTATTCTGTACTGTTTCGTTCGGAATTCTAATGAAGACAAGCTTAGAGAAATGACTGCTGATTGAACTAAAATGTACATATAAGATTCGAGTAATTGTAAATATATTTTTGATTTTGATTTAGTTTATTTATTTATAATGGTCAATATTTTTGCCTAAGCTCAATTGTGCGTGTTGTGAGATTTGTACCATTGTGTTCTTTGTGACGCGTCCAAACTATCTTGTGATGATATTAGCAAGAAATAAACTGAATTGAATTGAAATGAGATGCCCTGCAACTAAATTGGGCGAGTACAACCTTAGAAAAAAATTAAACAGTCTGGACACATTTTATAGGGCTAAAAAGGGAGGTTTTTCGCTTTTATAAGGTCAAGACCTCATCTCCAGCTTTGACACCACCCATATTCAGATTCAGCGTGGTCGATATAGTCGGAAACTATCGTAAAACTGACTGTGTCTTTCTGATCACCTAGTCGTCACATTTTAGGGGTCTGGCGCCCGGACTATGTAGTTTGACGTACCTTTGTTTCAGTTATGAAAGTACAGTATGTGGAATGCACAAATAAAATGGTACACATACTGTACTTTCATAACTGAAACAAAAGTACGTCAAACTACAGTGGAACTAGAACGAAACTACATAAAAAAAACGCACCTTATATGTGGATAATGAACAAACGAAGTAACCCATTTTGATCGGGTTTTCAGGCCTATTGAAGTGAATAAGTGATTTGTAACCAGACTGTTAGATATCAGCACTAATCGTTTAAAACTTAAATATCAAATGTAGCAGGGACCGCAATCTGTTATTGCTGATTTTACTTGTCAAATGAAGTAGCGCCCTTACATCCTGCCGAAGGCGAAAATTCCTGGACAAAACCTCTGTCCCCACATATCCAAATTGGGCGATTTGACGTGTTTATTGATTCCCGTTCTTTATCGAATTTGGTAATTCATCCAACTTTTGTTCAGTCCACATCGACTTCACCGCATTCGGTCCGTTCCTTCGTAAATTCGGTGACTTAACGTGTTTATTTGGTCTCATTCATTACCGAATTCGGTAATTCACCGGACTTTTTCAAGTCCGTATCTGTTCTATCGCATTCGGTCAGTACATTTTACAATTTGGTGATTAATCAGGTTCATTTGGTTCTGATTTCGTTAACGAATTCAGTAATTCACCGGATTTTAGTTTAGTCCGTATCTCTTACCAGACTTGCCACATTCGGTTGGTTTAGGTGGTCCTAACAAGAGTTTCTATTCTATTACGAAATTCGGTTGTTATCCCGCTCCCGATCTGTTCCTTATTTTTTTAGTTCGTTTTCGGTAGTACGAATTCATTATTTGGTTCACCACAGTTACTGAGTTCGGTAATTTCAGTGGCATTTATTTAGCTCTTGTTCTTTACCATTTAACAGTAGCTTCGGCTAGTTGCCACTCCTTTCTTAACTTCTACTTCTAATTCATGAATAAGCACGTCTCTTGACGTGAAAACTAGCCTAATTTGTTTGCTGTAAATTTAGAACAAATGTACATTGTATCTACTTTACCCTTGATGGCCCTTCTTTTTCGCCAGACAGCTCTCTGGTTTAATAGGTAGTCGTGGGATCGCAAAAAGGCACTTTGATCATCAGTGTTACCACAAAATCTCGCCTGCGGCATATTGGCAGTCTTCACTAGTTAGAAAAAGGGTGCGTCATTTAGTTAGCGTTTGAGGCTTGGAATTCTGGGGTGCTTGAACCACAATAAAAGCGACAATTTGCATGGAAAGTAGTTAAATGTTGCCAGAAAAAAAAGTCAGATTCAAACAATTTGCCTGCAGCGCTTTAATTTGTCCTGGATACAGCTGTCAGTGATATAGTCGCTTTGCAAAAATCAATGAAGAAACCAACGAAAATGGGGATTTTATAGGCCAACGAATATAGTGAAATAAAAGGCGAATATTTAGGGAGGACAACCGCCACCCTTCTTCAGCGCATAAAAAACCCATTTTCGTTGGTTTCTTCATTGATTTTTGTGATATGTCAGGCCAATGCGGTTTATGAAATTATCTTCACTTTGCAGCAACCGCGTTTTTTGCCGGCACATTTTCAAGCCCTGTTGACAAAACTGGACGTCCCCCAAAGATAAAAGGCTAGTGACGGCGTATTCCTGACAAAATAGAAGTGGAAGAGCGTAGCGACAAATTTTCTCTTCGACTTGATTTTGTACATATTATGCAACTTTTTAAACTGTAGCTTCTTGAAGACAACTCGCTGTGTTTTTAGAAGAAAAAAAACACACAATAAATTTGGTACAAATCAGGTACCGACTCGGTCAATTTTACCAGGTCTTTTTTATTAATCTAACTGTCAAGTTCCATTGACACACACATACAATCTACCGTCACACGACACCGACACTAGCAGAATAGGCGCCTAAACAGAAAAAATGTACACTATAGCCTGCTATACCAACAAGAACGAATAGGATAGAACCTCCGTCTTTGGTCCCATGCAGCGACTATGAATAACTCTACAAAACTGAGCCGAGCTAGAGGGATTTGCTTAGCTTTAAGTTGATGCCCGTCTACTTCCCTCTTCCGCATATCATCATTATCATATATATATATATTATCTGTACGTAGAAATACTCTTTCAAACAAATTTGGCGCTAAGATAACGTGTTGTCCCCAGATGACCCATCTATTGCCCCCTCCCCTCCCGTCTTCCGTGCGTCGGTCCGAAAGGAATACTGGCAATAAGTTTTCCCCATATCCCGCTAATTCTTCTACCAATTTTTACGTAGTTTCATTCCATCATTTATTTCTGGTAATTTCTTGTAAGTGTATTAGTTAATTTGTTTCTTGTGTGTCTGTGTATGTTGTAAATTTGTATTCTTTTTCTAGCTTTCAGCTATTCGGAGTAAACTTGGTTGATTGATGGATATCAGAGGAAAAAGTGCAGGAGGCGTGCTGACCCGCTTTGCAGAGCGTCCAATTGGAATCCAGTCGGTGGACGAGACCCCAAACGGCCAAATTGCACTAAAAACTCCTGAACACAGACTACGAGCCAGTTTCATAATCGCCCACGAACCTTCTGAGCAAATCGACTAAAGTACTGTAGTGTAGGAGCGGATTTGAACTCCAGGGTTTCATTGAAAACCAGAAAACAGCTGAACACGAGCCATGACCTCATATTGCACATGTTCCGGATTTATTTGAGCACCCTGACAACTCAACACGGACATCCATTCCGACTGTCGCACAACCTGCACATACCTCAGAAGAGTATGCCTTGGAATCTAATGCGCTATTTTCACAGTTCAGAGGGACTAACTGCATTTTTCGTGAGAGTCTTCGCAGAGTACGGTTTTCCCCCACTATGAATCCTCACATGGTCCCGCTTATGATCATTTTGAACATGCTCCAGCTTATGAACATTTTGGCACAACCTGCATATAGGCTATCTCAAAAGAGTATGAATTGCGGTCTAATGTGCTACTTTCACAATTCAGGAGGACTACCTGCATTTTTCATGAGTCTTCACAGAGCGCAGTTTTCCCCCAATATGAATCCTCATATGCTCCATCTGACGAACATTGTGAAGATGCTCAAGCTTATGAACATGTTGACACAACCTGCACATAGGCTGTCTCAGAAGAGTAGGCTATGGCTTGGAATCCAATGTGCTACTTTCATAATTCAGAGGGAATATCTGCATTTTTCGTGAGAGTCTTCGCAGAGTCCGGTTTGTCCCCAGTATGAATTCTCGTAGGCTCCAGCTTATGAACATTTTGAAGATGCTCCACCTTATGAATATTTTGACCAAACTTTTTGCCACAAACGTCACAAGAGTACGGTTTTTCTCCTGTGTGAACCCTCATATGTCTCACCTTATTACTAGACTCGGCGAACTTCTTATCACAAAAGTCACATGAATACGGCTTTTCCCCTGTGTGACGTCGCATGTGCTTCGCTGCCTCAGTCGTAGTAGCAAACCTTTTCGGACATAAGGTGCATGCATATGGCTTTCCTCCTGTGTGCAGCTTTGTGTGCAGAATTTTAAGCCTCATCGTTGCAAACTTTTCTTCACAAAAATCACAAGAGTAGGGCTCGTCTCGCGAGTGAATGTCCATATGCCTTGTCACCCGATCTGCTGTGGCGAACTTTTTGTAACAGACTGCACAAGAATAAGGCTTTTCTCCTGTGTGCTTTCTTGCGTGCAGCATCATTTGACTGCGCTCACTAAAGGTTTTGTCACAAAAGTCACAAGAGTAAGGCCTCTCTCCAGTATGGAACTTCATATGCTGCACCTTACCATTTGAATGAGCGAAGGTTTTATCGCAGACATCACAGGAATAGGGCTTAGCTCCTGTGTGAATCCTCATGTGTGATACTTTTTGGTTCCGATGACCGAATTTTTTGTCACAAATGTCACAGGAGTAAGGCTTTTCTCCTGTGTGAACCCGTATGTGCTGTACAAGCAGCCGCTGGAGAGAAAAGCATTTCCCGCAAATATCACACAAGTGGGGTTTTTCTCCCGTGTGGAATCTCATATGCTTTGTCTTGTCAATATTACGAGTGAACTTCTTGTCACAAAAATCACATGAGAACGGCATTAGTTTGTTTTTCAGACATGGGGGTTCGCCGATCAGGTCCGAGGCCTCTATGTGGGAATCTTCTACCTCCCAATCTTCAGCTGGTTTGATGTCTACACATTCAAGCTCTTCTTGTTCAGTTTTACCCTTCCAATCTTCAGTTGGTTTGCTATCTCTACATCCAAGTTCTTCTTGTTTCGTTTTACCTTCCCAATCTTCGGTTGGTTTGCTATCTCCAAATTCTAGCTCTTCTTGTTCGGTTTTACAGCCGTCGATGGCTTGAATGACTACGCTGTTGCTTCCAGTTTCATTCAAGTGGAGCGCTACTGCAGTACTGCCACGGTCCAGCTCCAGGTGATCTATGTCTGTGCCACCTGAAACCAGTTTGAAAATATATATATATTTAATTTATGACCCACTAAAAACACAAAGCGACAGCGGAGTAAAAGGAAAAAAGAAAAGACAACACAAATACAACATTTATGACAACAATTTAGACAATTTCTAATTCTAATTAGGCCTAATAATGTCAGATTTAAAATCCATAGGCTATTTGACCAGAAAGGTGAGGAAAGAAATCCACCATTCGGAAGAAGATAAAAATAAAGATGATACGTGAAGATTGTGTTCCACCCTACTTACCGCGACTACGCGTGACATCACGAATTTTTACATCACATTTTTCTATTTTCGTTAAAAATCATGCCACGGGTTAAGCCGGACAATCACATTACAGAGATTAGTCGTTACCACACTTACTATGCTCCTGAGCATGGTAAGCAAATAATTACTATTAATTACCATTTCGAGAAGGTTGGAACGGTCAGCGTAGTCACTTTTCACGAGGTTGGAAAGAAAATAGTAACTAATAGTTACTATTGCTAGAAGGATGGAACACGCTCAAAGAGCACAAAATACGGTCTTGCAAATCCAAATCAGCAGACACGACCGGTTTGCATGGGCATTCGCCATAATTTCTACCTTGCTATGCTGTAATTTGAAGGGCCGAAATATAGTGTCGTTTTGTAGTGTCAAATATGATTCGCAGTCAGCTTGGGCTCATGGAAATATATAGTTAGATTTCACCTTAAAAGATTCTTAGACCAGTAAAATGGCCATCAAATGCAGCTGAATTGGTTTGAGCAAAAACAGAGCAAAACAAATTTGAAACACCCTTGGCTTACTGCAGTCTGAAGGAGATTACTAAGATCCAAAACACGGCATCCATGTATATATCATCACTACAGGATGTCTTGCTATATGCCACACCCATATACTTGTGTCATCCTAGTAAACTTTTGTCAGTAAAGATGACTTTCCTATGTCCTGTTACAAGTTATGATGATGTGCTGTATTGTTATAGTTATTATAAAACTCTCTGGAATGAGAATACTAACAAAGCAGACATCTGCCATCACTATTTGTGAGTTCCTGCAGAGCCGACACTAACAGTCGCAGAGCAAACATAATAAGAGGGAGGAGCTAATTTACTTATTACAGCAGTCTCTTGAATGGAAATAATAACAAGAATAGTTCAGGTTCAGATTCATTCAATTTCAAAATAACCATAATAACTAATAACAAGTTGCAAGAACAATCCCAAAGACCAAATCACAAGGATGTGAAAAATCAAAATATATTCATCCAGACTTAATTACAGGATACCTTGTTATTTCCGCCAACCTCCATGAGAAGTTGCATGTATTTGCGCCCTCCTTGATAAGGCACAAATACATGCGACAGAAAAGGGCTGATGCAAATTGTCATGCTGAAGCTTTTTCGGTCCTGCTAGCACAAATAAATCCAGAAAAAGTACAAAAGAAAATTGGAAAGCATAACCCAAGCTCCTGGAACAAAAACAATGTATTGTCAGCAGGTGTTTATAAGAAAGGGATTTGGCAACACTGTGACTTCCCTAGAAGAAAACAGAAAAAATATTATGTTTCAGATAAAAATTATAGCTTTCAATCAAGCCCAAATTTCACACATTTGGTATTTATGGACACTTGAAAGAAATGCTGGGAAATGCATGCACACATTCCATTTACTGTACATGGAAGGGAAGATATCCCTTTCTTTCATGTCTCATCATTCACTCTGAGAACAACGGCTGTTCTGAAGAAAAATTCAATTTCATTTCTTTTAATGACAAAGTGACACAACAATATTGCAAATTTCAAGTGTTATTATCAGAAAAAAAATTGATCAAATTGTACTTACCTGTTTGATTATAAGAAACATCAGGTTCTTCTTGCTTCACGAAAACTAAGTTACAAGTAGCAAGATGTTCTATTAGGTTTATTTCACTTGAAAAGTCTTCCAGACAGTAAGAACACTTGCTTGTCATCACTGTAACTTTTAACCGTAAACAAAGCAAGCGTGGAGCAGTGAGTTTGAATCTATCGCGCTTTTCTAGAAGTCTTAATGGAGGGCAGCAGAAAGGGAAAGCGACCCACTACCCTATGGATTCGACTTTTTACTATAGGCGTATTCTCATTTCTCGCCGTTCCCCGAGGACTCCTCGGGGAATCGAAGGGAACGGCGAGAATAGAGGGAGTCACTCCACGCGGACTCCGCGTACAGAAACAGCGAGAACACGGGGACTGCTCCATAATGGATTTTGCTCGGAAAAAAATATGCTGTTGACGAAATTAGTCTTGATCTGGTCTGGATCCACTTTATTATTGGTTTTGTTTATTCTGATTGCTTTTAATTAATTTTATATTGCACTAAAACTAGCGAAAACTGATTCCCCTCCGAGTCTGAAAGGGAGTCCTTTCTGATGATGGTAATGATAATCGGAGCATTCCCCGTCCGTGGGGACTCGCGAGAATACGGGGAGTGAGTCCCCGGGACAAACAAAAACGCGGGGACTCTTCAAGTGGAGTCCTCTGGGAACGGCGAGAATACGCCTCATGTCTATTCAAGTATTGGTTAGACATAGTAAAAAGTCGAATCCATAGGGTAGTGGGTCACTTTCATTTTCTGCTGCTGAAACGTATGCAAAATCTCCATTACCTGAGACATAGATGACAGGTTTTTCATTTACTAACCTGTGGATCTATTTTACCATAGGCGTATTCTCGCCGTTCCCCGAGGACCGTCCCCGCGTTTTTGTTTGTCCCGGGGACTCACTCCCAGTATTCTCGCGAGTCCCCACGGATGGGGAATGCTCCGATTATCATCACCATCATCAACAAGGACTCCCTTTCAGATTCGGAGGGGAATCAATTTTTGGAGGTGTTAGTGCAATGTAGAATTAATTAACAGAATAAACTAAACCAAAAATAAAGTGGATCCCGACTAATTTCGTCAACTGCATATTACTTTTTCGAACGAAATCCATTTTGGAAGCATTCCCCGTGTTCTCGCTGTTTCTATACGCGGAGTCCACGTGGAGTGACTCCCTCTATTCTCACCGTTCTTTTCGATTCCCCGAGGAGTCCTCGGGGAACGGCGAGAATACGCCTCATGTCTGATCCAAGTAATAATAATAATACAAAGCAAGAGAAAAGACTTTCGCCTCTAAATAACTCTAAGAAATTTTGAGTAGTCGAACTGATCAGAGTTAAAAATCTCATCAACAATGCACTTAAAACTATTAATCGATTTGGCATTATCCGCATCTTCGGTAAGGCTGTTCCATGGATCAACAATTCTGTTGCCAAAACCCCACTTAAAAACGTCCTTGTGGAATCTTGACTTTGTAAGCTTGTACGCGTGCCCCCGATGATGACGGTTAATGCTGAATCTTACTAAATCAGTCACTTCAAAATTGTCATAGCTTCCATTGATTAATTTGATTAATGACGGCGAGGTATAGAGGATTAACATAAACTAGTCGGCTTGGAAGCGCTGAACAGGAATATGGCCAATACACTCAAAAGCTGATAGTAGTGAGTAGTGACCAGAGCAAAATAACACTAGGGACCAGGGAGTAGCGCCAAGACCTATTCTTCCCATGCTTTGCAAACGGTCATACTCGTGGCACCGCCTTCTACGCTTGCGGCATACAACGTTGACACACTTGCGGGTTTACAAATCTCTAGTAAAGCAAAGATGCGGTCTGCACAACAGCAAGGAAATAATGGAGGCTGTATATTTTTTGCTATGCTCACAATATGAAGTAGTCAGAGCCAGCGCTGGACGTAGTGACACAAATACAAGCCCCTCTCTTCCATTTTTGTTCTTCACCAAAGCTGTTCAAGTCGGCACTTCTAAAGCATTGTCCTAATAGGTGTAATAAGGTGAATAGCGCTATACGCGATGTTTACGTCTTAATACACACGCCTGTTCAAATACAGCCCAAGAGGTTCTTATCATTGAGGCGTTCGGTGTTGCCAAGGTAATACAATTTTTCGATCTCTAAAAATATCCGAAAAAGTTCTTAGTACTACTTGAAGAACACGAGTACAGGCTATAACGGAAATTATACTGTAAAAAAGCTATTAAATAAGGGATGGACAGCACTGATCCTCGAACTGACGAAAAGCAGTCGTAATAGAACAAAAACGTTTTTTTTTTAAGTAAAGTCGTTTCTTTGCTTCCAACAAAGTAGAACTGTTGTGCTTTCCTTGGCAACCCTGACGACGCTGCGCCTCTCCTCGGCCTGCTGGCGGAACCAACCAAGCGATCTGATTGGCCCTGCATAAGCCAGAATAGAACGCTAGTCTATTTTCCTTATTCACCTTATTACAGCGCGCTCCGAGGAAAAGAGGAATCTGTAATAAGTCTTATACGCGGTAATACACCTTATTACACCTATTAGGACAATGCTTAATAAAATTTGACCACCGGCAAAAGGGCATCCGCCACCATCTGAACAATGGTTGGTTTGTTCGAGTGGTTATTCACTCCCAAAATGGCTGTAAAGCAAGTGTCCAGACGGGGCCCAGGGACGCTGCACAATGCGGGTACCCATCAAGTGAGTGACCCCTCAGCTTTCCCTACAGGCAGTCTGAATATCCTGCAGCTGAATCATTCATTTTAACCTTAAACTTTAATAGCCATCAGCGGCACCTTGCGTCGACATAGCCTCTTGTTTCCAGTGACGACGCCGGCGAGACGACAAAGGCACTAATCAAAAAGACAAATTCGCATTAAAAATCGAACACCAGTTAGGAGAAAGAGAAATGGCCCATAGTGGACCGACCGCACATAGTTTTTCTTTGTTTTCTCTCACTTTCATTGTTTAAGGTTGGACAAAGACCAAATATGTAGCGGCAAGAACAGATAGAAAGTAGGACCTCAGCCTCTCGATTTCTGTACTACGACCATGCGGAGTCGAATATACGCTCTTTATACAATTCCTTCCAGATCAGTTATTTTTTGCCGCTAGATGTCCTAGTTTAAAGTAAACAATGCCACGTTACATCTTAGTGCACCCTTTTAACCAGGTTTTGTTTGGCTATTTTCAATTCCTCTAAGGCCTAGTCATTTTTGAAACTGTTTAAAAGTCCTCTGCCTCTATGTGTGCTCTACCAAACGTCATCAAGTTTGTCAGTTCTGGCTGTCAACTTCAGTGCTGACTGGCTTGTACAAGGGGATGACGCGGTATGAACCGAAAGCCTAATCGCTGATTCTCCCTTCAGATAACTTATACCAAGATCTAACGTGCGATTAAATTGGTTTTCTCGCGTATCTGGTGGCAATTCATCCCTCGATGGGCAATTCCCGATGCATACGAGCGGAGGTAGAAGTTACGCGGAACATCAAAATTCGGTACCCCTACAAGCAGCTCATCGCAGTAGAGACCCGGAGAAGAAAACTCGAGAGTAAACAAACTATTGGGTTTTATACCATTGTGATGTCATACGGCTGCTACGCTGTTTTCCAGCGGCTGAGAAGAAAAGTAAACGGGCGTCAACTCCAACTTCAGCAAGTAGCTCTAGAGCGCGTTCCACCCTCATTATCGTTGTTACTACGCATGACGTCACGAATTCTGGCTATTTGACGTCAAGGCGGGAACAATTTTTCTATTTTCCAGCAGAATACCATGCCACGGGGGAATTCGACCAATCACGTTACAGAGATTCGTAGTTACCACACTTACTACGCTCCCGAGCATGGTAAGCAAATAGTTACTTTTTCGAGAAGGTTGAGCATAGTAACTTTTCACGCGGCTGGAACAAAAATAGTAATTAATAGTTACTATTGTTAAAAGAGTGGAACACGCTCAGTGTTTCTGCTACGAGGTTCTGAAATAGTTGATAACTTTAAAATGTACAGAAATCTACAAGTCTTCGTCTGTTTTTAGCCTCTTTCCACGTCACTTGCCTTGGATGACAAATTTTAGCCGCGTTCGATTTATCTCGGTCTTGTCTCAGCCCTGTCAGCCAAATGCCGTTTTATTTAACTGCCTTGTCCGCTTAAGCATTGTCCAAATAGGTGTAGTAACGTGGATAAGGCTTATTGCAGATTCCTCTTTTCCTCGGGGAGCGCTGTAGTAATAATGCGAATAAGGAGAACAGAGCTCGGTTTTATTCTCGCTTATGCAGGGCCGATCAGATCGCTTGGTTGGTTCCGCCAGCGAGCCGAGGAGAGGAGCAGCGTCGTCAGGGTTGCCAAAGGAAACACTCAAGTTCTACTTTGTTGGAAGCTAAAGAAACAAATTTTCTTCAAACGAACGCGTTTGTGTTCTTTTACGGCTGCTTACTGTTAGTTCGAGGACCAAGGCTGTCCATCCGTTAATTTAATAGCTTTTTACAATATAATGGGAGTCAAAGTGTACTCGTGTACTTCAGATAGTACTAAGAACCTTTTTGGATCTTTCTGGAGCTCGAAAAATTATATCAACGTGGAAGCACCGAACGCCGCATTGATGAAACCTCTTGAGTTCCTATTTGAACGGGCGCGTGTATTAAGACGTAAACGTCGCGTATAGCGCTATTCAGCTTATTACACCTATTTGGACAATGCTTTAACGCCGTTTTATTTGTCAGCTAACAACTGTCAGTACCCTGTCAGAGAGGACGCCGCGAATGATGACATGGAGCGTGTTCCATCCTACTTACCGTGGTTACTACGCATGACGTCACGAATTCTGGCTTTTTCCGTCAAGCCTGGAACGATTTTATTTATTTTCCCGCAGAATATCATACCACGGGAAAATCCGACCAATCACGATTCAGAGATCCGTAGTTACTATGCTAACTACGCTCCCGACCGTGGTAAGCTACTATTACTTACTATTTCGAGAAGCTTGGAACGGTCAGCGTAGTAACTTTTGGTGAGGTCCGGAACGGAAATAGTAACTAATAGTTATTTTAGAAAAAGGGTGGAACACGCTCATGATCTCGGAGCAAGTTTCGTTCCTGTCTCGGGTAGATATCTCGGCTGTGTTTATCATGATGCTTATCCGTTGAGTCAATAATAAAATAAATAAAATGGCTTTAAACCGTGACAAGGCAGTAACAAGAAGACAAGGAGGACTCAAATCAAACTCAGCTTTTGCATAACCGGTCTTCGAACCAATAAGCTTCTCGGAGACAATATTTGCGTTTTTGCAGATACCATGGTATCTGATACCACGGTCTACAATCGTTTTTGCAGTTATCGTGGTATCTGGCCAGCTATCGTGGTATGTGGTATTCAGATACCACGGTCCAACCGTGGTAACTGATCGTAGTATCTGAAAAATTCATCTCACTTTTATCAATTTTTTTCAAGTTGGTGGGAAAGAAGTTTGGCACTTAGTGATGTGACTGAATATCAGTTTTTCTTTTGGAATGACCTCAAAAAGCACAATTCCGGCAATTGTCGTTTTTGCAGAGCAACCGTATATCAGATACCACGATAACTGCAAAAATGACTAATTGGAGATCCAGTTACGGTGGGATCAGATAGGCCTACCATGGTATCTGCAAAAACGCAACTAATGGTAGGGAGCCTGATGCATCACGTACAAGAGCACAATAGGTGACAATCGTGATAACCAGTATAATGCTAATAGAGTAGATAGGATACACTAATGAACAAGGCCTCATCAGGGGGTGGGTCAGGGGGCTGAACCCCTTTTTCTTTTACTTTCTACAATCTGCTCTAGTCGTGACATTCAGAATATCTGCTGTCGTCCCCACACGCAAATTCTACTATGACGCGTGAAATTTTAGTCTCAACACAAACGCTGCTTTTCAGTGGGCAGTGGTGAGACTGGTGAAGATTGCTTAGTGCCTGAACAAAAAAAAAATATAAATCTGTCTCGTAAGGCATACAACAAAAATCCCACAAATCACACGGAAATTCCACTATTTGAAAATCGAATTTTCGTGAATAGTCGAACAACGAAGTAACGCATTTTCAGCGGGTCTTCAAGCCAAAATCAGTGACTAAGTGACGGATAGCCTAACCAGAGCCTCGTTTTTATTGCAATAGCGCTGCCGCAGCACTTCTTTGCTTTTGCACAATATGCGTTTTTGGATTCACTTTCTTCTTGGTTGAAGCGCCAGCTCTTCAGCACCTCGCAGGGAAGTACGGACTTGGTCGGGAGCAAGTCCGTGATTCTCGAGAAGCGCTGCCGTCTTCCTCGGAAGCACTGCAGTGCAAAAACAGATGTAGAAAGAATCAGCCCGGAATCGGCCGAGAAGTGGACCTGCAGCATGCAACAAAAACGAGGCTCAGATGATCCTATCCCAGAACTTTTCGGTTAAACTTTGAAGTATCTGAGCTGAGCAATCGCAATTTTCACAGAGCCTGGTATCTACCAGCACAATAAATCCCTCTGTGCTTTCATTCCCACATCTTAACACGGTACCAACTAGGGCTTTTCTCTTGCGTGCAACTTCATATGAGCTACCATGTGTCGGCGACCGGCAAATATTTTCTTACAAAACAAACAAGAAAATACTTTTATTCCTGTATGCACCAGCACGGGCTCCGTCTTACTATTGTGCTGGACGACTTGTTTCTCACCAGTGTCCAGCTTAATATGAGTGACGCTGTCAGGCCGATCGTCGTCCGAACTGAATGTTTTCTCACAAAAACCACTAGCGTATGACATTTGTACAGTGTGCACTCTCATATGTCCATCCCTGAGACTGGCACTGGTAAAAGATTCCTCACAAAAATCACAAGCGTACGGCGTTTGTCCCGTGTGCACTTTCATATGTTCATCCCTGACAATGGCTAGGATAAACTTTTTCTCACAAAAATCACAACTGTAGGGCGTTAGTCCAGTGTGCACTTTCATATGTTCATCCCTGACAATGGCGAGGATAAATTTTTTCTCACAAAAATCACAAGCGTACTGCATTTTTGCAGTGTGCTCTCTCATATGTTCATCCCTGACACTCGCTAGGATAAATTTTTTCTCACAAAAATCACAAGCGTACGGCTTTTTGCTAGTGTGCACTCTCATATGTGAATCCTTGAAACGGGAGAGGACAAATTTTTTCTCACAAAAATCACAAGCGTACGGCATATATCCAGGGTGCACTTTCATGTGTGCATCCCTGACACTGGAGAGGACAAATTTTTTCTCACAAAAATCACAAGCGTACGGCATATTTCCAGTGTGCACTCTCATATGTGCATCCCTGATACTGTCGAGGACAAATTTTTTCTCACAAAAATCACAAGGGTACGGCATATGTTCAGGGTGCACTCTCATATGTGCATCCCTGACACTGGCGAGGACAAATTTTTTCTCACAAAAATCACAAGCGTACGACTTTTTTTTAGTGTCCACTGTCATATGCTCATCCCTGACACTGGCTAGAATAAATTTTTTATCACAACAATCACAAGAATACCGCTTTTCCTCAGCATGGTTATTCATATGCTTGTTCCTCATATGCTGTACCTTAACACTCAAATGAGCAAAGCTCTTCCCACAAATCCCGCAAGAGTAGGGTCTTTCCTCTGTGTGAGACCTTCTATGAATTGCGAGTAAAGTAGACGAAGTACAGTTTTTTGCACATAAGTCGCATGGATAAGGGGACGGACCGGATGTTTCTGCTGCGTGAAAGCTCATGTGGTTTGCGAGGAGAATAGGTGAAGCAAATTTTCTCCCACACAAATCACAAAGGTGTCCCATCTCCCCGATGTGTATCCTCATATGGTCCGTTTTTTGGATATGATACGTGAACTGTTCCTCACAGAATTCACAAGTGAATGGTGTTCTCCGACTGAACGTGGGTGACTTGTTGGGTTCAAATCCACCGCTGGCCTCAGAAATTTTCCGGACCTTCACTATAGATTCCTCTTCCCAGCTTAGACTTCCGCCAGACATTTCTTCACATTCTGACTTAACCTCAACTTCTGGCTTGATATCACAAAGACCTGAAAGTATTCATGGCATTAGAAAATAATCTACGAGACGGTGCGTGCCACATTTGGACGCAGCTTCTTCGTATCTGGATGGTTTTCGACTGCTGTCCCGTACTAGATTCAAAAGAATCACCGAATTAGGGATGATATTCCCCTTACGAGGAGTATTATCAACCGCTTTTGCTGTATCGACGATCCGCAACCGGGTGTTCTGCTCTTAACCGGTTTACTTTAGTCCGCCGCTACGATAAGGAATATCGTAATAAGCCTTAGTCTTTTCTGTGTTAGGACGAACATCAGCTAAATAGTATAGTTTCGTCCTACGGTCGGAGAGCCCGGAGTAATTCCATCTCTCCGGAGATAAGCTTCGTCTTTGCCCGGCTGTCGTAGAATGTCTTCATTTGTGTTACATTCATCCACGCGCAGTCTCCAAATAAGGATCACTTTTATCCAGGATGAAATGATACCGACTAAGGATGTTTTTCATCTTTATCTGGACTTCAACCTGGTAAAACGATGTTATCTTACTACAGATAAGACTTATCTGAGTAGCAAATATTGCAGTTGACTTTCTTCCTTAACCGGTTAACTTTATTCCTTAAGCGGAGATTTTTTTTTACAGTGTAGACACAGACATGACTCTACGTAGACACGCCAGTAAGCGGACAAAATCAGACGCTATATGAACAACCGACATTACGTAGACACGCCAGTACGTCGAACAACGCTACAGAGCGAAACAAATCCGACACTACGAAGCTGTCTCTATAGTGTTTGTCCATAGGCATATTCTCGCCGTTCCCCGAGGACTCCTTAGGCGTATTCTCGCCATTCCCCGAGGACTCCTCGTGCAATCGAAGGGAACGGCGAGAATAGAGGGAGTCACTCCACGCGGACTCCACCTACGGGAAACAACGAGAACACGGGGAATGCTTTTAACATGTATTTTGTTCGAAAAAATAATTATACAGTTGACGAAATTAGTCTGGATCCACTACATTTTTGGTTTTGCTTATTCTGATTCTTTTAAATTTATTTTACATTGCACCAACACCAGCCAAAATTGATTCCTCTACGAATGTGAAAGGGAGTCCTTTTTGATGATGGTGATGATAATCCGAGCATTCCCCTTCCGTGGGGACTCGCAAGAATACGGGGAGTGAGTCCCCGAGACAAACAAAAACACGGGGACTACTCAAGTGGACTCCTCGGGGAACGGCGACAATACGCCTCTCGTGAGGAGTCCCCGCGTTTTTGTTTGTCCCGGGGACTCACTCCCCATATAGTCCCCACGAACGGGAGTGCTCAAATTATCATCAAAAAGGACTACCTTTCAATTCGGAGGGGAATCAATTTTGCTGGTGTTGGAGGAATGTAAAATTAAATAAAAACTATCAGAACAAACAAAACGGAAAATAAAATGGATCCAGACTAATTTCGTCAACTGCATATTTTTTTTCGAACAAAATCCACTTTTGAAGCATTCCCCAAATTCTCACTGTTTTCCGCACGCGGAGTCCGCATGGAGTGATTCCCTCTATTCTCGCCCTTCCCCTCGATTCCCCGAGGAGTCCTCGGGGGACGGCGAGAATACGCCTCATGTAGTGTCGTGTCTCTACACGGACTGTCCAAAATGATTTCTTGAATACAACTCTATGACGGTGACGATTAGGACCGCCTGACGATTACCAGCGTAGCCCCGGTTTTGAGATGACATACGGAAGTTCCCTACGGAATGTTCTTAAAGCACCCCTCGTAGTTGAAGCTGCATTTTTTCTACGTAGTTTCAGTGAAGTTTTACTGTAGTTCGACGTATATTTGTTTAAATGTGAAACAGCATGTGTACCGTTTTATTTGTCCCATTCCTGATACTGTGATTTCATGACTAAAATAAGAGTACGTTAAACGTCAGTGAAACTACATAAAAAAAACGCAACCTTATTCTGCCTTTTTGATTAACCCTAGCTCACCGACACTGTAAAACAAAAAAACTTCCAGTATTTGCTACTGGGATTAATCTTGTCTCTACTGAGATAATCTTATCTCTAATTTGTGTTAATCTTGTCTTAGTAGAGATAAGATTAATCCCAGTAGCAAATACTGCAGTTAACTTTAATCCTTACTCGAAGAAACCTTTCACAGTGTCGGGAAAAATAATCTAAAAAAATAACTGCCTTCCGACAGTGCTTCGTTTGACTTTTTTTTTGGCTCAGCCGAGTTTTCAGTCACGGAGCACAAAGTAATAACAAAAAAATTAATAGAATATTCAAATATTTCTAATAACTATTTTAATTTTGAGAAGAAAAAAAATCCCTGCATCTTTTGAATTTACTGATGTATCATAGAGGGTGAAACCTGATGTCTAGGGACGTCAGTATGGGGGGGGGGGGGGCGCACCCCCCCCCGGTAACTGTATTTTTTTTAATTTTTTTTTACTGAAAGCAGTCGGCGGTTTTTCTGAAAATCAGTCGATTTTTCATGAAGACGGTAGGTTTATTCTTAACAACAAAAGTTTTTCTGAAAAAAAACAAAAAAACAGTCGGTAAAATTGACCAGCCAGTCGGTAAATACCTTGCCCCTCCCCGAACATTTTTGCTAGTAACGACTCTGCTCATATCATTAGGCAGAGCCTCCACTAAATAATTGTGTGGTATCTAGCCCCCATCCTCCAAGCGGCAGTGGAAAGGGAAATAAGTTTGAAGGCGTATGACTACGCTTGACCACAGAAAGGCATAGAATACAGACTAAAGCTTAAAGGACCCCTCGCACTATTTACTCTTCAACTTGCAGTATTTTAAAATATTTGAATACTTTTCAAAAAATTACCCACGGTTTTGGTTGTTTTAAGCCTTTCATGAGACCCGTTGACTCGTAGCGAAAACAGGAAAACAATTTACATAACCGGTTTTTCTGATGGAAAACTTCTCGCAGACAATCGTCGACAGCATGATACCCATCGAAGGTAGCAAAGCACGGCAAGTGACAAAATCAGCCTGGTTTTGTTAGAGGGGTTAGAATGTACCGTACGAAATTGGGGTCTTTAGAAATATATGGATGATTATGGAAGTAGGTTGCGTTAGTATTATAGGTAAGACGGGTCCTTTAAGAAAATACTGAAAAACTTGCCTGTCTGGTCTGCTGATTCCAGATCATAATCATCAGGTAGTTCTTCTTTTATGTAGACGATGCGGCAATGTCCTAGGTGCTCCATCAGCCTTATCTCGCTTGGAAAAAATTCCAAGCAGTAAGAGCATTTGTGAATCATCTTGAAAAGAAAAGGCGTGTAGTTAAAACCATTCGAAAACTACTGATAGACCAGTTGCTGAAGAGCATCGGTAGAGCTTCTGTCCGTATCGTTTCGGAAAGCAGCGAATTAACCGGAAAATTCTTGCCATCCTAAATGCCACTTCTCTTCCCCGCGTATTTTTCTTTCCCCATTCTGGACTGGACCAGCTTCGGTAAGGAAAATCTTTTTCAGATTCGTTCAATTTTCTTTCAGTTTTCCAAGCATGTGCTACGCCTCCCACGAAAGAAATTATATTCATCTATAAATAATAATACAGTTATATAATAATAATATAATTGCACCAAAATAGTTTCGTCTCTACAATATGTTTGTTTCTTTCCCCGTTCTAGACAATCTTCAGCAAAAAAAATCTTCTTCAGTTTCGTTCCATTTTTTTTCAGTTTTCGAAGCACGTGCTACGCCTCCCCCGAAAGAAATTGTATTCATTTATATAAATAATAATATAATTATAGATAGTAGTTTAGCCCAAGCTGACTGCGAATCATATTTGAAGACGCAAACGGATAAGTCAGCTATATTTTATTAGAGCTATATTTTGGCCCTTCTTGGCAAGGGTCCTCTTCAGGCTCAAGCTGGAAAATGAACTTGTGGAAAAACAATTTCGACGACCCAATCGAACAGCAAATAAAGCAGCCGTGTCCAGAATGAAATCACAGCACCAACCAATTTTCAGAGAAGAAGTTCATAAAATCAGATGTTTAAGGAAGAATCTTTAATTGTTTTTCCACGTTCATTTTCCAGCTTGAGCGGCTTGAGCCTGAAAAGGACCCTTGCCAAGAAGGACCCAAATATAGCTCTAAAGAAATGTAGCTGACTTATCCGTTTTGCGTCTTCAAATATAATAATATAATTATATAATAATAATATAATTACATAATAATAATATAATTTATAATAATAATACTGTTATAAAATAATATATTTGCAACCAAAATACTTTCGCGTCTATAATATCTTAGTTTCTTCCCGGTTCTAAACAATCTTCAGTAACGAAAATCTTCTTCAGTTTTGTTCCATTTTTTTTTTCAGTTTTCTAAGCATGTGCTACGCCTCCACCTTCACCCGGAAAAGAAACAGCCACCTCATAGAAAAGTTCCTTACAGTTGATAAAAGTTCATAGAACAGTTCTCTGTGCGGCTGTACCGAAATCCCTCAACGGAATGAAACAAAATTGTAATCGCGGTCTAGTGAATTTCAATATTTGGTTGCTATGTTATTTCGTGTTTTTTTTTTCATTTTTCTACTATATGCTTACTAGGTCTGTACCTAGATGGATCATAAACAAGTTTAATTTAATTTTCTTTAATACTAACTGAATTTGTTTCCTCTAGTATACTAGGTATGTTTATGTGAACGTTTGTTAACATTGGACTTTGCCATTTTCATGCACTGTGAAAATTTATCTCAAAATAGTAGTATGAAGTACGAAAAAGTAGCGTGCAGTACCAACTGATGCTACTACATGCTACTACAACTCCCCCCACAAAGCCCCGAAACCATCTGGCTCCGTCAATTTCGTGTCTAGGCCTAATATTTATTCTCTTCATTAAGTTCCGTCCCAATCCCTCTGCTTTAAGCGTTTTTTTAGTTTTCCGGTCCCCCCCCCATCCCCCACAGGTATCGGACCCTGACATTGAACATCTGAGGCGATAGCTCTTTTCACCAGACAATTTTCGTTCGAATCTGATCACCCGTTCAAAAGTTATGCATGCCACTAAATTCCAGACTCCCCATCCATCTACTCCCGCCACGACGGTCGGATGGGGGAAACAGCTATTACCAAGTCAATCTGTTCGGATCCTTGACATACCTGCCAAGTTTCATCGTCCTAGCACATCAGGAAGTATGCCGAACTTGCGGGATCGCTAGAGATCCGCCCCCCCCCCCAATCCCCCACAGTGCCCGGATCCGCTTCGGTTATGTTAATGACGTATCTAGGACTTGTGCTTGTTCTTCCCACGAAGTTTCATCCCGACCCCACCATTCTAAGCGTTTCTCAAGATTTCCGGTTCCCTCCCCCAACTCCCCCCAGTGTCATCGGAGCTAGTCCGGATTTAGAGTGGGACGTCTGAGACACGAGGTCATCCTAAATATCAAGTTTCATCAAGATCAGATCACTCGTTCGCAAGTTAAAAATACCTCAAACTTTGGCGTTCCCCTCCCTCCACTCCCCCCCCCCCCCCCAGATGGTCGGATCGGGAAGTCACTATTTCCTATTTAATCTGGTCGGGTCCCTGACACGCCTGCCAATTTTCATCGTCCGAGCACATCAGAAAGCACCGAACTCGCGGGATCACTAGAAATTCGGCCCCCCCCCCCACAAATCCCCCAAAGTGAGCGGATCCGTTCCGATCGTATCAGTCACGTATCTAGGACCTGTGCTTGTTCTTCCCACCAAGTTTCATCCGGATCTCTCCACTTAAGTGTTTTCCAAGATTTCCGGTTTCCCCCTCCAGCTCCCCCCAATGTCACCGGATCCTTTCTGGATTTAGAATGGAGCGTCTGAGACACGAGGTCCTTCCATATATCAAGTTTCATGAAGATCCGATCAGCCGTTCATAACTAAAAATATTTCATTTTTCCGGATTCACCCTCCCTCCACTCCCCTCCAGATGGTCGGTCGGGGAAGCGACTATTTCAAATTTAATCTGGTCTGGTCCCTGATATGCTTGCCAAGTTTCATCGTCCTAGCTTATCTGGAAGTACCCGAACTAGCAAAACCGGGAACGACTGACGGACAGAAATTACAATCGTTATAGATAGATAGATCAGTGTATTTCAAAAGCCCAAAAGCCCCATGGCACTTGGCCGAAGGGCAAGTGCCATAAAAATCGGCCAAATTCAGGCGGAAATTAATGGTATTTTCGAAAAACTTTTCTTCGATCCACTTCCTAGTGAAAAAATTATTTCTAGTAAGAGTTATGTTTTAAGTTAGCTTACTAGTTTGCACAGCATAACGGTTGTCAAACTGCAGTACTAAGAACACTTTTACTACCTTTTACCTTTTACTACCTCGAAAGATTGTATCAGCTTGGCACACTGGTCACATTGCAATCCACGATAAAGAAAAGTTCTACAAACAATCCTACCTGTATTGTGCAATTATTTTTGCTACTGCTGCTGTTGTCCAAGAAATCTAAGCTGGCACTCTCTTCACGAAAACTTTTCAGTTCTTCAAAAGCAGTTTTATGGAATTTTTTTACTTTAACAATACGACTAGGGCCATTTAAGGCCATAGTTCCTGCCTTCAACACTTCTTCGCGATTTATAAACACAGGATCAGATGTCCTTATCAATCTTGGCGCTTCTGCAAAATCATTAAAACGTGAAGACTTGAAGTGTAGGCCACACAGTAACAGACTCTTCGCGAATTTTGTATTCGGGTACTGCGCTTCAACTATCTTCTTCCACCCACTTCCTGTGCTCGAGAACAGGCCACAGAAGTCTCTCGTGTTTGGACAGTCTGGTATATGGCATCTCTCGACCCTTTTGGAGAAGCTGAAACTGCTCTCGGTCATTCTGCAAGAAAAATTCTTACTCTACTTACTTTTTTAAAATATCAAAACACTTTGAACCCAGGGTAAATTCAAATTTATTAAAAGAGAGTTAGACCCTAACACTCTACCAGACCCTAGCAAAACAGAAACACCTACCACCCGATGAAAAATTTATCAAAATAGTAGTATGCAGTTGTACGAGAAAAAGTAGCATGCAGTATGAACTGATACTACTACATGCTCCTATGTCAAGGCTACCGTGTTACTGCATGCTACTACTAGCAAGGTTAGCACCTCTAACCAAGTCAGGATGCTACTAGATACTACTGCTTACGATTGGCAGAGTCTGAGGCACATTGAATGATACTATTCTTTAATATTACGTGTCAATACATGCTACTTTTTCGTACAAATATCATAAAACTACGCAGGCTACATATTTTTCATCGGGCAGTCTTTCAGAAAATATGTAAAGCTGAAATCATATGTAGCATAAAAAGAAGGACCTGAAGGAAAATCATACCACTACCAGTCTACTAAAAACGGAAAACCCTATGGCGTTGGGGTAACAACAATCCTAATGTTGGATACCCCATGCCAAACGATGTGTACCCAAAATAATACTGTTGTTTGAGTGAAGTTTAGACATCCGGCAAACAGAATTCATTCAGACAGTAAAGGAACGCTTGCTGACACACTTCTCTAAGTATTTAGCAACCTTGTTTTTTATTCTTTGTCATAAAACTGTTAAATGATGTGTACCCAAAATAATACTGTTGTTTGAGTGAAGTTTAGACATCAAGCAAACAGAATTCATTCAGACAGTAAAGGAACGCTTACTGACACACTTCTCTAAGTATTTAGCAACCTTGTTTTTTATTCTTTGGCATAAAATTGTTAAATGAAAAACAAAATAACGTAGCAAATAACGTTTCCAACAACCGTCATGGATTCCTTTGCCACAAATTGGAAGCCAACCTGCTCGAAACGTCCAATATCATCACTAAGCTTCTCGACGCCGGTGTACCAGTTGACCGCATTCTCCTCGACATACCCAAAAAGTTCGATAAGGTTTCCCACATGCGGCTCTGCATTCAGCTCCTTTCGGTAGACGACAGTCGATACGGCTCATGGGTTTCTCACGCAGACAAAGAGTCAGATTGTTCAGATTTGGTGGCCAGAAGGTTCGAACCTTGCAATGTCATCAGTGGTTTCAGTTCTAGGCGGGACGATCTTCCTGATATACGTCAACAACTGAGTCTTCAGGGTCAGCAACAGTATCACACTCTTCGCCGATGAGTCCAAGCTCTTCGGTCCGTCCGACCATCGCAAGCCTTCAAGCCGATGTCCAGGATCGGGACGACGATTGACTACTATCATTCTATATCAGCAAATGCTGCGTCTTTCATTTGGAGCGAGGAACGAAAAGGCAGTCTACTCAATAAAGGATCCTGGCAAGTGAACACAGACAGAACTCAGAACCCACAACGAAGAGAGGGACTTGTTGACAAACAACTGAAGTACTATTCCCACACAAGTAACTCCGTTTCAACATCCAACAGAGGACTTGGCCCAATCAAGAGATCTATTACTAGCAGATCCGCCAAAGTCTATCTCAGACTGTATAAAGTCACTGTAAGGCCCAAACTCGACTTTTGAACCTGTCGAGCCTTTTCTAATGCAGAGGAGACATCGGACTTCTCGAGGGTGTACAGAGAAGCCCGCACGGCTATGGATGGCGCTGAAGACAGACTAAAGAAACTCAAACTGCCAACACTGGTGTAAACAGAGTGAGACAGACCCATAAGACTTTAATCGCTCGAAAGCGCGAATTAAGGTAAGGATATCAGAGCCTCGTTTTTGTTGCATGCTGCAGGTCCACTTCTCGGCCGATTCCGGACTGATTCTTTCTACATCCGTTTTTGTACTGCAGCGCTTCCGAGGAAGACGGCAGCGCTTCTCGAGAATCACGGACTTGCTCCCCGACCAAGTCCGTGCTTCCCTGCAAGATGCTGCAGCGCTGCCGCTTCAACCAAGAAGAAAGTGAATCCAAAAACGCATATTATGCAAAAGCAAAGAAGTGCTGCAGCAGCGATTCGGCAGTGCTATTGCAGCAAAAACGAGGCTCACCCAACGGCATTAATATTGGGTTACAATTATGTTTTTTTTTTAAATCTTTTGACTTTTAAATTTACTAAACTTCTTATTCTTACACTGGGTTTGCTGTTTAGTTTTAAATACCATCTTCTAATTGAAATTACAGATCGCTAAGCAAAGAAGCAAATTTAAAAAAGAAGAAATCATAGAATTATGTATTACCGTATGATGATGAGCAAAGATTTCAAGATCTACCTGCAATATGATAAGCTGGACTATGAAATAAAGATTTTCAGGACATAGGCGTTGCGACAAGCTTGTAGCCTAACGTTCTTTTTATATAACATATAGAAACGTATCAGAACTTATTTTATAGATAGGCTATAATATATATATTGGCATATAGAGGTACACATACGCAGGGGCATCACTATGCGGGGGGGGGGGGGGGGGGGGCGGGGGAACCCCCAAAGGTCTTGAAAAAGTACTTTAGTCGGGCGAAACCGGCAAACACATAAGATAATAATTTGAATATGCTTTTGTGACATGTACCGGGCGCACCCAGGAATTTCAAGTCTCGTCGGCACATCAGCTTATTTTTAATCGTAAGAAATCAAGTTCTGTAGTCTTGTCGGAAAAGCAAGTAGATGAAATCAAACGCTGTATGGTTTATAGGGTGCCAGTATTCTCGTCGGTACATGCACATCGGGTCCAACGTTTACAGAATCAAATTCTGTAAACGTTCATTGGGTGCATCCCGAAAGTTTAAAGCACAACTCTTACTGCAAATGACCTTTTCCCTATGAAATAAATCAGAAAAAATATTTTTGTAAATACCATTACTTTCCACCTAAAACTACCGATTCTCTTGTTAGCGCTGGTCGACTCTATCCAGCCTTCCTGCTCTCCGACGCGGCGGCTGGACGCAAAAGATTTGAAAACTGAACGTGCATTGGTTAAAAAGTGGGAATACTAAGAAAATAAAAGAAGTAATAAACAGAAGATTATCACACCCTTATAATAATATGTGAAAGAGCTGTCAGCAAACGTTGAAGATTCCGGCAAACTTTTCGTTTAACGGGGAAACTTGGAAAGGCTGAAAATGCGCCGAAAAATTCGTAGTTACGAAACGAAACACTGGAGAAAGGTAGGGATTTTAGAAGCTTATAATTCCATATGGGAGCTAAGTATATTATAAAAGGCAGAATAAGCAAGAGGGGTCCTTTAAGTTTCTTGGGCACATCGGCTTCTGTTTAGTAAGAAATAAAGTTCCTCAGTGTTTTGTTGGGCAGGTCATAGAACAAATCGAATTCTGAATGCTTTTGTCTGGCGTCGGTATTCTTGCCAGTACATCCGGTTATTTTGTATGTAAAGATCAAATTGCAAACATTTGTCGGGAGAACCCGGAAGGCTTAAGTTTTGTCTGCAGATCGGGATGTTATTACACGTAATAAATCGAATTCCATAAATTTTGTCAGGACAATCCCGAAAGTTTACGTCTCGTCGGCAAGTTGAGATTTTCTACGCACATGAAATCAAATGACTACGAAGTTTCGTTGGACGAAAACCAAAAATTAAAGTTTCGTCGGTTAATCAGGCACTTTTGCGACTATTTCTTTTGCAGTAAATTCAGAACAAATATACTTTGTGCCTACTTTACTGTGGATGGCGACTACATTTTTAGCAGAAAGATCTGTGATTTCACAGGTAGCCTTACTTTTAACTGGGATCGCGAAAACGCGCTCTGCTCATTAGTGTTTCCACAAAATTTCGCCTAAGGCGCATTTCGCAGTAGCCTATTCTCTATTTGGAAGAATTTGTGTTTCATTTCGTTGGCGTTTTAGCCTTCACATTCTTGTGGGCTTGAAATACATCAAAAGCTAGAGTTTGTATGTTAGGTATCGGCTAATAATTTTTTCCAGAAAAAAGTAGATTAACAAATTTTCGCCTGCGGTGCTTAGTTTGACTTGTTCTGGGTACAGTCGTTGAAAGCTTAGCTTTTTTAGCGAAAACTAAAATGAGAATTTAAATATCCGGAGTTCCATTAGTCTAAAGGAATAATCTCAACTGATGCTTACACCGGTTCTATTCGAAGCGGCTACGGTGTGTTTTGTCGGCAAATTGTTTAGCCCGTCGGCATGACTGTACCCCCCCCCCCCCCAAAAAAAAAAGAGGTAAAAGTCTAGTGACGCCCCGTTGCACATAGGTATATATATATAATATAGGTCTATATATATATATATATATATATATTTATATCTCTATATATTTATACCTACAAGTTTTATCTGTAGCCTGCCAAATGCACATGGCAACAGCAGATTAAGACAAAACAAACGAAAACTACACAAAGAAAAATTAACATGACAATTATTGCTTATTTCTTTCGGACCTTCTTCATCATTATAGAAACTCTGCATTACTGAACTTTTAGCCTGCTGATCCTTGTTTGAAGTTATTGTCCATTGACAAGGGCTTTTTTACTGCCCCCCCCCCCCCCCCCCGCCTCCATTTTCCACTTGTCATTCGTCCTGATTGGTTGATTTGTCTTTCTATTTGCTTCATTTCTTTCATTAGTGAAAGCTCTTTACAAATAGCCTACATCAAACTACCAACACTGGTATACCGCCGCAGACGTTGATGACATGCTACTTACCCACAAACTCTCTAATGACACAAAGAGGCCATTTGAGAGGCCAGAGGCATTTTCAAATTTGTTCATGTTATAAGCTTCCTGGCATATCTAAGTGCCACGCAGAGACATAACAAAATATAGTGGCTTGTCAAAATTACGCTACAGCTATCAAAGCTCTGGGTGATGTAACATATTGAATGCTTGCCATCAATATTGATGGGGATCAATTTGATACACTTAGAAAGTCGTTAAATAGTAAATACCGGAATGCGCTCCGGTGGTGTAAGAAAAATACGGACATGCTGAAGTCGACTGCGCTTGCCGAAAAACTCGGATCGTCAAAGTTTAGGTTGTTTTGGAGACTTGTTTCGAAGTCCCGAAATGCGCCGAAAGCGACGAACCGAGTGGGTTGTGCTATTGGGCCAGTTGCTATTGCTGAATTGTGGCGTGGTCATTTTTGTGATGTATTTTCTTCTGTTAAATCTGATGTTGGTAGTGTTAGAGTGGAGGCATTTTGTCAGTCCCTTCAGACTCCTGGAGAGCAGCTGATCTCGCTTGACTCCGTGAGTCGTGCGATATCTGGGCTTTCTGGTAGTAAGTCTGGAGGTTTAGACGGAATTACGGCAAACCATCTAAAGTTTGGAGGAGCATCCTTGACCTGTATCCTGTCGCTGCTCTTTAATGGTTTTCTTAACCATCATTTTGTACCGCAGGCTCTTGTTGAGGTATGTCTTGTCCCTGTGCCGAAGTCTAGTTCTGGGGACATGACGTCACTCAGTCACTATCGACCCATCGCTTTAGCTGCTACGGTTTCAAAGGTTTTTGAACGATGTATGTATGCGGCACTGCAGCAGCAACTGGATTCATCGTACTTCCAATTTGGGTTTAAAGAGAAATCGTCGACTGAATTTTGTGTTTTTGTCCTTAAAGCAGTTATCCAGTATTTTTGGCTGTTTGCAACCCCTGTGTTTGTTTGCTTTCTGGATGCTAAGGCTGCTTTTGACAGGGTTAACCATGAGAAGCTTCTGAAAAAGATGGTCTCGCGGGGTATTGACTCACGTTTTATTGGCACCCTTGGTGCGTGGTTTGATACCCAAAGGTTTCAAGTTAGATGGAGCGGTGTTCTTAGCCATCCTTTTCCTGTCCTTAATGGTGTTAGGCAAGGTGGGGTTCTTTCTCCATTATTGTATAATTTATATGTTGATGAGTTGAATGAGCGGTTGGCTAGCCTTGGAGTGGGTTGTTTCGTACAAGGTGTGTGTTTCAACAACTTAAGGTACGCTGATGACCTAGCCATACTAGCCCCCACAGTATTCGCGCTCAATAAGCTTCTTCAAGTGTGTGATGAATTTGCGAATGCAAATGATATTCTTTTCAACACGAAAAAGACGGTTTGTATAGCGTTTATCCCGAAAAGTCTTCAACTACGTTACATCCCCGATGTTATTTTGTCTGGTGAGGTACTAGTTTTTGTGCAAACTTTCAAGTATTTGGGCTTTACTTTTATTCCTTCTATGTCTGATGAGCCTCACGTTGCTGCGCTCTCCAGATCACTGTCTCTGAGGGCCAACATATTAATTCGGAGGTTTGGTAGATGCGAGGCTTCTGTTAAGACCTTTCTTTTCAGAGCTTACTGTACTCCGCTGTACTGTTTGTCACTGGTGTGTAACACGAGAGTTAAGTGTCTAGATACATTTCGGGTTTTATATAACAACTCTTTCCGGTGGCTACACGGACTTGCATGGAATTGTAGTGCGTCTGGCATGTTTGTGGGTGAGGGCCTTCCTTCTTTCGGGGAACTTCGGCGTCGGGCTATCTTTTCTCTCCAGACCCGAATTCTTCGCTCTCGAAACCCCATGCTCGTAGTTCTTTCGAGTCCCCATATGAGACTGACGTTGCCTGTGTGGTTAGTCTGGAACCGCGAACTTTACACTTGTTGCGTAGAAGGCTCGCAATCTTAAATGTATTTTGTTGTTGTTTTTATCTGTTGTATGTGTAATGGCTCTAGAACCCGTAGTCGAAGTTAAATATAAAAAAAACAACAAAAAAACAACAGCTGATAAGCTCGATAATACTATTCTAGCAACTGAAGAGTAAAAATTTGCCCGTAAATCAGAGACTACTGTACTGCAGCAATAAAGGAGAGGTAACCAACCTCAGACAATATTTCAAATTTCCAGAGAAGTCTTTCAAAATCTATCTGGCTTATCAAGGAACCACAAATTATGACAAACATACTAGATTGAAGCTAATAGAATAATCATAATAATAATTTATTGAGGCCCGCTATACAACAATGAAAGAGCGGAGTAATAGAAAAAAAAAGTAAAATGAATTACACACAAAGAAAACGAAACACTACATAAACTTTAGAAAACTTATAGATATGATAGGCGAGTCAACGGCGATTCGTATATGTTTTTGAGAGCCCGGGATCTAGCACGACACTCTTCAAATCAAATCAAATCAAATCATTTAATGTAAACAAGATACAGTCTCTCATAGGCATAGCCCAAATATGGTATCTTTTAGTCAAACAATTAATACAAGAAAGATTTGTCAACGAGAAAAACAAAAAGAATAGGATAAAACGCACAAGTTACGAATTGTTAAAAGTACGAACAAAACTCGGCACAAAGCTTCGAGAATAACGCTGTGACCTGGAGTAAACCGGTGTCAGTTTTGGAACTTTCGCAGCCGCCTCTCTGGGGAGTCGGGATCTGAGGGGGACACAGGGGGGCGGGAGGAAGTTCTTGTAGATGGGGTGGAGGAGGAGGGTTGAGCCAAATTTTAGGCACAGTTTCTCTCGACGGGCAAAAAGGGGGTCAAGTTTGTATTCTTTTAGATAAAAAGAGTAAGGCAGTGGGGAACCTCCGTAGATGATTTGTAGCGACCTCTTCTGAACCCGTTCAATTTTATCACTTTCTTCTTTTGTAAGAGCGAAATGCCAAACAGGACATGCATATTCTACTAGTGGGCGGATGAACATGCAGAAAATTAATTTTAGTTTATCCTTAGGAACCCGGAATTTCTTTAGAGTCTTCAGCATTTGGATAGCACCATTTGCCTTTTTTACAATCAATCTTGTGTTTTCATGCCAAGTTAGATCAGAAGAGATCACTACCCCAAGCAGGGTAGTGCTGTTACAGAGGAGGTTTGGGTCTATAGGTGGTTCGAATTCAGGTAGGCTTTTCTTGAGAAATGAAAATGTCATTACTGAAGATTTATCTTTATTTACCACCATATTTAATTTTGCTGCTTCAGAGGTAACTTGTTCAATATAATTGAAAGTTTGACTTTTACACGCTCCAAATACTACCTCTGCTAGGGAAAGATCATCTACATACTTCCATCTTTCTTCCAGCCCGACAGCTATTTCATTGATCATGAGGAGGAAGCATAAAGGACCGATCACTGTTCCTTGCGGGACACCGCAAAAAATCGGTAAAGAAGAAGAAAAATTATTTTTATATTTTACGATTTGTTCTCTGTTTGTTAGAAAGCTTTTTACGATATTAATTAGATATTCAGGAATATTTTTCTCTGCCATTTTTTCCAGCAAAATCTTGTGATCTACAAGATCGAAAGCTTTTTTAAAATCTATTGCAATTAGATTTATCCATTTCCCGGGTTCATCTAAATTTTTAAAAATAAAATCAAGTAAACTAACGAGATAGTGAACAGTTGAACACTTCGGGATGTTACCAAATTGCCTCTTATCGATGACTTCCGAGAGATATTTTTTTAGCCAAGAAGCAACAAAGCTCTCGTAAATTCGGCTAAAAATTGATGTAACAGTGATCGGCCTCACACCAGAGAAATCATTAGCTGCTCCCTTTTTCGGAATGGGAGTGATGAAGCCAATTTTCCACTTTTTGGGGAAATATCCAGTTTTGGTGATATTATTGTAAATAATATGAAGAGGAAACGCCAATTCTTTCGCAAAAGCTTTAGCAATGGCTACTGGAACATCAAAGGGTGCCACTGATGTTTTCTTTAACGAGGAGAGTTTCTTTCTAATTTCTGATATTGAAATTTCAGGCATTAAATTAGAATTTACATTTGAATCTTCTTGTGAGTTTTGGGATGGTGCTTCAGCTGAAAACGAAGGTGGATTTTCAGGAGGCAGTGGTGGGTACGACTGTACAATAGAAGCAAAATGAGAGTTTAGGTCGTTCGCTGTTTTCTCTGATGGCTCCTCCTTCATGAAATCAACTGGTTGCGGGCCTCTACCAGTCAGATGTTTAACTTTACCGAAGAACTGTGAAGGCTTGGATTCAAGGAGGTTATCTACTTCCTTTTTATAATAATTTTCCTGCGCCTGTTTAATTTTCCATTTAATTTTGTTTCTTAATTTCTTTGCTTCTTCTTCCTTTCCTTTTCCAATTAAGTGCAGTTTATGTTTAATCATTTGTTTAATCTCTGAATTTACGTATGGTTTATCAGTTGAACACACTTTCGTCTTTTTTTCCGGAAAACATTCAACAAACTTTTCATTTAGTTTGCTGTGAAAATTCTGCACCTGTGAATCCAAGTCTTCGGCAGTTGAGACTCCGGCCCAATTTTCTTTCGTTATCCAGTCCCCAAACTGCAAAAGTCCCCGATCAGTGATTGGTCTTGAGGTTATTTCGGTTACTGAGTAATTGACTTTAACTTTCTCAAAGGGGGTCCACTGCAACATAAAATGATAGCTACCACCAAGCGGTGCGATTTTACTTGGGTTTTGATAGTAAGAGCAGAAATTCGTCATTATTACATCCAGAGACGTACCACCTTTGGTTGTTGGAAAATCAACAACATTCTTGAGGTTAAGTGACCTGGCCAGAGATTTACAACTTAGTTCATTGGCATCTCCTAGCATGGCTATGCCAAAAAAAGGATGTGTTTTCTGGATATAATCTGCCGATTCCTGCAGCTTTTCCCAAAAAGCCTTTCTTGCAGCAGCGGGTTGGCCAGGTGAATAATAGAAAACACACATCGCTACCGCAGAGAAAGGTCTAGGGAGTCGCTTTGGTTGTATTTTAACCCATATAATTTCATCATATTCATTAAGAGACGGAATATTCAAAAGTTGAGGTCGTAAACTATCATGAACAAAAGTCATGACCCCTCCCCCCTTTTTTCCTAAAGAATGATCATCAGGCCTTAATTTAACAAAAGAAAGGAAGTTGGACATTTTCAGTAAATTTAAATCCTGCCTGTGAACTTCAGTTATACAAATAACGGAAGAGTTGAGCATTTGGGCCGTAGTCTCAAGCTCCGTCAATTTTTCCAAATTCAGACTTTCTGCGTTACAATAGAGGAAAGACGGAAACACGTACCGTTTATCATTAAATTCACGTGAAAACGCTTTCTTTTTAAGGGTTTTACACCCTAAATGAGGATAGGCAAGGGGGTTAACAACAAAATTCCTGTTTGGACGTTCAGGAACTGGGGGGAGGTTTTTAGAACTTGGGGAAAACATTTCATTATCATGGGTATTACATATAGGGGAAGGAGTATCTGTTGGCTGGACTATATTATTATTTAATTGGGGACAAAGGACTGAAAATCTATTTGAAAGTGGGACATTGCTCGACCTTAGAGAAACGGGAGCCGAAACAATCCTCGAGCTAACATCGGAAGAAATCTGGGGGGGAGGGGCGGCGGGGGTACTCTCGAAAAGAAATCGAGAGTTACTGTATGGAGGGGAGATGGGTGAACTGGTGCTTCTTGTGACAGCGCAAGTTTCCATCGTGACGTGTTTTCTTGCACATTCAATAAAAAACCGTCGGTAGATTGACGTCTCGAAATGACCTGATGGGTGCTTAGGGAGGGAGCGAAGAATGACTTGCGAGTGGTTTTCAGTGAACCTGCTAAACTAATCTTTGGAGCGTGAGCAAATTTACAACAACTTTTAAAACACGCGAGATCTACACATAACTTTACATGGTCAAAATTACACTTCTCATTTTTACAATTTCCAGCGATAAACTGCTGGCAGATATGCAAGAAACGGCACTTCTTCCCGAATTTGCAATAGCTCTCTGCGAAGAATCTGCAAACTGTATTTGCTTTCTGATGAAGCTTGTTACCACCAGCTTGTTCCTGTACTTGACTAACAGGAGAGATATCTGACATTGCCAGCGGCGCATCGGAAGTGAAACACCGCTTCTTATCAGACAAAGCCTTGGCAATCAGTTTGTTCTCATGTTCAAGTAGAACAATTTGATGGTCTCTGTCAACAATGGTCTTCTTCAGGTTGGACATCTCGACGCTTGTTTGGCTGGTGATGTCATCAAGTTTAGTTGACAAGACCAGAATTTCGTTCTTCTGAACCGAGATTTCGTGTAATAGGTTCTGGATTTCTTTGACACAAGCAGAAATATTAGAGGGGGAAGTTTCGGGTAGGGTTTCCTCGGTTTGGCAAGTACGATCACTTCCTGTGGGCCTTATTTGACAAGCCTTGTCGTTTAAGACACTGCTACACTGGGTACTCGCTTCTGATTGGCAGAAAGTAAAATTAGTTTGGCACTCCGCGTCAGATGGTAGAGCAAGCTTACGGTGCAAAACAGGAGTGAAAGTGCAGTTCAGTCTGGTTCGTGCCAGTCTGGTGGGGGACGCAAGGTTCAGTTCGGTGTCTAGAGTTACGGCTTGAGTAGGGAAAAAAGCTCTTACCGGTGAGGGTCTGTTGGTAGGGCATAATAGTTTATTCACAACTTTAGTCACAGTCCGTTTTGGTGATGTAAGGGCGGGGGCGGTTGGGGAATCGGGCACTTTGGAGTTTGCAGTACTGCAGCTAATGCAGATCCAATTTGGGGATTTTTCTCGTTCAAACTTAGAGATTCCAGCACAGGCCGCATGGACCCAAGCGTTGCAAGCCGAGCATTGGAAGGACCCAGCATCCCGTTTTCTGTGGCATTCGTTACAGCGTATGGCATTCTGGCTAGGCAGTTTGGGCTCACTGTATTGACTGCAACTGAGGCAAAGCCAGTTGACGGCTTTTGAGCGTTCATGATTAGAGATACCAGCGCAAGCTGGGTGGTACCAAATGGGGCAAGCTGTGCACTGGAAGGAACCTGCTCCGCAATTTTTGCGGCAAACTCCACATGGATAGGAGCAAGGCATTGTTTGGGTTAGCCTTCAGGCTGCCTCCGTGAACTCTAGCGTTGAAACTAAGAATTTGAGCCGTAAGCTTTCGCCGCTAGATGGCAATGTAGATGAAACCGGTTTGATCGTGTCGATACCTGCTGATAGTGTATATCTGCAGTAGTGATGTTTTTCGTCTCTTAATTGATGGGGACAAAATAATTCAGTACGGGAAATTCAGCTTACGTGATTAGTAACAAGTACTCTGGGGTAGAGCTGTAGTTGCGGAGAAGGCCTGAAGATACGGGGTAAAAACAGTGCGCTTTGTTTTTATTTTCGACAGAAAACTGGAATCTTCAACCTGCGACAGCTGGCTAGGCTATCACAGGCACTGGTTCTTGCTATAGGAAAGTTCATACACTGCCCCCGCGTTCACTCAGAGAGCCACTTATAACCACAAAAACAACGACTGTTCTTTTTAATTGAACGAACAGCACAAATCTCTCCGCAATTCAAATCGCTGTGTAAATGACGTCACTTGCTAGGTAATCACAGGTCGAATTCAGGTGGATGCGATAGGTTTGGACTCTCAGACTGAACTGAACGACCACCGGAATCCTGGGAAACCCCCTCCAACTCCCACCAAAGAACCCCGATATGGTCTAGTTCTGTCAATAGCGTATCTAGGGCTTATGTCTGTTCTTCCCTCTATGATATCGCTTCGCGGAAGCATCGATAATGTGGTACTTCTTCGAGAGGGAATGGTTTACATACTGAAGGAATATATTTTGCTTCAATATTTCTAGTTAAAGCACAACTCTTACTAGAAATGATCTTTTCCCTATGAAATGAATCAGAAAAAAATATTTTTTGAAGTACCATTACTTTCCACCTAAAACTAGCTATTCTCTTGTTAGCGCTTGTCGACTACATCCAGCCTTCCTGCTTTTCGACGCGGTGGCTGGGCGCAAAACATTTGAAAACTGAACGTGTCTTGGTCAACAAGACCAAAGGTTTCGATGGGATCCCAAAAATTCAATATTTGATCCTGACAATTGGGTCTTGTCTTCGCCAGATCCAATCTTCGCCAAATTCAAAAACAGGTTAATCATCTGAGAAAAACAAGTTCAGGTATTGAATCAGCATGTGTGTTTAACCCTATAAGCCATCTCTGTTTTGATGAAAACTTCCTGCCACTTCTGCCAATTTCCCGGTTTCGGCCGAATTTCGGAACTACTTTTCCGGCGAAAAAAGAAAGCTCAAAAACGAACTCACCGTATCTTCTTTCCCCAATATTGAACATCTAATCAACTTCAAATAAAAATTCAACTTATAACAAATTTTCCGGCTCCAGCCGGATTCCCGTCGAACTATATGTTCGGGTAAAAAGTGATCATTGTCATACACGGATTCACCATCTCTTTACCCCTAAATCGAATATCTAATCAACTACAAATAAAACTCTAACTTTTAACAGTTTTCGGTTTTGGCCGGATTCCGGGCGAACTACTTGTCTTGGTAGAAAATTGTTTTCACATAAGTGTTCAGCATGTTTTCTTACCCCTAAATCGAACATCTAATCAACTCCAAATAAAACTTTTACTTTTAACAAACTTTCCGGTTTTGGCCGGATTCCGGGCGAACTACTTGTTCGGCGAGAAAATGGTTTTCACCATCGTGTTCAGCATGGCTTCCTACCCCTAAATCGAACATCTAATCAACTTCAAATAAGACTTGTACTTTTAACAGACTTTCCGGTTTTGGCCGGATTCTGGGCGAACTACCTGTCCGACGATAACACGGTTTTCACAATCAACTTCAAATAAAACTTTTACTTTTCACCATCGTGTTCAACATGTCTTCTTACCCCATAATCAACTATCGCATTATCTGTTTAAAAATATTTAATTTGCCCCTTAATCTAAAACCCCTCCCCCACCCCTAAATGTAAGGCTAAATAGCCCATCTACGAACTTGACCTTACTCTTGACCCAAAGAATCCTCACACCAAGTTGCATCAAAATATCTCATTCCCTTCGAGAGTTACAGTGCGCACAGACGGACGGACGGACAGACGGACAACTTTTGCGATGTCATAGGTATCCCTCCACTTACGTTTTGGGATCCCAAAAAGTGGGAAAACTAAGCAAATAAAAGAAGTAATAAACAGAAGATTATCACATCGATATATGTGCAAGAGTTGTCAGCGGACGTTGAAGACTCCGGCAAACTTTTCGTTGGATCACGCGAAAACTCGGAAAGGCCGAAAAAGCGCGAAAAATTCGTAGTTACGAAACTAAACAATGGAAAAAGGTGGGGATTTTAGAAGCTTATATTGAACGTGTCCGAAAGCTCCGAAACGAACGAAAATGCTGAATCAATTCAGCATTTCGCTTTCGGACTTAAATTTTCGCTGAATTAATACAGCATTAATTCGGCATAAAATTCATCGACAAATTCAGCAAGAATGCTAAATTTTCATGAAGAAACTGAGGAGTATGGCGATTCTCTCAGTGTTTTCTGCAGCAAACGTAACAAATTCAAAAAGACAACTAACAATTCGGAAAAATACCAAATTTAAGACAACTGGCGATTATGGCCAACGAAGAAAGGAAACATAAGAAGGTTGGATATCAGTAGCTCATCCATTTTGTCAGCTTTACACAGCTAATTCTTTTTTCTTCTTCTTCTTCCTGAATTAAATTTTGGTATTCTAGAAGTGTCAGAGAAGAAAGAAAGGTAACAGCTTTCGGACAAAAAAAGAAAAGAAAATGCAGCACTAATGCAGCATTTACATCACCAGAAAGCTTTCGAACACGTTCAATTCCAAATCGGAGCTAAGTACATTATAAAAGGCAGAATAGGCAAGAGGGGTTCTTTAAAATATTTTTGTTTTCCAACAATTTCTCCTCATTGTTGCTTAAGCTCCTTCCTTCCTTCCTTCTATGGTCCTATTCTTTGCTTTAATCTGCAAAGTGATGAAAAAAGTAGAGCTGCAGTCGAGATATTCTTATTTGAAATTGTTGACTTCAGACTTCGCCTTTTTCACGCACTTGCTCTGACCAAAGTCAAATATCAGTTAGCAAAAGTAGGTAATTAAGGGCCTATGAAAACACCTTAACAGGAATTTTGGATCTTCACTCTATCATTTAGCCAAAAACTCTACTGTTCACACTTAAAAAACTGTTTAAATAAACAAGATTACCAAGGTTAAAAACCAGAAAATCCCTTTCTAAAGCAGTTTCAAAACAAAGAAACAGCATAGAATTTCAATATTTTTTGGACATAGACTGTTGAAAAAAAATCAGATTTTTCCTTCTGACTGTCAGAACATCATGGACATTCAATTTTAACACTTTGCGGCACCATTCAAGGTTGTGTAAAAACAAGGTCAGGTACCCCTTCTCAGAGACGTTACTAGCCAAAATGTTTGGGGGGGGGGGGGGGGTACCGACTGTTTTTTCAAAAAAAACACTGTCTTGACGAAAAAAAAAAGAAAGTTTAGAAAAAATCGACTGATTTGACGAAAAATCAACTGATCAACTAATTTTCAGAAAAATCAACTGTTTTAATGAAAAAATCAAAGGTTTTGATGAAAAACCCGGGATTTTTCTAGACGTGCTAATAAAATTTTGAAAATTAAAATAGGGTATCCATCTTCTTGCACCTTACTTGACTTTTAGGTTATCATAAAAAGGCAAGGTCTAGGTTCCACACTGATATGGTTATACAAAAGGTGCTCCAAAATTACAGATATGTGGTGTACTCTTGCTACAAATCACTTGAGGTCTTGAGGTTAAGTAAGCTAGGGGGTCCCATCGAGTTCGACAAGCATTTTTTGTGTGAATGCTGTCTACTTTTTTTCATCAGTTACGCACGTACGGATGATCAGGTGAACAGGCCATTCAGCTCGATGGATGCCTCCCGTTCAACACTGCTCCACAGAACCCACCCTCCTCAGCTGTTCAAGTTCAATGCCCAATCGATCTCCTTTTCGTGTGGACAGGATCACCCGTTCAGCTCTACAGTAAGCATGGGCACTGTTCTGTTCTGTTCTGTTTTGGGGTACCTGTTTTCTGTTCTGTTTTTGCAAAAAAAAAACAGAAACAGAAAAAGAACAGGTCTCCTGTTCTTTTATTTACCTGTTCTGGTCTGTTCTGTTTTTTTTTTATGCCTGTTTTCACCTGTTTCTGTTTTTTTTTTCGGACCTGTTTTACATCTGTTTCTGTTTTTCTTTTTTTGAGTGGGAATCTAGAAGCGGTTTTCGACTCGTTACGACAGGCTACGATTCCTTGTCGTCTCACTTGTTCTCGATCGTATCGTATTTGTTTGATAGAACGCGGCATATACATGGCAAAATTAGACTCTGGGGACTGGGGGCAATCAGCAGACTGTATTTTGGGTTAGATCAAACTAAAGGCGTATTCTCGCCATCACCGAGGACTCCACTTGAGGAGCCCCCGCGTTTTTGTTTGTCCGGGGGACTCAGTCCCCGTATTATCGCGAGTCCCCACGGACAGAGAATGCTCCGGTTATCGTCGCTATCATCAAAAAGGGCTCCCTTTCGGATTCGGAGGGGAATCAATTTTTGCTGGTGGTGCAATGTAAAATTAATTAAAAGCAATCTGAATAAGCAAAACAAAAATAAAGTGGATCCAGACTAATTTTCTCAACTGCATACTTTTTTTTCGAACAAAATCCATGTTGAAAGCATTCCCTGTGTTCTCGCTTTTTTCTGTACGCGGAGTCAGCACGGAGTAAAAAATAAAGCAGATGCAGACTAATTTCGTCAACTGCATATTTTTGCGGGAGACAGAATCCGTTTTGGAAGCTTTCCCCGTGTTCTGGCTGTTTTCTGTACGCGGAGTCCGCGTGGAGTGACTCCTCTATTCTCGCCATTAACTTCGATTCCCCAAGGAGTCCTTAGGGAAAGGCGAGAAGACGGCTTAAATGAGTATTCTGTCAGACAAATGCGAACTTGTATGGCTTTTTTTACATCAAGCTTCTAAAAGATTACTATATAAATTTTTATAAAAAGGTAGGTCAGAAGTGCCTTGTCTATCTACGTCTAATTTTTTTCTCTTCCAGATAATAATAAACGTAATTTCAGTCATCCACACCGAAAAGAACACTGCATTTTCATTTTGCCATGACTGCAGTCTGTTTCTTAGGTAGGCCAACCAAAATTTCTGAAAACTGAGCAAGAAAGCTGGCAGAAACTGTTTTTCCTTTTTTACTTTAGGCCTGTTATTCCTCCCAAACTTGGGGGGGGGGGGGGGGTAGGGACAGAGGGTAGAGTTAAGACCAATTTCTTGGCTGGAAGGCAGAACAAACATGAGCTTATGTTGATTTTGTCATGATATTTCCTCAAGTCTGGCATTCTATTGTTAAGATGAGGAGGGAGTTCCCCTAAATCAAGTGACATGCATAGTTCTGGAACGAGTGATTTGATTCTGCTGAAACTTTAAAACCCTTAAAGTGTACATCTTAACCACAAAGTGCAAACAATATTTTTGACCAATTTGTGATCTCTCACAATCGTTTTATCTTCAAAACGTAGCCGCGTTATGTAGCCCCCTCCCCACTGCAACCGTCCTGCCCAGTGAATTGGCCATCTTTGATAGTTCGCATATGTAATCCCTTGAATCTTGAAATTAAAATAATAACAAAAAGACATGTCTAAATATTCGACAGTGCAAAATGGATATGTCAGCCAAAATTTATCAGAGCTACATTTCGGCCCTTCTTGGCGAGGGTCTTCTTCAGGCCCATGTTACATGATGTACCAGAACCCCCTCCCCACTGCGGCCGTCCTGCCCAGAGAATCGACCTTTTCCGTCTGTTTGTATTTGGTCAAAACAATGCACTCGCATTTCCTAGAAGACACTTGAGAAAATAATATTGTAAATCTAGTGTCAGTATCGTTTTTATTTATCCTGTAATTGTTTGACTAGTAACAACCTTGCTTAGAACTGAGACGGGGAAGATTATTTGCTTGAAACAAACACCCAACTCGGTTTGGTATAGGTACTGGAGCCTATACTGTTTCCATCAGAAGTTAACCTGTCTATTCCATTGCCCAGCTAAGGTTGTCTTTTTCTCACCAGAGAAATTTCCAAAAAAAGGTAAACAATACCTCAAAAGAAAGCCATCTTCTTCTTGTTCATCCTAGGTCTGCATCCGAGATAATAGAGTGCAAGCTGCATTGCCAGTACATGATTTTCTGTGATGACCCACAAATTTTCTGGGGACTTTGTTACCGTTAAGGCTGGTCATCCGAATTTTGTTTCCATCACATAATCATTATTTAACCTAGGTACTTGGAAAAACATGCAAGCAAATTGTAGGATTGTTAGAAATAAACAAGAATTCAATATAAGAAAAAACATTTAGTGTTTTAAACAGAGAAGATCTATGTCTTTTTGGCTTTGACTCTCTTGTACTGTAAAAAAGTGGGATGCCGTGATTCTATTTCCGTCACAATAGTGCCTAAATATCTAAATTTAGAAAGATTTATCAGTGAATATGATTTTAAAGACACATCTTCCAACAGGTTTAACTATTTTAGACAGGTTGTCGTGCATGTAAGGCACATCTAAGCTAGAAAACTAATTCTGTCGGGTAATGACGGAAAAACAGACAACAGCTGTTTAAACAGCTGTTTTTTCAACAAAACAGCTGTTTTCTGTTTAAAAAATAACAGAACAGGTGACCTGTTTTCTATGAGACCTGTTTCTATTTCTGTTCTGTTCTCAAAAAGCCCTGTTTTTTGGAAAAAAACAGAACAGTGCCCATGCTTATTCTACAGCCATCCAATCAAATATGTTCCCTTAGCTAAGAGTGAGTCTTCACCTTCCGGAATCTGGATTCCCAGATTTTCCGAGATTTTTTTTTTACTTCTTCTGTGATACTTAAAAATTCCGGAAATCTGGAAGTTCAAAAGCCCCTTTTTTCCAGGTTAGTTCGATAAACTTTTGAAACGGTTCATATTCCAGACACAATTTACAGAAGACGTCAAAGAATAATCTGGAAGCCCCGATTCCGGAAGTTCCGGGAGGTGAAGACCGGCTCTAAGTTTTAAGATTAACTTACATTTCCTGACCATGCCACGTTGTTTCCAATTTTGCCGCGTGTTCGCGAGTAAGCTACGAAAGTAAACATCGAAATTCCCTGTGGAGGAGGCTCTAAATGCGATTCCTTAAGAAACAAAGTCTAAAGTTTGGTCAGTAAGAAAGTTTTTGTGATACAGTACTATCAGAATATGATAATAAAGAAACAGAAATGTTCATTTCTGAAGGAGAAATAAAAATGTTTTTCTGGATTTTTCTAATTAGGAGTTAGAGCACGTGCGACGAGCAACACATTAGGCAACATATTCAAACACGTACACGGGGATGCTGGCAGATGCTGCCCAGGTTTGTTGCTAGCTGAGTTGTGTTTGATTTGAATTTCATAGTACAGCGTACTGTTCGATGTCGTTTTATTCGCCAGCAGGCGTGTGTTGGGAAGGCCCAGAGCAGTGTTGCCACTTATGCTGCATTTCGCGGCGTAATGCCCCGATTCTGAGGGAAATGGCGCATAAAACTTTGATCACGCCGCATACCGCATTTATGCCGCGAAATGGCTTTTTATACCGCATTTGTTCCCATACTTAGTTTGTCCAACTGAAGTTGCTTGTCTTTTGTCTGGCAGCCGAAACAGGAATTTCAAATTCACGGAAGTCAACTATGGACCTTACTTATTGCAGACTTATTGACCCTAGTCAGCAGCTTGTCCCGTGGGAGACCATTGTTCTCGACACTGGGTTGAGATCGCAGGTTTGAGATTCTCTTTCTCATCTCTTCTGATGACATCTGTCAGCCCAGATAGTCCACACTAGATCTGACACTAGATAGTTTTTGTTTTGTAGTTAACAATAAGAAACTGGCTTGTCTTCTGTTAAAGGATTATTTGATGGAAACTATATTTACGTATACATCATCAGGTCAGAAAGAGTTTATTAGATAATTATATATACCAGACGTGGGTCGCCCAAAAGGACCTGACCTATCCTAGGGGTATGCAGCTTGTCTGCTATGTGCGGTTGTGTTTAACTCGTAGGGTGGAGATGGGTGGGGGGGAGGAACCAAGGTTAACCGTGGATTTGGGTGTAGGACACCAGAAACCAAGAAGGGCGTAGCTCTTTAGTGTCTTTATTTACATGCGGCTAAGTCTCAAGTGTTACTTTTTAGTTTCTACCGATCTGAAACTCCAGACACAGTGAATCTTGGTGATTCCGATGTTATTTAATCGCAGGTAGCATACTTGGGTATCTTGGATTACCTATTGGTACATCCCTAAAGTCGAGTCGGAAGTCGACGTTCAAACTGAGCGTAAGATATGTAACCTTGGATTTGGATGTAGGACACCAGAAACAAAGAAGGGCATAGCTCATAGCTGCCATGGGGGATAAGATTTTGGGATCCCAAAACGTAAGTGGAGGGATACCCATGACATCGCAAAAGTTGTCTGTCTGTCCGTCTGTAAGCTCGATAACTCTCGAACGGAATGAGATATTTTGATGAAACTTGGTGTGAGGATCCGTTGGGTCTTCGGACCAGTCGAGTTCGTAGATGGGCATTGTAGCCGTACATTTAGGGGTGGGGGAGGGGGTTCAAATAAAGGGCCAAACAAAATATTTTGAAGTAGCTAATGTGATAGTCGATTATGGGGTAAGAAGACATGCTGAGTAAGATGGTGAAAACCACTTTGTCATCGGACAAGTAGTTCGCCCGGAAAATTGTTAGAAGCTAAAGTTTTATTTACGATGGTGAAAACCATTTTGTCATCGGACAAGTAGTTCGCCCGGAATCCGGCCAAAACTGGAAAGTTTGTTAAAAGTAAAAGTTTTATTTGAAGTCGATTAGATGTTCAATTTAGAGGTAGGAAGACATGCTGAAGACGATAGTAAAAACCATTTCCTCGACGGACAAGAAGTTCGCCCGGAATCCGGCCGAAACCGGAAAGTTTATTAAAAGTAAAAGTTTTATTTCGAGTTGATTAGATGTTCGATTTAGGGAAAGAAGACATGCTGAACACTTAAGTGAAAATAATTTTCTACCCGGACATGTAGTCCGCCCAGAATCCGCCCAAAACCGGAAAATTGTTAGAAGTTAAAGTTTTATTTCTAGTTGATTAGATAACCGATTTAGGGGTAAGAAGAGATGCTGAATCCGTGTGTGACAATCATATTTTACCCGGACATATAGTTCGACCGGAATCTGGCTGGAGTCGGAAAATTTGTTATAAGTTAAATTTTTATTTGAAGTTGATTAGATGTTCAATATTGGGGAAAGAAGATACCCTGAGTTCGTTTTTCAGCTTTCTTTTTTCGCCGGACAAGTAGTTCTGGAGTTCGACCGAAGCCGGTATATTGGCAGAAGTGGCAGGAAGTTTTCGTCAAAATTAGATATTGAATTTTTGGGATCCCATCGAAACCTTTGGTCTTGTTTCTGCGGACATCGGTTTAATGCAGTAGGTTTAATCCACAAGTGAAAATTATAAATGGTACCTTCTGAGTGGATATAATGTACAAATGTGCCGAAGGGGTGGTCAGTATGAAAGTGCTTTGGGTTATAATCTAGCCTATTGTGGGATGGTATTAGCTAAATGTTTTCGGCAAAGATAGTTATGCTGCTGGAATTCTAATTCGTAAGTGGAAATCAGAAATAATAGCGTATTGGTGGGTATGACGTGTCGGTTTACGACGTTCGGAGGGGTAGTATGGCTCACGTAGTGTCATCAGGTGACTCCTTAGCAAAAGGCCAGAGCCATCCATACCATGTCCGTTTTCAAAAGGATATAGCTGTTGTTCTAACCTTATCCGATAAATGCTGAAGTTCGAAGCATAGACTAAAAAAGCGCCCCAGGTACCGTCTATGGGGTAGACAGCATGTGTTTTCTCGCACTTTCTCGATTTCCACCACCAGGGGCGTAACATATGTGGGGGAGGGCGAAATCCCCACGAATGCTGTCGGCTAGTCGGTAAAATATAACCAATTCAGCGCCCCTGTTTTCCGTAAAAAAAAACGTTTTTTTGTAAAAATAAAAGATTTTTATTAAAAACAGTCGGATTTTCAGAATATCAGTCGATGTTTCGTCAAAACAGTCGTTTTGTTAAAAAAAAAGGTTATTTTTCTGTAAAAAAACAGACGGTAAAAATGACCAGCCAGTCGGTATGTACCTTGGCCCGCCCACCAAAAATTTTGGCTAGTAACGCCTCTGTTGATCACATAAAGTTGTTGACCCTTTCTCCACCCAAAATAGAAAAACTCGAGTCGTTTGAGAATTTGGACATGCCCCGAATTTTACCGCATTTTCGTTGAAGGATACCGCGGAAATGCCGCTTTTTGACGCGGTGCCGGTCGAGTGGCAACACTGGCGCAGAGTGCCTGAAGTCATTTTATTTGCCAGCAAGCTGCCTGCTCGGACCACTAGTTTTTATGCTGGGTGAGGCAGGGAACAGTCCAGTGTATCTTCTGAGTTTAGAGGATCACTTGGTATTTCCATCATGTTTTCAATCTAGTAATAACAATCTCATTTTGAATATCCCTGTGATACTTGACAGTTGTCCCAAAAATGACAGAAATATCTTTTAACAGTTGAAAAAAAGATCTACTTTTCTTCTTTTTTTCCCAATATTGTTCCTTCTGACCTATCTTGGCAGTATTCCCAGATTAGTAAAAATACAATAACAGCTCCAATACTTGAGCTGAGATATATTTCTGTCATAGCAGATCTTCTGAAAATTCTGATTTCTTGTTTAAAATACTCCTATCCCATACCCTACTTGAAAAGTCTTGAACCTGATTGGCTGGTTTTCATCTTCTTTAATACCTCAACTGCAACATTTCATCATCATCATCAGCAGCATGTGCTTTCAAATTACTATATGGAATTAAAAACAGATGGAAATAGAGAGTGATCCTGTAGTCTGCCAGGAATAAAACCGCTACTTGTAGTTCACCATCCCCTCCCGCTGTACTATGAACTTCAAATAAAATGCAACTCTGTTTTGGATGATGTCAAATTTTTAGAGCTAAGCATGACGATTGTTTTTATAAAGTTGAGCGGTCCTTTAAGCGTTGTTGAAATAATTAGAAATAAGTATAAGAAACTGCATAGCGTTATATATGGTGTCTATGTATTAATACACACCATTGTTGAAAGTAGAAGGCTCATATACAGGATCACTTGGTATTTCCATCATGTTTTCAACCTAGTAATAACAATCTCAAACTTTGAATGTCCCTGTGATACAGGAGGGGTAACTAACCTCAGACAGATTTCTGAAATTCGAAAACTGGATGAATTCACTTTCAATTATCTCTGCTTGAAGACCATTTAAAATAAAAAGAGATGCACCAAATTGAAGCTTAGTAATTGGGCAATATGACAACACTATTTAGTCTTGTCAAAACTTTTGCAGAAATTAAAAATTAAAAAAATTAAAAAAGAAATTAAAAAAACCCTATTTGCAAGAGCTCGATGGCAAAGCCCTTCGTTTCAATCAAAGATTGAAACACTCTTCTTTGAATGTGACGACGTTCGTAGTTCCAGCGCATTGAGTCGAGTTGGCGAAAGCTTCGTAGAAATTCCCGGAAATGGGACAGAACAAGGTAAACAGATTGCTGTTTTATACAAATTTTAAGCCGTAGATCTATGCGTTTATATTATGAATCAAGGAATCGAGTCCGCAAATTTCACTAAAGGATTGCTTGTCCCTCTACGCTTGAAACATTTACCAACTAGAAATGAAAGGCGTTGCCCGAGACCAAAAGAATAATCTCAGATTCCTTGCAAGACATATCCTAAAATCATTTTCCTACTTTTCCACAGGCATAATTTCACCGATGTCGGGATCTTTAGCCCTGGAAATGCAGGCCTTCATTGAAATTTAAATTCTCTGCGTCTGGACGTAATTTCGGAGCCTCGTTTTTGTTGCAATAGTGCTGCCGCATCGCTGCTGCAGCCCTTCTTTGCTTTTGCATAATTTGCTTTTTTGGATTCACTTTCTTCTTGGTTGAAGCGGCAGCGCTGCAGCGTCTTACAGGGAAGCACGGACTTGGTCAGGGAGCAAGTCCGTGATTCTCGAGAAGCGCTGCCGTTTCCTCGGAAGCGCTGCAGTGGCTCGAGGCTTGGTTGTCGTGCATGCGGTGAAGACAGCGATGCGGTGCTGGAAAATGAATTTGTGGAAAAACAACTGAAAATTCTTGCTTAAAAATCTGATTTTGTGAATTTCTTCTCTGAGAATTGCTTGGAGTTGAAGCTGGTGCTGTGATTTCATTCTGGACACGGCTTTTCCAGTTCGTTTTCCAGCTCGAGCGGCTTGAGCTGAAGAGGACCCTTACCAAGAAGGGTCGAGATACACCTCTAATAAAATGTAGCTGATGTATCGTTTTGCATCGTCAAATATGATCCGCAGTCACCTTGGGCTGAAGGAATATCTATCACCGAAGTACGGAACTTCAAATCGCCCAGACATGCCGCCGACAAGTATCATCTTGAAGTGCAAACCCACGATCATGATTTCCCTGCCGGATCTCCTGCACTTTCATCATCAAGATGAAAAATCTCAACTCGTCCATATGGAAGTGATGATGGTGGCAAAAATCCAGGCAGGAATTCCAGACCAGGGGTGCCCGACCCTGATCGTGTGTTCGCAGTATTGGCTGGAAAGAAGAAGAGACAGGTGACTCCCAATCGAACTGTTCAGCAAAAACATTTGGCAAATTTCATTCTGGACACGGCTGCTAAAAACGACGATTATTGAGAAAGAACGAAAGTGTTGACGAAATATCGGCTGATTTTAAGACAAGAGCTGTAAGCTCATATGGCACTTGCATGGGTTAATGATGTTTTGATTGATCAAAAGTAAGTTTAGACTTTGCGGTTGAGATGCGCACTCTAAGGGAGCTCGAACTTAATTGATAAGCAAAACCCTTCCGGCAAAAAAAGATAACGGGCTGATGGGCATCATGAAAATGCATATATTGCTTAAAAGTATTTTTGTTCCTTTGCGGTCAAGATTGGTACTTTAAGGAATATTAGGATTTGGGAAGTAGCAATTTCTAAGCAAATGTTGTTGAATCTCTAATATTCCAGCGAAGTGTCATCATCCTAGCACATCTGGAAGTACCTCAACTCGCGATATATCACCGGAATCCCAGACCCCCCCCTCCAACTCCACCCACAATACCCAGAGCCAATCCGGTTCTGTAAATGATTAGCATCTGTTTGTTATTCTCACGAAGTTCGATCCCGATCACACCAGTCTAAGCGGGTCAAGTATTTCCCCCCCCCCCAAAAAAAAAATTTGTCGGATTCGGTCTGGACATGAAAAAGATCACTAGAGAGAAATGTCCTCCGTTCAATTTAAAGTTTTACTCGAATTCGATCACCCGTTCCAAAGTTACGCTTGACTCAGTATTCCGGATTCCCCTCCCTCAACTTCCCCACAAGATTATCATATCGAGGATTTATTTCTATTCCAAGTCAGTTTGACCGGGTAACTGATATGCCTGCCAAGTTTCGTCGTGAAAATCCCAAGAACGGGAATTCCGGGAAACCCCCTCCCCCCCCCCCCTCAAGTGTCCGGATCCAGTCAAATTGTGTAAAATATTTACATGGAGCAGATGTTTGTTCTTCCCAGCAAGTTTCACTCCGATCCCTCCATTCTAACCGTTTCTCGAGATTCCCCCCCCCCCCACTCCCCCACGGTGCCCATAGCCAATCCGATTCAGTTACCTAGAGCATCTGTTTGTTCTTCCCACAACCACAAAGTTCCACCCCGGTCTCTCCATTCTAAGCGGGTCAGGTATTCCCCCCCCCCCCCCCCCACAATAGTTGCCGGATCCGGTCCGGATATGAAAAGATCACCAGAGGAATGTCGTCTGTTCAGTCTGTATGTGCTGCCGTGGTAGGATTCTGCGTTCTTTCTTCGATTGGCGGGCTTGTTGTTGCTGCATCAAATAATTTCATGGCTTGTTGTCTACCCAACATGGCTATGCGACGAGCTTCAGCTGCTGCCGAAGTTTCTGGCGTATCGAGTCTTCGGTTTGTCACCTCCGCCGGGGTCAGAGACCTAATATGGTAGCGTAGGCCAGACTAGCGGATCTTTGAATGCGGGATATACTACATCCCTAATGTGTGGTATAGGAGGGGATAAGACGAACACAACTAACTATATTGAAGATAACATTAACTCTACATAGATACTGCTTAAACTCTTTTTCATAAAATATAAACTTATCTTTTGATCTGCTCTGGATCACGGCAACGAAGGAAGAGAGTGGATAGTGGTCTTGTCTGGTCTATATCCTTATGTCGCGCGCCCCAAGAACCTCCGCGCCATCCCGGAAGCAAGGATGTTCCTTTGTCAAGTGGAAACCCCAAACCTGCTGGACGCGTGCTGGAACATTCGTCCTTCCGGAGAAACCAAACCCTCGTATAGCAACTTAACAATCGGACTTTGAGTAACTGTGCATCACCGAATTCTGACATTTTTATTCGAGTTCGAAGAGTTACAATCTGATGGTAGACTAAAACGCTAGAATGCAAAATACTGCAGATTAAGTTATCTGAGAGCGGAGAGTTTAGTATTAACAACCAAGTATCAGATAGATCTCAGTCCTTAGTCCCATGCAGCGAATTATGAATACCCGACAAAACTGAGCGGACGTAGAGGTATTTACTCTAGCTTTCAACTAATGTTGATACCAGTTTACTCATCTTCCGTCTTCGCCGTTGTTCATCGCAGAGCAAAAAATGCAGGAGGCGTAATCCGCGCGCTGACCCGCTCTGCAGCGCGTCCGTAGCGGACAGGGTACGGGGGAATATTCAGCTCCGCATAGTCATATTACAGAGATACAGAGACGAAAGTTCTATCTGATTATTTGTTCTTGATAGTATTTAGTATATTTTACAGTAAAGCTTTAGCTCTGCTCAGTTTGTGTGGATATTCATAGTCGATGCATGGGACCGAAGACGGTGGTTCTAGTGGGGTTTGCAATGTTTTCATAAACAAGATACAGATATAAGAAGACTTTTTAGTTAACTATATCTTATCTTTCCAGTTGAACGCAGCAAGTTGCTCGAAAACAGAACAGAAAGTGGCGAGAGATCTGGTCGTATCAATTATCTCCGACATCATAATAACACGCCCATACGGTCGGAAAATGCCGAAATCGGAAACCCCTAACTGACCGATGCGTCCAAGACCATCTAGTCTCTGTGGCAATGTGCTTGAACAAGCCTCTTACAGATGCAACGTTCGGTTTCCTCACGCCAGCACTGCTTTTAGCTCATCTGGAGACGCATAACGATGGGAAGATGTACAAATGCCCCCAATGCTATGAGGCCTTTTCATACTTTTGGAGATTGAACTACCACCTGTCATTTGCTCAATCAGAGATTATACCTGTACGTTGATTGAAATGTGGCAAGCATTGCTGCTGTATCCGATGCCTGGATTGTCAGAGCATGTTAAAAATTGATGAGACTGTCCCTTGCTGCTCCGACTGTATGAAGAGACACAGTGGAGAGCATGGGAAGAAAGTTGGCGAAGAAGTCTGTCCTGTTACTTGTGAGTTTTGTAAGGGGGTTTTTGAGCGGTGCACTGCTTGGGAGGCCCACATAGAAACCTGTGATGGGCTCGTGAATAGCGGCTGGGTGGGCACACACACTCCAGAAAAGCTGTATTCTTGTGACTTTTGCAACGAGACATTTGCAGAACGCAGTCAATGTGCGGAACATGTGAGAGTGCACACAGGAGAAATGCTGTACTCTTGTGAATTCTGTGATAAAAAATTTCGTCAGCGCAGTACTAAGGCTGAACATGACCGTTCACACCAGAGAGAAGCCCTTTTCTTGTGAATTCTGTGAGGCGAAGTTCGCCCGGATAAGCTACAAAGCACACCATGTGAAGATTCACCAAATACACACGCTTCATCCCTGCAGCGTGTGTGTAAAGCAATTCAGAGACGCGACCAAGCTCGAAAAGCATACGATGGTGCACACAAAGTATATACAAAGGTTTGGGACAAAAGGTTTACTGAGAATGGATAATGGAGGCAGGGTTGCCACATTGAAAACATTTAGTGGCCCAAAAACGAGAGTGAATTATGAGGGAAATTTTTACTTATGAAAGCGTGAAATGGTCACATTTAGTCGGAATCGCCTCTGCAGCAATGATACATCTTAGTTTTATTTTCGTTAAGAATCTTGTCACTTCTAGTCGGAACCCCTGCTGCAGGAATGACACATTTGGACGTTATATGAAATAGAGTGACTTTTATGTCCTATGTAGAACAAGAGTGACAAAAGTCACAAACAAAATAGAGTGACCATTCATACTAGTTGCGTTTTGATCGAAGTTTGAGGTTACCTTCAAGCTCAAAGATCTCTGTTTAGATACCATTTTTGGTCACCGGTCACAGTTTCTTTGTCCTTCAAACGATCGAACTTCGGTAGCTAGCAAGTTCGAAGTTTGCTTGAATCGTCAAAAAAACGGCGACCGGCAAGGATCGCCAGAGTCGTAAAAACACTAATTAAGAGCGTGTTCCACCCTTCTAACAATAGTTAATATTATTTACTATTTCCGTTCCATCCTCACGAAAAGTTACTACGCTGACCGTTCCAACCTTGTCGGAATAGGAACTAATAGTTACTATTTGCTTACCATGATCGGGAGCGTAGTAAGCGTAGTAACTACGCATCTCTGTAATGTGATTGGTCGGATTCACCCCTGGCGTGAAATCCGGCTGGAAAATAGAAAAATCGTTCCAGCCTTGACGGCGAAAATCCGGAATTCGTGACGTCATGCGTAGTAACTACGGTAAGTAGGATGGAACACGCTCTAAGCAAACGGTGAAATTCGACGGCGTTCGAAAACGGAAATTAAGCAACCGGCTATGCTAACGGCGAACCAAACTTTGGTCAAAAACGTAACTACTATCGTCGGCAACCCTAAATAGAGAGCCCAAGGCCGTATCCAGGGAGGGGGGGAGTTAGGGGGTTGACCCCCCCCCCCCGAACCACACAAAAATAGTAATTTTACAGGCTTTTCCCTCTAATCTATGTCTTTTTTGTACTTTTTTGTCCGACCCGCAGGCAACCCCCCCCCCAAAGGCACCCCCCCCCGAAAAAAATTCCTGGATACGGGCCTGAGAGAGCGACGAAGTTCATAAAAGAGAGGTAGAGCCTGTAGTTCGAAAGCTGTGTTGCCACTGGTCGCAGAATTTGTCACTGATCTTCGCTTCTTCAACAAAGCTTGCGAGAATTCTGCGACCGGTTCCTTACGTGTAAACTCAAAAATGAAGCAAAATAGGTGAGGCATAGCCTATAATTATTAAGACGATGAAGCTAGATTTATACCCGAATACCCGACAAAAATTATCTCAAAGTAGTTGTACGAAAAAGCAGCAGGCAGTACCAACTGATGCTATCATACCTGCAAATTTGCAATTGCAGGCGAATAGGATTTCTCCTAATATGCCTTCATGGGTGCTGTCTTGTTCAGGTTTCCAGTTGAATCTCCACTGTTTGCCTGACCACTCCTTGTCCAAATGTTCTTTGTAGCTATTTGTCCTTTGGCAGGTAACAGTGGAATCTGCTAGCGCGTTCCACAAGTTGATCGTCCTACTTGTGAAGAAGTTCTGTGCATGCCGCTTCAGTACAGGCCTCTTCTTCAGCTTTTTTGGGTGGCCCTGGTGGTTCCTCCTGTGTTTGGCACGAAATAGCGAGAGACTGGATACTACTGGAGCAAGGCGGGATGCTACTGAATACTATTGCTTAAGATTAGCCCAGTGTGAGGCACATTAAATTAAAGTATTCTGTACTACTGCATATCAGTACGAAAACACAAGAGTCCAACGATGTTTCGGAGGATTATGAATTTGAAAATAGACCACAGAGACTAAAAAAGGTGTACAATTTAGCAACCGAGGGACCAAAAGAGAAACCAAGGGCTATTGTCAATCTTCTCAAACTGTATTTGCGTTTTTGATCGAAGTTTTGCTCGCCGTTCGCTTAGCCGGCTGCTTAATTTCCGTTTTTGAACGACGTCGAAGTTCACCGTTTGCTTAATTAGTGTTTTTACGACTCCGGCGATCCTTGCCAGGTCGACGTTTCTTCGACGATTCAAGCAAACTTCGAGCTTGCTAGCGCACGAAGTTCGACGGTCAGAGTTTGAAGGACGAAGGAACTGTGACCGGCGACCAAAAACGGTATTTAAGCAGAGACCTTTGAGGTTGAAGGTAACTTCAAACTTCGATCAAAAACGCAACTAAATTGGTTTCGAATCTTAGCGTTTAAGATAGTATCAATTCACTGCTAAAAATTTTAAGTCTATTTAGTGTGATTTTAAACTATGTGAAAATAATGTAGTCATGTTTATTTACATTGTTTTGTTTAGTGTTTTGATATGTGTATGTTACTTTGTGTATTTTGCTCATACTCCATTGTTATCCAAAAATCCGGTCAGAAATAAATAAATATCCAATGGGGTTTCAAGGCATTAAAGGGCGAGACATCATAAAGTAAGAAAACTAGAATAAAAATCAGCGCTGCGCATGTTATTAAAGTTGTTTTTAGGTTCATTCAGGGAGTATAAAGAAAAATAAATTTGAAAATTCATAGTTTTCTCCATTGTACGGATAATTCAACAAACCGATAGTCACAAATTAAAAGGACTTTGGCAGGATCTGAAGATAATTTTAACGGAAACTATTATCAGTAAAACAAAACTTGCAGCTCAAAAATTTGAAACTTGAATAACTGAAGATAAAAAAGAGTTTGAGAATCAGCAAATAGATGATAGTAATTTAAATATAAATTGGTCAACGAAGAGACTCCGATTTACAGTTACCTTTATGATGATACAGTGATGACAATCAGACAGTTTTGGATAATATTTACAAATCAGAAACAAGTCTTAAAATATTGGAGCAGCTAATAGTACAGTTATGTCCTTTAACAACAGCCCTAATTATGGATATGCCCAGTTCATTTGTTAGGAAGGATAGACTAACAAACTCGTCAGTAGAGAACCATTTTCAAATAACGAAATATCAAACACACAATGCCAGCTGAATTTATTGATAAAAGTTTTCAGAAAGTGATTCAATATTATATAAGCAGAGAAAGCTATTACGGTGAAAATTTCACGGATGGAAACGAAAAAACATTTAGAATATGAAAGTGATGAAGCCACGACATAGAGTGAGACCAGCTTTTTTTAATTCTGACACAGACAGTAATGAAAGTATTATGTGTTCTCACAGTGAAAACGTAACAAATGAAGAAAACAATAAATATAGAAATGATAGTGATGAAAGCTCCAACGAGAGTAATAGTAACAGTATATATTATATATATATATATTTTATTTATAACCCGCCAAATACAGAAATACCAAATACTTTTCAAGCCAAGATAAAGTTAAGGAAACGTGGTCTCGCAGAAATAGAAATTCTAAGATAAAACCGAAACATTATTCACAAAGCACTGTCGAAAGCTACAGGAAAATAAATTTAGAAAAGTAGATAAATTCAAGATTGCTCCGAAAAGATAAACAGCAAATACTAATATTCAAACGGTAAATAAATATAAAATAATAATACATAAATGTAAAATATATAAAATAACATATAACAGTATAATATATAACTATACAGTAATAATAATATAATAATAATAATACAATTGCAATAATAATGCTTTCGCCTCTATAATATGAAAGTGGTGAAGACACGACAGAGAGTGCGACCAATTCTTTTAATTCTGACACATACAGTAGCGAAAGTATATTGTGTCCTGATAGTCAAAAAGAAACCAAAGAAGACAAAAATATAGAAGCCAATAAATACAGAAATGATAGTGATGGAAGCTCCGACGATAGTAAGAGTGACAGTATCTTTCCAAGCAAAGATAAAGATAAGGAAACGTGGTCTCGCAAAAATGGAAATTCTAAGATAAGACCGAAACATTATTCACCAAGCACTGCGAAAGCTACATGAATATGAATTTAGAAAAGTAGATAGAAAAGATAAAAATTAAATAGTAATATGTATACAATAAAATAAATATAAAATAATAATACATAAATATAACATATATAAAATAACATATAACAATAAACATTAAAAGAAAAGACGGTAGCTCAGATTTACGATCAGATGGCTCAGTCGATCCTCCTTTTGGAGGAACTACAATCGAAGTAAAAAACAAAAAAATACGACTAGAAAAAACTAACGGCGGAACGAAGTAAAAGGGAATGCCCAGCAGTGCATTTGAGAAAAGGACATGTAAATTCAGAAAATCTCATGTTAGGGCGAATAAGTTGTAGCGGTGGGAGGGAAATAATTAAAATTAAGGACCTTGTCTCGCTGGTAGAAACCAATTGGCTAAATACCCTTATTGTCAAATATAATAACAGTCATATCCATTCAGCCCGTTGAATAGCTTCCCATATTCTCGCTCCTGATATAATAAGGCTCCCTCAATATTTAAGCCTTGAAAACAACAAACAACCGATGGCGTCTTTTCGTAACGGATATGAAAAACATTAAATAATAATAAATAAAAAACAAAAAAAGCAGAAAATTAATACAGACATTGAAATAGTGCATTAATTGAAATTATTAAAATTAACATCATTGTCTCGCTGGTAGAAACCAATTCGCTAAATACGCTTATTGTTGAGTCATACATGGGAAACAAAATAGTAAGCCTAAATCTAATGAATGATAGTCATATCCATTCAGCCCACTTAATAGCTTCCCGTATTCTCGCTTCGACATATAATAAGGCCCCAAATAGAGATAATTTAGTGGCAAGTACGATATCAGTTTTTTTAAGCCTTGAAAACAACCACTGGCGTCTTTTCGTGACGGATGTAAAAAATTTTGTTGCGTTTGATCCAGAGCAAAAAGCACAAGAATATATGCATTGCTTCGAAGAAAATCTAAGGCGAAAGAATTTATTAAAAACAACTGATAAATTTGAAAACTTGGTGTAAACATTTAAGAACAGGCTGATATTTCTAATTGCGGTATGGTTTGCATAGAGTTTTTCGATTTATAAAGAATAGTTAAAGAAAATAAGAATCCATTAAAATCAATATTCGAAGATCACGGAGCCGAGGAAGATATAATAGATAATTTTTCAGACAAAAGTAGTGAAATACAAAAAGAGACTAGCCTACATTTTCGAGTACATGCGAAAAAGTATACAATTTGTTAAATAATCTTTATAGAATATGTGAAGGAGGTAGCCGAGAAAAATATTATAGTAATTATGATTAAAGTAATGTGAGTGGGTTTGATAATAAGGACGATAAAGATGTGCACCGGTACCACCGTACATGTTACATTTAGATATATACGGAACATTATTTTGTGGAATATGTTAAGCGATGGGATACACTCGAGTAGTTATCGTCGATTAAACGCTGCTATCAAACAATTTGTGTGACTCCAGTTTATCAAACAGTTATTCTCTCGCCCCCCACTAAGGGGTTGTTAGGAATATATTCCAAGGTTAATAACGTTTACAGTTTGATAGCCACCTTTACCGTAACAGTGATGTCCTGTCGTACAGCCTCGAGATCCGTGACTCGCGGCAAGTGCGGAGATTAATGAGGTATTGTTAGAGGGTTCAGAATGTAACATGGAATTTCGAACAAATGAAGGATGTTACGGAAGTAGGTTGCATTGCTATTCTAGGTATCCTAACCTCTTAACTCGCCAACCTCTTCGTATCGCGTATCCCTAATCAAGGTTCAAAAAGGTTCCGGGCCCCTTTTTTGACGACTTGTTCTTTAACTATTTTCTTCTTTTTTTTACCACGGTTAGAATGTCAAAAAGACGGTATTTAGGCCATTGTCATCATTATAAGGCCATGTATATATGAAACTGTGTACGATAGGGTATCTAATTTAAAAAGAAAAATTAAGAAACTGAGTTAGGGGACTCAAAAACGACCGAAGCGAGGGATTAAAGCTATAGGCTGACTTTATTTTAGTACCGTCGCGCACCCCTTGCGAGAGTCTCTCGTAGCCCTTTGGGTACGCGTGCCACCGGTTGGGAATCACTACTTAAAGGACACCTGGCACTACATAGTGTTTCTGCTTAAATGTTCTGACGTCTGAGATAGTTGGCCGCTTTAAAACTAAACCCCGAAGCCGCGCCAAAAGTTTCGCCGCCGTAATTAAATCAGCGGGTCGCCGCCGAAAACATCTCGGCGCACCGCCGTTGGGGTGGTGGCCCGCCGGTAAAATTATGGCACCGAATCTATTCAGGTAAAATGTTTCAAGTTTTTTTTCTATTGAGCTTTATCTTCCAAAGGCTGCAAGTTGTTGTTCTATTTTTGTCATCAGCAAGAAAGCAGAAAGAGTCATCGGCTGTGGCGGCAGTGCAGGACTGTTCTTTCTTACCAAGAATTATGTGTTAGCACCAGACCGCGTAGACAAAGTGACCAATAGCGACCGTACTTCCTGTTGGTCCGTCCTTCTGTCCAAAGTTTGCTAGTGCAGACACTTCCGGACAAGCCAGAGCCGTAGGGCGGTAGGGCGTTGAAACTTGCCATTCTTTGCGGGTAGTAGCGCCATTTGACTGAAGGTCGGAAAACATTTAATTATCTTGAAATCCCCTCGATTGCTGGACATCGAAATTCCCTCGAGTACCGGGGATTCCAAATTTTATTTATAGTAAAGCAGCATGTAGACTATACGGGTTAAACGATTGTGTGACACTTGCTTTTAATTGTCCCCTTTTTGCCGCGTTGTAACTTGCAGCCTCTGACTTAAAGGAACAGAAAACTTGACTCAATCTTGACTCGGGGAGCTAGCTGACATATCAAGAATGTACCCTGAGTCGATATTGAGAGTACGAAAAATTCTCGTTACGACCATTGCACTTTCCGGGCAGTTTCCGAGAATTCGACTTTTGAGTTAGTAGAAAAAAAAGCAAAAGGTTTGTGTGCCGGTAGTAGGAATCGAACGCACGACCTCTTGACTACTATCCCCATGTGTTAGTCAACCGGCTAAAGGCGAACTTTTACAGTGCATAAGGGGCAAGGGACTGCCAGCTAGCTTTGGGAACACTAAGGAGGGGGTTCGAGATAACAAAGAAGGGGGGTCCTGTCGACAATAAGTCCCTGTATCTTTATCTAAGCCCCCCAGGTCGGTTTGATTGCCGAAAGTTGCGTAGTCAAGATTTCTGTGCCTGGAAGTCCGTACAGCGACCATTATGTTTCCCGTAGGTTTGTCTATCCGTTTGTCTCACTTTGCTAGTTTGGCACTTCTATACAAGCTAGGAGCATGAAATTTGGCATGCATATGAAGGACATGACCGGTAATCAACGAATCCTTCTTTTCCGGATCCGACCATCCGTGTGGAGGGTGAGCAATCCTTGATCTTGACCCGCGTATATCGCAAACGGTACAAGGCCATGGGTCCTAGATATGTAATTCTGGGGCCATGACGGAATCCGGCTTTGGTGGGGGAGTTTGAAGGGTTTCTTGGATGTCTTGTCATTTGTGACATGTATAAATCTTGAACTCGTGATCCGATCAGAACGAACTTGCCACCTGCTGAGAGCAAATGTTCTATTTGTATGGCCGGACCTGAGCAAAATAACTCTATTAAGTATGGACAAGCTGTATGCTTCCCATGTATTGAAAGCGGGTCATAGTCACAGCTCCTTCCACTACACTCAAGGCATTCGAGGCGTTAAACTTCAGCAAGTAGTCTTTTCGTGCAGGGGCGGGCTGAGAAAATTGTAGCACCGCTAAGATGCAGTGTGGACAACGAGGAGACAGGGGAGGTTTTTATTTTGTGTTGCGACAATGGAAGTTATTCCGGAAGCGTGATAACGATAAGTGCATTTAGGTAGGTAGGTAGGTAGGTAGGTTTTTATTTTTAACCAAAAACATTAAAAATAAAATAAAATAACACTACTAATATCCCATTGCAGCAAAAAGAAAGTCCTAAGGACTTGTGCTGCAATTTATTAATACTACTTGTATCTAATAAATAAATAACTAAACATAACAACTTATTATCCACCTAGCCTATGACTTAAATAACAAACAATTAAACGTGAACACTACACGCAACAAGAATCCTTAATATTTACTCATTACCAGTTTCAGCCCCACCCGAACAACTGTGAAAATAAAGAAAGAACAAAAAAAAGAAGAAGAAAAAGACCACATACCCTTCAACTCGTATTAATTAAGTGGAAAGTTTTCAGTTTATTTTTAAATCCGTATAAAGTGGCAGACTCCCTGATGCTAGACGGTAGATTATTCCAAACAGAAGGCCCCAGATTATGAATCATATAAGATGATCTAACTGTTTTTCTTTTTTCATTAGTTAAAAACTGTGCATTTCTAGTATCATAATTGTGGTGCTCCTGATTCATAGAAAAATAATCATGGAAATAATCAGGGCATATATGGTTCATGCTTTGAAACACAAAAATTGATGCCTGGTAATCACGAATCTGACCAACATTCAGAACATTACACCGGGAAAAGCTGGCAATGGTTTTGGATTCAACCTCCTTTTTTATGTCCGCAACCAAACGAATGCTTTTATTTTGCAAAATCTGGATCCTTTTATAATTAGAAAAAAAATTGCTAGCCCAATGAACACAACCGTAATCAATGTAAGGGTGAACAAGGGAAAAATAAATAATTTTTAAAATCTGAAATGGAAATGTTTTTCTTACCCGTCTTAGAATTCCTAGCCCCCTAGCCATTTTTGCACCAATAATACTACAATGCTTTTTCCAACTAATATTATTATCTAAATAAAACCCCAAATATCTCATTTCAAAAACTTGTTTAATGGGTAAATCTCCGAAAAAAATGTTATTGTTATCATTGAGTAACCTACCTGTTCGACTAAAAATAATGTAATTTGTTTTAGATGCGTTAACTGCTAGGGAACTACCAACTGTAAAACTACGTAAACGTTCAAGTGCTAAGTTAGCCTTATGTACAACCTCCACCAAACAACTACCAATTATTGTTATGGCAGTGTCGTCCGCGAAAGAGGTCAGCGCTTCCTCACCGACATGTGATGCCAGCGAATTAACATAAACGAGATATAGCAGAGGTCCGAGCACGGAACCTTGAGGCACTCCGCACTTTACATCGAACTCGCTGCTTAGGATATCCGATAAAGCAACTTTGAGACTTCGGCCATGCAGGTACGATGAAAACCACTGTACACAAATACTACCTAGCCCTAGCCCGCTTAGTCTACTTAGAAGGGTATTAAATTCAACAGTATCAAAAGCCTTACGGAAGTCTACAAAAACAGTTAGAGGGACCAGGTTTTTTTCAAGAGCTTTATCAACAAAGCTTAAAAGATGGTGTACTGCATGGCTAGTGGAATGTTTACTTCTGAAACCGAATTGGCCATCATACAGTATTTTCTTCGAATCCAGGTAATTATACAACCTCCTATAAATAACTTTTTCGTAAATTTTACTAAATAAAGGTAAAATCGAAATTGGTCGCCAATTACAGGGGTCCGAGGGATCCCCACCTTTATGTAACGGTATGATTTTTGACTGTTTTAGTTTAGACGGGAAATGGCCTTTAGCTATTGACAGATTTATTAAATACACTAATACCGGCAAAAGGTACACCGAAACAATTTTAAAAGCCTTAAGGTTCAGTCCATCTATACCAGACGAATTTGATTTAAGACCACTAACAATTTTATCAACTTCTTCAACAGTACACGGCTCAAACTCAAAACCATTCTGCATACTCGAAGGATCAATGTTAAAAGTGTTATCACCACCACCTCCAGACACATCTTTCTGTATATCATTACCAATCTTCGAAAAATAATCACCCATATGATTTGCTATTTCCAGTTTATCATCAATTATTCTGTCGTTAATTTTTAGTTCGGTGATGCTTCTATCTTTTTTATCACATCCAATTACTTCACGGACAATCCCCCACGTATCTTTTATATTACCTTGCTTACTTTTTAAACGGTTTAAATAATAATCATTCTTTGCATTTCTTCTTGTTTTATTTACATGATTTCTTAACTCTTTGAAATCATTTAAAGCAACTTCAGACGGGTTCTCTAGATATTGGCAATACAACTTATTTCTTTGACTTATTAAACTCAGAATTTCATCATTAATCCATGGCTTTCTCGGTTTAGATTTCTTATAATTAATTTCCTTAATAGGGCAATTTTTTTCAAATACAGGGTAAAGGATATCTGAGAAAATATTGAAAGCTTTTGAAGCATCATCCTTTTCATTGTAAACCACCTCCCAGTCCAACGAACTAACTTCATTTTTGAATTTAGCCAGATTTACTTCTTTCAAGTCCCCGCCTAATAATTTCAAGTCCTGCATTCTATGCAGGTTTCTATTTAAGCAAAAGAACGACAATTTTTTTTTTTGGAAACTCTTATATAATACCTTGTGTTACCTATAAGAGCGTTAGGAACAAATTCGTGCAAACAGTCTTTTCGTGCAGGGGCGTGTTGAGAAAATTGTAGCACCGCTAAGAGTCAGTGTGCACAACGAGGAGACAGGGGAGGTTTTTCTTTTGTGTTGCGACAATAGAAGTTATTCAGGAAGCGTGATAACGATAAGTGCATTTTATGCAGCTTTCTATTTAAGCAAAAGAACGACACAAAAATTTTATCGGAAACCCATATATAATACCTTGTGTTACCTATAAGATCGTTAGGAACAAATTTATTACGCCACAAACTTTATAGCAAAAACGAAACCTTTAAAGATATCTCGAAGTATCGCTCAATAGCGAAAAGTAGAAGTGGATAAATGCTCTGGGCCGGACCGCATACAACCCTGAGCTAAAATGCATACTACATACCCTTGCAAGTGCTATATGATCTTTCAGCTCTTCCGGTACCCCTCGTCGAAATTCTCCACTGGGTTTCTCTCCGATAAAGCCACCTAAATGTCACATCCAGACCATTTGCATCTAAAACTCAATCAAATTTTATGAAAACGTCCGAAAAATTTCAGCCAACTTTCATCTGTCCCGAAGAGGTCGTATCCGTTTCAACCGAAAGACAAAAATGCTCCTCAGCCGGGATTTGAAACCAGGACCACCGACTTTTCAAGGCCATTGCTTTACAACTGAGGTACAGCGGGACTTCTGAACACAGCCGGCAAACCGCTATAATAGTCCCGAAAAAGCGGGCCATAGGAACGGTGATCCCGCCAAAAACAGATCTGTCTAAGACTTCACATATCCATGTCAGAGGACTAGGTAGGTATTATGTAGATGGAATTTTATAAAGGGGACTAGTACCGTGACAAATACACCAGCTGATGTTTCATGGTAGAAGTCACTTGAATTGTATTCCATTTCCATCTACGTAGTATTTGGTCGTATCCGGCCCAGACCTCAAGTGGCACATCCGGGCCATGACACCGTCCAAGTTTCATCACTTTCTCATTTTGGTTCCTATGCATACCAAACAAATTCCAGATCCCTCGCTCCCCCCCCCCACCGTGTCCACATGCGATTCGGACATATAAATATCAAAGCTAGGGCATTTGCTCCTGTCAAACACCGAGTATTACTCAAGTGTGGAAGCACTTCCAGATCTTGGACACATGACCCAAGTTTCATCCCGTTCCCTACATCCGTTTGGTCCCTACGCAGGATACCAAGCCTCCCCTCCATCTCACCAATGTAATCGGATGCGATTCGGACCCGCAAATTTTGCATCTACGGCACTTACTACCGAACAAGTTTCCCTTGAATCGAAGAAGATCCGGAAAATTTCGGTGACACCCAAGTCCCCCACCTAGGCCGGATCCGGTCTGGAATTAAAAATAAGTTCTCTATTACCCACTACCTTTGTACGATACAGCTGGTAACTGCGCATGTGCAACGATTTCCGCCCCCCCCCTCTACCCGGAAAGTTTCGAAAAAATCAAATGTCTGATCTTATACGGCTTTTCTTTATATAAGACACCAAGCTTTCCTCGAGTCGAGTACTGCCAGAAACATTTAACGTACGCCCCTTCCAACTCCCGGTACCGAGTTGGGATCCGGTCTGGACTTCAAAATCACACATCTGGGAACCATGATCTTTGTATTGTCCAGGTTTCATCCCAAACCCTACATTCCTTTGGTCCCCTTTACGTCCTACCACAACACATACAGTTTATTTCGACTCGGATCACGCAGGTCGTAAGTTTCCGTGTTCCCCCTCCCTCCACCCCCAGACGAATGTTCCGGATTAATCCGCGAAAACATGGTTTTGCTGGGGATTCAGCCGAGTCCTTCAGAAGCTTGTCAAGTTTCATTGTCTTAGCTTACGGGGAAGTGCCCGAACTAGCAAAAGTGAAACAGAGGGACCACCAATACGATCGCAATTTGGCGCTTGAACCGAACGCTAATGCCATACTGCATTATCACACAATCACAGAAGACTTCAAAATCACACATCTGGAACCATGATCTTTGTATTGTCCAAGTTTCATCCCAATACTTATACCCAATACAATACTTCTGGGACTATTTACAACTACGATGTTTTGACAGAAAATATACACGGCTTTGGCTGCTCTTTGGCTTAGACTCTTTTCATGTCGCTTGGCTTGAATGGCAGAATTCGTACAGCCGTCTTTGGACGATTAAGCTCCTCGGAAACAATGATCAAGCGCCTGATATGTGACGCAAGGAGAACAAACGTGACAAGTGTGATAATCAGTGTGTTGCTAATGAAGGATAGATAAAAAAAAAAACTTATTCGCCAAAATCGATCATGGCTCGCACCAAATTTGTTCGGTATAGTCATGGTTACAACTTATGAGCACACCCATAATAGGCCTACGCATATGCGGCTACAAAGGTCGTAAATAACATGATAAATTTAAACTAGCAGCTCAGCTTATGCTTCGTTATACAACTTTAAAAATGAAATATGAATGCAAACCTCTGGTGGGCACATTTAATACTCTATTATGACTAAGTCCAAAACACGCCAGTGATTGTACAGGAAGGAGTAAACGTGTCTGTAGCGGCTCAAACTCAACGACTGAAATCCCGAGTCAGCGCAGCTTTGACACCGTTTCTTCCATTCTTCCGCAGGTACCCGGAGATTCTGCATCGCCAGGGAGAGATAGTCATCAAGAGTAGCTGCGTTCGTTGCACTCCGGGCTGTCTCTGGTGTTTAGTCATCAGTGTCCGGTTCTTCTCTTAAAACGCGTTCTTTTGGTTCACCTGTGAGTTAAAGCATTGTCCTAATTGGTGTAATAAGGTGAATAGCGCTATACGCGATGTCTACGTCTTAAACACACACGCCTGTTCAAATACAACCCAAGAGGTTCTTATCAATGCGGCTTCCGGTGTTGCCAAGGTAATACACATTTTCGAGCTCTAAAAATATCCGAAAAGGTTCTTGGTACTACTTGAAGTACACGAGTACAATATAACGCAAATTATACTGTAAAAAAGCTATTAAAAGAACGGATGGACAGCATTGATCCTCGAACTGACGAAAAGCCGTCGGAATAGAACAAAAACGTGTTTTTGTTAAGAAAAGTTGTTTCTTTAGCTTCCAACAAAGTAGAACTGTTGTGCTTTCCTTGGCAACCCTGACGACGGTGCGCCTCTCCTCGGCCCGCTGGCGGAACCAACCAAGCGATCTGATTGGCCCTGCATAAGCCAGAATAGAACGCTAGTCTATTCTCCTTATTCACCTTATTACAGCGCGCTCCGAGGAAAAGAGGAATCTGTAATAAGTCTTATACGCGGTAATACACCTTATTACACCAATTAATACAATGCTTAATTAAAACCGGCTAACTCCTCGCTGCAGCAGGGCTCACAAGCAGGTTCTGGTTAAATCCGCACCGGTGAGATAAAACCGGACACTAGTTAGTGCAAAAACGGGTTATAAGACTGGTGAGAAGTCACCGGTGGGTGCAAAAACGGCTTATAAGGAAAACCGGAGACCGCCTGTGAGAACTCCCGTGACAAAGAACGCAGCTAGTTTTGGCTCCAACTTTTCAGTAGCTAGCATATCCGTCACGATGTCTACGATTGAAAAGGATAGAAGTTCGACTGACTGCAAAGTGAATTTAGTCCCTTCTTCCGATATTCTTTTCTTGTTGTTTTTACAACACTGAAGAATTGCTTCTGATCATTTGATCATTCTTTTAGAGCATGCCGCTTTAAAGCTTCAATAAGTTGACAACTTCAGCATTTAACCGACAGCAAATAAACAAAACCCTCGCAACACTTTAGTCGGCGAAGCCGGACAAAGGTTGCCGCAACACTTCACGTTGCCCAGGCAACGTAGGTCTAGTTATGGCACTTGAGCTTACTCAAGTGCCATATAGCGATTGTAATTTCTGTCCGTCAGACGGTCTGTCGGTCTGTCGGTCTGTCGGTCCCGGTTTTGCTAGTTCGGGCACTTCCAGATAAGCTAGGACGATGAAACTTGGCAAGCATATCAGGAACTGGACCAGATTAAATTAGAAATTGTCGCTTCCTCGATCCGACCATCTGGAGGGGAGTGGAGGGAGGGGGAATCCGGAAAAAATAGGAAAAATGAGATATTTTTAGCTTACGAACGGGTGATCGGATCTTAATGAAACCTGATATATGGAAGGACTTCGTGTCTCAGACCCTCTATTTTAAATCCAGACCGGATCCAGTGATACTGGGGGGAGTTGGAGGGGGAAACCGGAAATCTTGGAAAACACTTAGAGTGGAGGGATCCGGATGAAACTTGGTGGAAAGTACAAGCAAAAGTCCTAGATACGTGACTGATATAACCGGAACGGATCCGCTCACTTTGGGGGAGTTGGGGGGGGGGGAGAAGTCCGAATTTGTAGTGATCCCGCGAGTTCCGTGCTTCCTGATGTGCTGGGATGATGGAAATTGACAGGCATGTCTGGGACCCGACCAGCTTAAATAGGAAATCGTCAATTGCCCGATTCGACCATCTGGGGGGGGGGGGGGGGGGAGCGGAGGGAGGGTGAAGCCAAAATTTGAGGTATTTTTAGCTTGCGAACGGGTGATCGGATCTTGATGAAAATTGATATTTAGGATGACCTCGTGTCTCAGACACCTCACTTTAAATCCGGGCCGGATCCGATGACACTGGGGGGAGTTGGAGGAGGGAACCGGAAATTTTGAGAAACGCTTAAAGTGGAGGGATCGGGATGAAACTTGGTGGGAAAAACAAGCACAGGTCCTAGACACGTCATTGACATAACCGGACCGGATCAGGGCACTGTGGGGGAGTTGGGGTGGGGGTCCGGATTTCTAGCGATCCCGCGAGTTCGGCATACTTCCTGATGTCCTAGGGCGATGAAACTTGGCAGGTATGTCAGGGATCCGAACAGATTGACTTGAGAACAGCCGTTTCCCCGACCCGACCATCGTGGGGGGAGTTAGTGGATGGGGAGTCCGGAATCTAGTGGCGTGCATAACTTTTGAACGGGTGATCGGATTTGAATGAAACTTGTCTGGTGAGCTATCGCCTCGGACGTTCAGTGGCACGTCCGGGTCGGGTCCGATACCTGTGGGGATGGGGGGGGGGGAAACTCAAGAAACTCTAAAAGCAGAGGGATTGGGACGAAACTTTATGGATGGAACAAGCATTAGGCCTAGATGAAATTGACGGAGCCAGATGGTTTCGGGACTCTGTGGGGGGAGTTAGAGGGGGTTTCCTGGAATTCCGGTAGTCGTGAGTTAGAATAGTTCCAGATGTAAAACGACAATGAAACTTTGCAGGCATATTAGCGACCCGTATTATCTTGACTTAAGAACCTGACACAACATACCCCCGGAAACTTCCGTTCCTAGATCCGAGCATTTTTTGGGGAGCAAGAGAAGAGAAATATGGAAATTGACTTCTATAAATTGCGAACGAGTGGTCTGATTCGAGTGAAACTTCATGGGTGATACGAATCGATGGCCTCGACATGTAAAACATGCGTTCGAACCATATGCGACCACGATTAGGGGAATTGGGGGTGGGGGGACTTTTGACATGCACAAAAACCAAACGGATGGACCGAATGAGATGCAATTCGACAGTGCCGAGTTTATGCGACCTAGATTTGTTATTTGGCGTCCGAGCCGGATTCGGCCAAGGTAGGGGGGGGGGGGGGTACTGGAAACTTGCAGATAGGCTAGGATCCAATTTCAGTCAAACTTGATGGACAGGAACAGGAAATTAAGATATTGGGCCCGAACCGGCTCCGACAACGTTGGTGGGAGGGGGGGGGGGGGGGGTACCGGAACTTTCCAAACATGCTCAGATTCGAGTGAAACTTGATAGATGGTATAGACGAAGATGCTTTAGGTGGCGATTTTTTTTTATTCCACTATTTCCACGGTAGGTGGAAATAGAGTGAGTACAAGAAATCGTGTAGCACGTCTAGGGATCAAACAAATGGATTTATTGGGATGAAAGTTTGAACAGTCATGTGCATTTGCTACAGACAATCGAGACGATGCCGGAACTGCTCAGAAATGAGTGAAACTAAATATCCTATTTCTTCCGAACCGCATTTTTGGATGGCGGGTGTTTTTGTGACGTTCTCATCTACTTTCTTGTACAGCCTACTCGTACAAGTGCCATATGAGCTCGTAGCTCTTGTTTTATTTGGAAATGTTCGATGTACCAGTTTTCAGTCAAACGTTAAGCCAGCTTGTGGAAAAACCAACTGACCTTGTGGTTTTTGCACAAGTTCGTATTCCAGTTTGAACGACTTGAGTCTGAAGAGGACCTTGCCAAGAAGGGCCGAAATATAGATCTAATAAAATTCAGCTGACGTATTCAAATACTCTTGATTACTAACTTTTCGTACCGATGAAGAATTGCCGTGTGCTTAGCGATGAGCCAGCATCGTCATCGCAGCTGTCCGCAGCAAACGTTTTGATTGGTTTGTGTTTAACGTGAATCAGTTTTTGAGGATTTGTTTGGGTGACGTTTCTCGTTCTTCCCGAGGTTCATTGGCGTGTTTCGGACTTTATGTTATGCCCGGTTCACATTCAGTCACACCTGTACGTAATTTGTTCGTTAGGATAGCGATCGTAATGGTGATCCATCTGTCTCACTTTTGGTACATTCACTATGCGTAAGCTAAAGACGATGACACTTGACATGCTTAAATGCTCAGCGAAACCGTGTTTTTCCGGATTAAATCCAGTCATTCGTGTGGCGGTGGAGGGAGAGGGAATCGAAACTTGTGATCCGTGTGACCCGATTCAGAGGAGCAGAGCGATCATTTATAAGGCCGAATGGCATCAGACCGAGGTGGCGAGGGGAGACTCCGAGAACTCTTGAAAGTTGTGATGGAATATAAGGATTCCATGTTTGGAACATGCGAACTATTTTGGAACATTCTCTGCAAAGGAATATTCGGAGATAATTTTTACAGTAAGTGGTTTGCGAACTAAGTCCTTTGCAGTCCTTCATAGTCCTAGTTTGTATTGAAATGCCGGGACTAGCAAAATTGGACATAAAGCACATTCTCGCTCTTCCCCGAGGACTCCTTTTGAGGAGTCCCTGCGTTTTCGTTTGTCCCAGGGATTCAATCCCCGTATTCTCACGAGTCGCAACGGTCGGGCGATGCTTCGATTATTATCACCATCATTAAAAAGGACTCCCTTTCAGATTCGGAGGGGAATCAATTTTTGCTGGTGTTGGTGCACTGTAAAAATAATTAAAAACAGTCAGAATAAAGAAAACCAAAAATAAAGTGGATCCAGACTAATTCGTCAACTGCATATTTTTTTTGGAATAAAATCCATTTTGGAAGCATTCCCCATGTTCTCGTTGTTTTCCGTACTCAGAGTCCGAGTGGAGCGACGCCCTCTATTCTCGCCGTTCACCTTGATTCCCCGAGGAGACCTCAGGGGACGGCAAGAATACGCCTCTGGCTTGTCAGGAACCGTCTGAACTAGCAAAGGTTGGGCAGAGTGACGAACCGACAGGCTGCACGGACGCTATTTCTCACTTTCTTTACACGGTTTGGGCCAACATACAAATTTTGGGAGAAATTATCATTCTTGCACTGCTGCCATATCTGAAGACTTTTTTGTAAGTGCAATTGCTGATGAGGAAAGACAGAATAACAACCTTGAGCCTAGAGGCGTATTCTCGCCGTTCCCTGAGGACTCCTTAGGGAATCGAAGGGAACGGCGAGAATAGAGGGAGTCACTCCACGCGGATTCCGCGGACAGAAAACAACGAGAACACAGGCAATGCTTCTAAAATGGATTTTGTTCGAAAAAAAAAATATGCAGTTGACGAAACTAGTCTGATCCACTTTATTTTTGGCTTTGCTTATTCTGATTCATTTTAATTAATTTTACATTGCACCAATATCAGAAAAATTGATTCCCCTCCGAATCTGAAAGGTAGTCCTTTTTGATGATGGTGATGATAATCGGAGCATTCCCCGTTCGTGAGGACTCGCGAGAATACGGGGAGTGAGTCCCCGGGACTCACTCACAAAGCGCGGGGACTCCTCAAGTGGAGTCCTCAAGGAACGGCGAGAATGTGCCTTAGGGAAAATAAAGCTCAATGTGAGCAGAATCTGATATATATATTCTAAAAATATACGGCGTCAGAATTGGACCGGCGGGGGCCCGCTGAGTTATTTTCGGCGGCGCGGCTTCTTGGACTACTTGCGAGGGTCTCTCGTTCCCCTTTGGGTACGCGCAACTGTGGTTGGAATCGCTGCTATAACCCGTTTTCCGACTAACCACTGTCTGGTTAAGCATTGTCCTAATAGGTGTAATAAGGTGAATAGTGCTATACGCGATGTTTACGTCTTAATACACACGCCTGTTCAAATACAACCCAAGAGGTTCTTATCGATGCGGCTTCCGGTGTCGCCAAGGTAATACAATTTTTCGAGCTCTAAAAATATCCGAAAAGGTTCTTGGTACTACTTGAAGTACACGAGCACAATATAACGCAAACTATACTGTATAAAAGCTATTAAAATAACGGATGGACAGCATTGATCCTCGAGCTGACGAAAAGCCGTTGGAATAGAACAAAAACGTGTTTTTGTTAAGAAAAGTTGTTTCTTTAGCTTCCAACAAAGTAGAACTGTTGTGCTTTCTTTGGCAACCCTGACGACGCTGCGCCTCTCCTCGGCCCGCTGGCGGAACCAACCAAGAGATCTGATTGGCCCTGCATAAGCCAGAATACACCTTATTACATCGCGCTCCGAGGAAACGAGGATTCTGTAATAAGTCTTATACGCGGTAATACACCTTATTACACCTATTAGGACAATGCTTAATAAGTCTTATACGCGGTAATACACCTTATTACACCTATTAGGACAATGCTTTAGGGCTTACCGGTGCAAACTAACCCGAACAATGCTCGGGAAACAAGTGCTTACGTCACCGGTTAGCCCAAAAGCGGGCAAAACGCCCTTCACAATATACGAAGATGTAGAAAATTGGAATCATCAGATCAAATCGTTCTCGCTGACAGGTAAGCAGCAACAAATTTAGGGTTGCCATATGTCGCAAGATAGTGTGAATTGTCACTTTATTTTGTTTTGGTCACTCTTGTCCCGCGTAGGACATGAAAATCCTGTAAAAATCACTCTATTTTAGAAAATGACCAAATGTGTCATTTTTGCAGCAGGGACTCTGACCAGAACTGATGATTTCAATTTTTTTTTTCATGATAGTAAAATTAAGATGTGTCATTTTTACAGAGGCGATTCCCAACCAAAAGTGAACATTTCATGAAAATAAAATTTCACTCTCTGTTTTGGGCCAAAAGTCACTCTAAATATTTTTGATTTGGCAACAACGACAACAGTGCCTTGCAGAATGGCCGAGACGCCAAATATTTAAATGCCTTCAAGAACGCTGCGGACTTTGATTGTTGATTCTGTCAGATGCAGTTGACAGTCTAGGTATGTTTATTTGAACTCTTAGCTAACTGTTTCACTATCCTGGCTTTATTACTTGCCTATAGACAACTAAACGAACATAATAGATTGCTCTAAATTGCATAGGCTAGTTACAGAGTTATCAGCCAACTATTTCAGGATCTTCCTGACATAAACTTTGAGTATCCTAGAAATTTAAATAAGTTTGTCTTATTTTGAAGTTGCAAGTATGGTTCTTATTTTATTTGAGTTTTTTTGTGGGGTTCGAATTGCCATCATTTTGGCTAAAGGTGCATTCCTCCTGGAAAGTGGATCAGGTGAAAGGAAAACCAGGTGGCAGTTGAGTCACTATCAGCTGTGCTATATCCAAAAAGTGATAAAAAGTTGAAGGGAAAAATCTTTTCGGCAAGGATTTCATAGTAAGATCTGCCTGGTTTGGGTTGTAGTTTTTTCTTCGACAACTGTTGCTGTTACTGTTAGGAAACGTTTACATAAAGCATACCATACATCTACTCGACTAAATTCTTTCTTTCTCTTTCAGCTGATCATCAAATTGAACTTAGTTGTGACGGATGCCGATCTTTAAGACATTTGAAGACTGCATGTGAAGCTTACAGGCTAGAGATCAACTAGGTCGTAAAGGATTAAAGCAGCTGAAGTGAATGGATCATCCACAGACCTGCTTTGCAAGTCTATAATAAGGAATACCTGTGAAGAAGATCTCTGAACAGTGTCCACTCCATTCAGGTCAGAGCAATGCAAGTCACAAGCTTTGTCACAACCCAGAGAAACATTCCTGCCATTCCTGCACCATTCTAAGCTGTTCCGAGCTAGTTCAGAGATAGAAAACACACTGTACTCTACTGCATATCAGAAACATAGATAGTACTCCTCAACAACACTGTTCGGGAGGGAAACTCTGCCTATCCCTTGGATCCCCATAATGAAGAGCAAATGATGAAACTCAAAAACATAACCTATCCTGCTTAAGTGCAGAAGGATCAGCCTGAAGACAATAGTGCAACTCAAAACCTTGTGTAAAGAACTCAAGATTCTCTACTTGCCCAGCATAACAAAATTTCTAAGGAAGATTCAGCACCAAATGTGGAAAGCCCTAATCATCATCATCCTTCAGAAAATAATTTACCAGTAGAGGTGACAGTACTGCCCTAGTCAAATGGTGAAAGGGACCGATAGCGACTTTGGGCCTAGTTTCTCTACCTTTTCTGATTGATATTCAGTACCGTACTGAAATGGTTGTGAAGTGCTTTTACTGCTTAGAAGAATTCACACTAGAGAAGAATCTGATTGATCACCAAGAGCACTGTTCTATTGTTTATGTCAAGCAAGAACCAGGCACATATGAAGCAGGTAAGCATTAGAAAGGTCCTCTCTTAGTCAGGGGTGCCTCGATACCTTCCTGATAGGGGGGGTGCAGCTTCAGAATATTACTGGAATTTTTTGAAGGTTTTACTCCGAATTTTTTCAGGTTTTACCGGAAATGTCTCCGTAACGACAAGTTCTGCAGAAACTCTAGAATAGGCCTACTGAGTGTTCTGACTTCTATTGTGTGTTACAAACAACAAAATAGGCTTGGTAAAGTTTTACTGAAAACGCAGCTTAATTTTTATTCTGATATTTGAATACTGAAATATTCTGAACACATCTGAGGGATTTTGTACTTTTTGTAATAACCTTCAGAGCATCGGCTGCTTGCATGGCAGACCAAAATCCACCGAGACGCCGAGAATTTGAATTTAAACAAAGGCCAGCCTTTCCAGGGCTGAAGATGCGACACCGGTGAAGCTACGCCTGTAGAAAAGTAGGAATATGATGAGGAAACCCTTGCCAATATTTCTTCAGCCCAAGCTGACTGTGAATCATATTTGATAGTGCAAAACGGATACATCAGCTGAATTTTATTAGAGCTATATTTCGGTCCTTCTTGGCAAGGGTCCTCTTCAGGCTCAAAGCCACTCAAGTTGGAAAAATGAACTTGTGGGAAAACGAGCTTGGTTTGTTTTCACACAAGTTCTTTTTTCCAACTTGAGGCGCTTTGAGCCAGAAGAGGACCGTTGCCAAGAAAAGGGCTAAATATATCTCTAATAAAATTCAGCTGAAATATCCGTTTTGCACTATCAAATAAGAAAATGATTTTAGGATATGTCTTGCAATGAATCTGATATTTTATTTCATTTTCGGCGATGGCTTACATTTCTAGTTGGTGAGTATTTCAAGCGTAGAGGGACAAAGAGGTATCACAAATCCGAATGAATAAGTCATTCTATGAAATCGACCATCCCTGGATAAATGTATTTTTATTGCCAGGAATGTTTGAGTGACTAAGTGACATGTTACTAGCAGAGGCACTAGCCAAAATGTTTGGGGGGGGGGCGAGGCATTTACGGACTGGCTGGAAATTTTTACAGACTTTTTCTGCAGAAAAAACTACTATTTTGACGAAAAATCGACCAATTTTCATAAAAACGACTATTTTCATGAAAAAAATCAACTGTTTTGACGAAAAATCGCGGCGCTTTGCGCCGACTCGGCTATTTTTTACCGACTGGCCGACAGCATTGGGGGGGGGGGCGTCCCCCCCCCCGTCGTGACGCCCCTGGTTACTAGGCGTGTTGGACCTTGGGCCTATTTGGTTAAACTTTAAGATTGTCAGTTAAATCTAAGAAGTCTTTGACCTTCAACCCACCATACACATTTTCCATTTGTTCACACCACATCCAATTTCACATTCGTCAACTAGATCGGTTTCAAATGTAATTAGTAACAGATGCTGGTGGCCTTGACCAACACTCATCGTGCTAAAACGTCTTCCCCTTTTGCTGAGGTAACAGGGATTGTCTTGGCCAGCTCGAAAGTTTTCCATACTTTTGAAGACATCTTTCAATTCACGAAAAACTTCGTATGTTTTCTTTTTGTTTTTTTCGAGGCTCTCCTGGTGATTTTTGAGATCATGTCGGAACAATGCTAACTCGTCTTTGAACTCTTCTCGGATTATCACCGGTGAGGAGTCGAGAAAGCTGTCGAAACTGGAGTAGACGGTACTGTGAAACTATTCCTGGAACAGTATTTGTAGTAGGAAATGATGGATTTCAGTAGGTTGCCTAATTCTTGAAAGCTACAGGAACTTAGGAGACTACCGGAATCACCCGACCAATGTTCTGGTACGCCATGTTGTCTGTCTGCAAGAATCACTCTGGTAAGTTGTGTGCCTGGTGAGCTGTGACTCTATACTTATCCGGTAAGCAACAAAATTCCGGTAGGTTCCCTGAGCCAAATAGTTGTTGATTCCGCGGAGCAAAGCCCGGTAGATTGCCTGATCCAGCCTCTAGTAAACTACCCTTGACAAGTTCCGGTAGATTCAATTCGAAAAACTTCACTAGATTCCTTGTGAAAGACTTCGGTAGATCCCCTGAGCAAAATTCCGGTGGATTCCTTAAGCAAAATTCCGGCAGATTCCCTGAGCTAAATTCCGGTAGATTCCCTGAGCAAAATTGCGGTAGGTTCCCTGAACAGAATGCCGGGAGATTCTCTCAGCACATTTCCGTTGGATTCCCTGAGCAGAATTCCGACAGAGTCCAAAATTCTAATAGACTCCGTGGGGAAAAGTCCGGTATATCCAGGGGCGTCGCAAGGGGGGGGGGGTGCAGCACCCCCCCACCTTTTTGAGATTGAAATTTTACTAAAATTGTTTGGTATTTTTTTGGTTTACGGGGATTCGGTAGTTATACAGAATCCTAAATAGGCTATCTATACAAATCTCTTCGGTATAATGATCGGGATTCGGTATAATTGCCCGTATTCGGTAGTTATCACGAATTTGATGAGAGAATTTACTGAAATCATTTCGTAATTTTTCGATGCCAGAACTATTCGATATATTTATGGAGATTCCATAGTTACACAGACTCCCGAAAAAGGTATTGGTTCGAAATTATTCGGTATCATGATTCGGATTCGGTAATTTATTCAGTATGATTTCCAGGATTAGGAAGTTAACCACGAATCCTGACTGTGTTCCAGTTTCGACGAAAGTATACCGAATATGAGTATTGTTCGGTAGTCTTTCGATAGCAAAACAATTCGGTATAGTAACCGGGATACGGTAGTTATACAGAATCCCGAACGCGCTATCGGTCTCAACTTATTCGGTATAATGACTGGGATTCGGTAACTTATTCGTTGTAATTGCCAGGATTCGGAGGTTACCACGAACCTCGAAACTCAGAAGAGGTCGAGTGAAGCACTGGTCGCAGACAAAAGGGATGATCTGTGATATCATCGATAGTCCTTACTTTTATTTGGATCCCAAAAAGAATATCTAATCACATATATTTAGAAAATTCCGCCTGCAGCACTTTTCGTAATATTCTCTTTTTTGTGAAAGGGCGCGTCATTTGACGGGGGTTTTAAGCCAGTTTTAGGATTGAGGTTTCGAAACATTAAAAGCTAGAATTTGGATGGAAATTAAATTTGGCAGAAAAAAGCAAAAAAAAATTTCGTCTGCGGCGCTCACTTTATGTGATCATAGGTAGTATATTGACTAGACCACAGTTGCTGCTGCTGCCGGAGCGTCGCTCCATCCATTTTCTGGAACTTCTTAGAGTCTCGGTCTTCCATCAACGGTTAATGATAGAATTTGTAAGAGAAGCAGTTAAATTTTGGCCTAAAAAAAAAAAATGGATTTCGAAAATTTTCGCCTGCGGCGCTTGATTTAATTTTCTACTGGCTATAATAGATAGTAGCTGTTACTGCAATCATGCCCGGAATATATTCTCCACGTGGGTTTCGCCAAAACGCCGCCTAATAGTTGGCGTATAGTCGTTCATGCCGCCTTTTATTGTTACTCTTCCTACGTAATCGTTTCTGTTCCATAATTTAAAGCTCGAATCCTTAGTTCTAGGATTCGGTAAAATTTTTGAAAGATCCGGTAAAATTTTGGCTCTGCACCCCCCCCCCCCACCGAAAATGCACTTGCGACGCCCCTGGGTATATCCCCTGATCCGGCTTCTAGTAAATTCACTGAGACAGTTCCTGCAGATTCCTTGAGCAAGATTTCGGTAGGTGCCCTGATCAAAACTCCGGTAGGTTCCCTGAGCAAAATTTGGATATTCCCTAAGCGAAATTCCGGTAGATGCCCCAAGCAAAATTTCGGTAGGTTCTCTGAGCAAAATTTTGTTAAACTCCCTGACAAAATTCCGGTAGATTCCTTGAGCAAGATTTCGGTAGGTGTCCTGAGCAAACTTCCGGTAGATTCCCTGAGCAAAATTCCGGTAGGTTCCCTGAGCAAAATTCCGGTAGATTCCCCGACAAAATTCCGGTAGATTCCTTGAGCAAGCTTTCTGTAGATCCCCTAAGCAAAATTCCGGTAGGTTCCTTTAGCAAAATTCCGGTAGATTCCCTGAACAAAATTCCGATAGATTTCCTGAGCTAAATTCCGGTAGATTCAAAAATTCTAGTAGATTCTGTTGGGCAAAATCCGGTAGATCCCCTGATCCAGCCTCCAGTAAATTCTCTAAGACAAGTTCCGGTAGATTCCTTGACCAAGATTTCGGTAAATGCCCTGAGCAAAATTCCGGTAGCTTCCCTGAGCGAAATTCCGGTACATTCCTTGAGCAAACTTTCCTGTAGTTTGCTCAAGGCAAAATTCAGCAAGTTTAAGTTTCTGCAAAATTCCTGTAGATTCCAAATTCTAGTAGATTCTGTGGGGCAAAGTTCTGTAGGTCTCCTGAGCCAGCCTCCAGTAATTCCCTGAGACAAGTTCCGGTAGATTCCTTCAGCAAGATTTTTGGTAGATGCCCTGAGCAAGAATCCGGTAGACTAAAGAAATAGAAAACCGTGATTTTCGGGGTTTTTTCTTGATCAGCTAATTATCCCTCTAGGATGATGTGCGAGGGATAAATATAAATTCGGATATTTCGGTTGCACTTCCGGCAAACCGTCCTCAGCGAAAAACAAAACAAAACTAAATCATAAAATCCACCACAATCACAACAGGAGAACTATGCGGAACCAACAGACAATAAGACGAGATGTAACTAAAAACCAGAAGTAATTCTTTCGTAATGAATGGTCAGCTTTGCTTCAAACCTTATATCCGGTAGACTCCATACAAATCATCAAGTTCAGCTGAATTTGACAAATTTTGACTGGCGCGGCTTCGCCGCACCAGCCAAAATTTGCCGGAGTTTTTTTCAACAGACGTTCTGGGGGTGGGGGGGGGGGGGCAGCACCCTTCCTCGGGATGCCCCTGCTCTTAGTTAGAGGTAGGTTCGGCTATATTCATTCTGGATTTCTGGCTTCATTGTGAAAGAAAGTCAAGTTTCCATTGATTTTTTGGTTGTGGAAGCAGTGTTGTCACATTCTCTGACAGATGTGTGGGCTAGAAAAATGTGTGACATTCTTGTTCCCACAAAATTCGGTTCATATTTGGTAGTGTAAAACGGATATGTCAGCGGAATTTTATTGGACAAGGGCCGAAATATAGCTCCAGTAAAATTCAGCTGACGTATCCATTTTGCACTATCAATTATGATTCGCAGTCACCTTGGGCTGAAGGAATGTTTAAAATTCGGTTCCTTTTTATCAGTTTTGACGAAAAAGTTTGAAGTTAATTTTCTCTTGTAAGAGGGGCTAATAAAATAAATCCTTTTTCTGAAAAGAGTTACCTTGAAATTGGCGAAAATGCTTTGAAATTGCAGAATCTTTAGGGCCTAAGGGCAAGGTCCTGTGACATTTTTCTAAAGCTTTACATCTGGGGAGAAGTAAAACACCTTTGATGATTGGTCGACAAATTTTGTGTACGGTTTTCGCCGGATTCTGGGTGAACTACTTGTTCGGCAAGAAAATAACTTTGATATTCGGATTCAGCATGTCTCCTTCCCCTAAATCAACTATCTCAATAGCTTTTGAAAAATAATTGTTTTTGCCCCTTAATTTGAAAGCCCCTCCCCCACTCCTAAATATAGAGCTACAAAGACCATCTGCGAACTCGACCTTACTCTTGACCTAAAGAATCCCCACACCAAGTTTCATCAAAGTATCTCATTTCCTTCGTGAGTTATCGTGCTCACAGACAGACGGACAGACGGACAACTTTTGCGCTGTCCGAGGTATGCCTCCACTTACTTTTTGGGATCCCAAAAAGCCATGAGGCCTATGGGAGCAAACATTCAAATAAGGAGCTCATTCAAAATATTTCTTTTTGGAACAAACATAAAAAGAAACATCATTGTTCACATACATTTACAAATACCAACTCCCAAGTAGCCTAGGCTACTATCACTTAAAAATAACTCATGTGAAGGCCAACCAAAATATTCATTATCATTGGAAAAATAAGTGCTTAAAAATTATACGCGATAATAGATAAGATGGATGCAATTCCGGCTAGGGAATAAATCATGAGAAAACGAGAGTTTGTGGCTTACCTGTGGCTGGACCAGCTATTTCAAATTTCCTCCGAACGGAAGGTCAGAGTGTTCGGTTTTCGCAACACCCAAACGACGTTTGCGAGAGAGGTATGCGCGGGTCTGGCGTTTTTTCACAACGGAAACACTGATTTAATGAACAATCATTTAGGATTTAATGATGCATCCTTGATGTAATCCTGTTCAGTCACAACCCGATGCAAAATTTGTAGCCTGCATAGTAGTATGGTAGTAGTACGAAAACGTTGCATGTAATACTGTGTAATAGCAAAGAATACTATTATTTAATGGGCGTCAGACTGGTCCAATCTTATGTAGTAGTATCCAGTAGCATCCTGTCTTGCCATAGTAGCATCCAGTCTGGCTAATAGTAGCATATAGTAGTATGCAGTAACACGGTAGCCTTGAAGTAGAAGCATGTAGTAGCATCGTTTGTACTGCATGCAACTTTTTTGTACTACTTCATAGTACTATTTTGAGATAAATTTTTCATCTGGAAAAAATAACCTCGCAAATCATTTCTTAAGTAGCCTCCAGCCGACACCCTTTATCGATTTTCCAGAATATGTTCTCTTTTAGATGAAATCCTCCAAGTCGAACCCATACCAGTGTCCGAATCGTCAGCCGCAGTCCTTGAAACCCAGGAAATTAAAGAACCAGACTCAGGTGAGGAATGTACATCTAATTCATTTATCTGTGCAGTATACGAACACAAATTTACGGAGCTGAAGTACATGGTGCAGCACATGAAAACGCATGAAAAAAAACCTTACAGTTGTCAAGTATGTGCGAAAGCGTTTTCTCAGCCAAGCTACTTGGTTAAGCATGTGAGAACACACACTGGAGAAAAACCTTACGCCTGCGACGTGTGCCCGAAAGGTTTCGCTCAACAAAGCACCTTGGTGAAGCACATAAGGACACACACTGGAGAAAAGCCTTTCATATGTGAAGTCTGTCAGAAATCCTTTGCAACATCTGACGACAAGAAAAGGCACATGAGAATCCACACAGGAGAAAAACCTTACTTTTGCGAAATCTGCGACAGGAAGTTTGCTCAGCTTAGTCATAAGGTGGAGCATCTGAGGACACACACTGGAGAGAAACCTTACTCCTGTGGAGTATGTGATAAAACATTCGCCCATAATCGTCGTATGGTAGAGCACATGAGAAGTCACACTGGGGACTTGCCGTACGCGTGTGAAGTATGTGAGAAAAAGTTTCTTCACCTTGGTCAAATGATGAGGGATGCGAGAGTTCACACAGGAGAAAAACCATATTCTTGTGAAATTTGTGAAAAAACATTTGCTGAGCATTGTAAGAAGATAAGGCATATGAAAACTCACACAGGGGGTAAACCCTAGCGAAAAATAGCAGTTGGCAGTTTTATACGGGTGAATATGAGAAGGCACACGGGGAGAAGAAGCACACTCTTATAAAGTTTTGAGAAAACATATGCTGCTGATGTGAAGAAGATACAACCTATGAAAACTCAATGGAAATGACCTAGAAGAGAAAAATCACAGTTAGTATTAGGCTACCATGCAGTTTAATATGAAAAAGACACAGGAAAAAAAAAAAAAAAAAAAAATCTTACTCCTGTGAAGTTTGGGGAAACTATTTCCTGCTGTTGTGAAGAAGATACAGGATATGAGAACTCATGCAGGGGAAATGACCAAGACAAAAATTACAGTTGGTAGTAGGCTACCATGCAGTTTAATATGAGTATGACACGGAAAAAAAAAACATACTCCTGTAAAGTTTTGGGAAATATTCGCTTCCGATGTGAAGAAGATACAACCTACGGAGACTCCATAGGGAAAATGCCCTAGAAGAAAAAAAAATCAAAGTTGGTATTAGGCTACCATGCAGTTTAATATGAATAAGACACAGAAAAATAAAATCTTACTCCTGCAAAGTTTGGGAAATTATTTGCTGCTGATGTGAAAAAGATGGAGCATATGAGAACTCACGAAGGGAAAATGCCCTAGACAAAAATTACAGTTCGTAGTAGGCTACCATGCAGTTTAATATAATTGCCCATGAGTAAAGTTTTTGACCCGTGACTGTAATCAAACCCTAAGTTGGTATAGTCGAGGATATTTAGGTCTAGATATGCAATTTGATATGCGCCGCCCCCCCCCCCCCCACATAGTCCCGAAGCCGCGCTGAAATTAGGCGGCGCGTGCCGCCGCCAAAAACATCGGAGCACCGCCGTTGGGGTCGGCGGCGGCGGCCCGCCGGTAAAATTATGCCGCCGAATCTTCCGAGACTACTCTTTCGCTCTGCTCCACTGTGAGATGTTTCATAACAGATTACTCAAGGATGTGCAGTTTCAACAAACAACACTTGGGATTTAATCTGTGGTGGTTTTGAAAATATTTTGCGTTAAATGTTATATATAACATGCATTGCCAGGAAGACTTGAAAAGTATCGGCTGACTTTTCCCATATCAGGCGTATTCTCGCCGTTCCCCGAGGACTCCTCGGGAATAGAAGGGAACGGCGAGAATAGAGGGAGTCACTCCACGCGGATTCCGCGTTCAGAAACAGCGAGAACACAAAATGGATTTTGTTCGAAACAAAAATATGCTGTTGACGAAATTAGTCTGGATCCACTATATTTTTGGTTTTGCTATTCTGATTGTTTTTATTTTTTACATTGCACCAACACCAGCAAAAATTGATTCCCAGCCGAAGCTGAAAGGGAGTCCTTTTTGATGTCGGTGATGATAATCAGTGCATTCCTCCGTGGGGACTCGCGAGAATATTTGGAGTGAGTCCCCGGGACAAACAAAAACACGGGGACTCGTCCAGTGGAGTCCTCGGGGAACGGCGAGAACACGCCTCATGACAACAAACAAAAAGTCAACAGATGATTTTCGGGGGTTTCTGCTCACAATTAGGAAGGAGAAGAGAGTTGTTGTCTTTTACAGTCTGGAACGGTGCGATGCTCTTAGAAGCCTCTGAACATATTGGAAAATGTCGCTGGAATTGAAATGGTCGAATTTTGCCAGGCTGCAGCAACACGGATTCTAGACGGTCACGAGGACCCCGAAGAAGATGGAAATAGTATTTTAGGCAATGGCCTCTAGTGTTGAACATATCTATTCGTTCTTTTCAGTTCTTCCGTTAGAGAGCAATGGAAATAGGTGGAAATTAAAAATCTATTCCCGTGCTGATTGCTAGGAGATGGCGGTTAAATGTTCTGGTTGTCTGGAGCACTTCCCAAATGAACGCTCCCTGTTGGGACATTTGAGTCAGTGTACTTCACTCATTGTCAAACAGGAAAGGGAAGACCTTTTGGACCATGGATTTAAGTCCAGATGCAATGGAAGCATGCTGAAGGTTATTTGAACATCTCTCAGTCACTCTAAATTTCGTATACCTTGGTGTACTGAAAACAGTCAAATAAAAGGGGAAACATCAAACTGGAGTTGTAATTTGTGTGTGTACAGGAGTTTTGTCCATCCTGGAATTTACACAACCTCGAACCTGGCCTAAAAAGGTTGGAGCGAATTTGAGACTAGTCCAACAAAGGTCCTAAGCATGAAGAAGGAAACCCTGAGTGACCCAGGACCTGTTTTGGAATGGACAGAAATTTTCTTGTAAGTTTTTAGGGCCAAGTTTGGGTCATCTGAATTCAAGGTTGGATACCTACCTCCTGTATGTAAGCAGTCTAAATACCACTTTTGTATTCTTCTACTACCTTGGAGGCTTCTGCTTATCTAGCCACTGTTGTAGTCTCCTACCTGGGAGATTTCCTCTGGTCCGGCTGTCAAGTAATTTCCTGAACCTGCTATCTGACGGGCTTCCGCCAATCAGGGTGCTCGCAGCTCTGGTGTTCTCCTGAGTAAATATTCCCTCCGCCCAAGCTGACTGCGGATCATATTTGACGGTGCAAAACGGATAAGTCAGCTAAATTTTATTAGAGCATTAAAAATAAAAATATATTTCAGCCCTTCTTGGCAAGGGTCCTCTTCAGGCTCAAGCCGCTCAAATTGGAAAATGAACTTGTGGAAAAACAGTCAAAGATTCTTCCTTAAACATCTGATTTTGTGGACTTCTTCTCGGAAAATTGGTTGAAGTCAAATCTGGTGCTCTAATAAAATGTAGCTGACTTATCCGTTTAGCACCTCCTGAGTACCTGAAGAGAGTTGCCTCAATTTTAGGTGTCTACTAAGTTGTATGGGAATTCCATTCAGTTGTGACCTAGTGATGTCATGTGATTGTGAACCCAATTAGCATTTGATTGTCCCTAGGTCATTTCGCTTTGTTGCTCAGATTTGACAAACAACTGGCGAGGTCATTGTCGATTTTGTGGCTCGATTCTGGCGGGAAATTCAAATTAAGAACCGAAATAGTGTCTAAACAATAAAGTTAACTACTTTTTCAAGCATTTAGACGTAAAACTGAGGATGCTTTTTGCACAGAATGGTAAGGAAATAAGCCTGGAGTTCTATTTATTGAGATTTTACATGAGTTTTATTTTTATTTTCAGATATTTGAAATTACCGCCAAAAAATAGACAAAATGGCGTTTCCGCGAGTTTCAAATAGTGGCTCGACTGTGTGGCACACAACCGTGTTTCCGCGACAAACACTCAGAAGTGTGTAGCCCACAATTGTGTCCCGGAAAAAGGCCTATAACATTTGATTGTCCCTAGATCAATCCGAATCCAGGGCTAGATACGAATCCAAATCCGAATCCACCATTTCATGCTGAGGATTCGAATCCGGAATCGAATCCGATCTTAACAAAAATCAAATCATGTACATAGGTTATGGTTTGAAAATCAGAGGTGACAAAAAGCACTGATATCTAAGGTAATCAGATAACGTGATAGATAATGGGGATGGTTGGTGGTGGAGACCAAAAAGTTGGATTGCCTAAGCAAACTCTGTAAAAATTGGGATGCGGATACTAGAAGGACGAATTTTCAGAATTTGAGCGGATTCGTAAGATTGAGGGATTAGAATCCGAGTCCGAATCCGGCCTGAGAAGCAGAAGATTCGAATCCGGATTCGGATTCGCCCATCTCTGGTGTGATGTATCACTTGTATTGAATTCCAGTACAGCTTAGATTATACCAACATTTGCAGTCATCTGATCAGTCTTATGATCTGCTAAAACTGCCAAACCTTTATTCTGGGAGGTTTGGCTGGAGAACTAGGAGATCATACCACTGCAAATTTTAGGTAAAACTCCTTCTCCTCCAAACCTCTCTCACAGCTCTTCCTCCTAAGGAGGTCGACAAGAGACTGTGAACCCCATAAATTTTGTAATGAAGTAACACTAGAGGTGCGTTTTTTATGGCACTTGAGCTTACTTAAGTGCCATATAGCGATCGTAATGTATGTCTGTCTGTCGGTCTGTCCGCATTTTGCTAGTTTGGGCAAGGACGATAAAACTTGGCACGCATATCAGGGACCCAACCGGATTAACTTGGAAATAATCACTTCCCCGATCCGACCATCGATGGGGGAGTGGCAACATGGGGAATCCGGAAATTAGTAACATTCATAACTTTGGAACGGATAATCGGGCGTGCATTAAACTTGACAGGTATCAAGAACAAATGTCTCGGATGTTCATTGTCAAATTCGGATCGGGTCCGATATCTGGGAGGGGGACACCCGAAATCTCTTGAAATGCATTTTCTAGTTTTCGTCAAATCCCTGCCCCTTTCTTCGCACTAGTATAACTCTTGCTGTGTAAAAGAATCAGTGTCTTTGAGCGCTTTCCAGAAAAAGACGAAAAACCATCTTCTTGATTCTTGAAAGTTAGTGTTATTTACTTCGTTTTCTTGTTCCTTTTAAATATGGATTTGTTGTCGCGTCAGACGCGGATAGGGTTGTCACAACTCACAACTGATTTTCGTAGGAGATGAAATCTGTCTTCTTTAGAGGTATTAATTCGTTTGAGTTCCTGAACTGGCCGTTTTAGAGCCTTTGGCATGTTGGCAGTTCCGGGATTCGTCTGTTGATTTCTTTTCGTTTTTACAAATAAAGCAAAGTAAAGCAAAGCAAAACGCATGGATGAGTAATTCTTTCATCACGCTAGTACACTAGGATACTAGTGAGTAAGAACTAGAAACTAAAATGACAAATGCAACTTGTATCCTTATTTGCTCCTTTAATCTTTATGGAGGTGTGATTTGGCACTAGCGTCTCAGATGGGTGTATTTAGGCGTAATCTCGTTGAGATCAATAAAAAGAAAGTATGAGTCTGTGAATGATGTTCACCCGCAAGGAGCCATGTATCTTCGTCTTTGTTTTTGAAGAAAATTTTCAAGTATATTTTATCACAGGGGAGAGCCTGCAACTACAGGAGGTAGAAAGGGAATGGAAGGTGGAGTTAGAGCGAGACAAGCTAAAGGCAAACAAAGTGTTCAAAGGTTTGTTCAACAAAGTCACCTAACACGAGTTTCTACTTTTTTCGACAGTCCCACCTGGAATATCCAGTGCGTGTTTGTCATTTTTCATTATCGCAGGAACAAAGAGACAAATTGGAAAAAATACAGGATCAGGCTCTTCTTAAGGCGTTTTTCCGTGCTCCCACAAACAGTTCGTGGGTCGACTGTGGCTCGAAAAGAGTGTTTCCGCGGCCTTTCGTGCGGCCCACAAGTGTGTTTCCGCGACCAACAAGATTTTCGTGGCTCGCTTTGTGGGTCAAATTCGACAAACAACTGGCGAGGTGATTGTCGATTTTGTGGCTCGATTCTTGCGGGAAATTCAAATTAAGAAGCGAAATAGTGTCTAAACAATAAAGTTAACTACTTTTTCAAGCGTATAGACTTAAAAAGTTAAAACTGAGGATGCTTTTTGCAAAGAATGGTAAGGAAATAAACTGAACTTCTATTATTGAGATTTTACATGAATTTTATTTTTATTTTCAGATATTTGAAATTACCGCCAAAAAAATAGACAAAACGGCGTTTCCGCGAGTTTCAACTAGTGGCTCGACTGTGTGGCATACAATCGTGTTTCCGCGACAAACACTCAGAAGTGTGTGGACCACCGTCAACCTCAAAACACTGCATTAGTGCAGAAAAGAGCTAAGGACCGAATTCTGTTCAGCAATGTTATCTTACCCTCTCCACTCCCAAATCCTCCCTCACCCCTACCAAAATGTTAGAAATTAGAAACACGACATTAGTGCAAAAAGCTCTATTCCAGAGTTCATGAAACTTTTCAACGAAGCTTGACAGATTTTAAGCGTATTGACACGTATATTGGAATGTAAATATATTTTTCGATAGTAATCTAAAATTTGGTTATATAGCCATGAAAGTCGATTTTTGAATAAACTTTCTTTCCATCTATCTATCTATCAAAGGCTATAGGTCTATACTCTTATTCAAAATTCAGATCGCATGTGACAGAAACCGTGTCTGTGAATGAAGGTTCCCAGGCATGTAACCATGTGTATGTGTATATTAAAAAAAATTTGAAGAGTAGAAGTTTTAGAGATGTCAGAAATTGGGAAGATTCCTTAAGGTGGCTATGGTCCACACGGAAAGTGTTTTGCAGTTAGTTATGTTGTTGAGGTTACGTTTCGTTTTGGTGTTGTTTTGTTGTTTCCATGGCCCTCCTGTGCTATTGCGGAATCTTATAATAATAATAAGTGTATTTAAAAGCCCAGGGGCCATATACATAAGACAGCAACAATACACATTACAAAAGAAGACAACAACAATATTTTATTATCTCCTCCTATGTCGTTAGAAGAGAATTTCCGAGAGCAATCAGTTTATTTTGTTACAGGTGAAAGTCGACGAGGAGGATCAGAGGTTGAAGGACAATGGAAGGTGGAGCAAGATCCCGGAGAATTGCTATCCGATTCCAAACAGAGCCTGAATGCTTTGTTAACAGACAGCTGGCCGCTCCCTGAGATTGAAAGGGACAGAGGTGAATCACTGTGCCAGAAAGTCTACAACTGTAATGAATGTAAATCTCCTTTTCGCAAGTCATCTGATTTGTTGGCTCATTTAGAGACGCTTCACCCTGACAAGCTATACCAATGCCCCGAGTGCTCTATGGACTTTTCATACTTTTGGAGCTTAAATTATCACCTCGCAAAATTGCACTATAAGAAACGGCATCCCAGTTGTTTGATTTGTGGTGATTTTTGTTGCTCTATACAGGACACGGACTGCAGTATTCTTCCAGAGCCAAATGAAAAATGTATTTGCTGCACAGAGTGTTCCAAAAGCTCCCAGGGACTGAGAAAATGCAAAAGCTTTGGTCCAGGCCCAGTTAATTGTGAGTTTTGCAAAGATATATTGGTGGGTATCAGTGGCTGTAGGTCCCATATGGCAGCCTGCAGAGCACTTTTGATTACTAGTGATAATCGGGGGAGGAATTGGAAAGAAGACAAGCCATATCCTTGTGACTTTTGTGAGAAAAGCTTCAGAAAGCGTGAAAACAGGGTCATGCACATGCGGGTTCATACAGGAGAGAAGCCTTATTTTTGTGACTTCTGTGACAAGAAGTTTGCTAAGTATAACCAGAGGGTGGAGCATTTGAAAATACACACAGGAGAAAAGCCTTATTCTTGTGACTTTTGCGACAAAAGATTCTCCCGTCACCATTCAAAGTTATCGCATCTAAGAGTGCATGTAAAGGAAAAGCTGTACTCGTGTGAAATATGCAAAAGAAGATTTGGAACATTGATTCAGGTCAAGGAACATCGAAAATATCACACTACTGACAACTGTCACTCGTGCAACTTGTGTGAAAAGCAATTTGTTACTTTGTATAAGCTAAATAATCATAAAAGAGTGCACACTGGGGAAAAGCCTTATTCTTGTGATGTTTGCGACAAGAAATTCAGTCAGCTTGCACACAAGGTGACTCATATGAACTTGCATTCAGGAGAAAAGTCATACTCTTGTGACTTTTGCGACAAGAAATTCAACCAACGTGGGAATAAAGAGATACACATGAGAGTTCATACAGGGGAGAAACCTTACTCCTGTTCGGATTGCGACAAGACATTTGCACGGCAAGGTCGATTGGAGTTACATAAGAGGGTACACACAGGAGATAAGCCTTACCCATGTAATCTGTGTGATAAAAAATTTACCAGTTCAGGAAGTCTTACAGCTCATGTAAAGGCGCACAGTGGAGAAAAGAATCATGACTGCAGCTTGTGTGAAAAAAAGTTCAGCTCCCCGTACGCAGCTGCAATTCACATGAGAGGACACACAGGAGAAAAGCTGTATTCTTGTGATATATGCGACCGAAAGTTTACCAGCAGCAGCACCAAGAAGGTGCACATGAGGGCTCATACTGGAGAAAAGTCCTTCCCATGTAGTCTGTGTGATAAAAAATTTACCAGTTCAGGAAGTCTTACAGCTCATATAAAGGCGCACAGTGGAGAGAAGAACCATGCCTGCAGCTTGTGTGAAAAAAAGTTCATTTCCTCTTATGCGGCTGCAATTCACATGAGAGGACACACAGGAGAAAAGCTGTATTCTTGTGATATATGCAACCGAAAGTTTACCAGCAGCAGCACCAAGAAGGTGCACATGAGGACTCATACTGGAGAAAAGCCGCATTCCTGCGCTTTTTGTGACAGAAGGTTCTGTCAACACAATGCGAAGGTTTAACATATGCGAGTTCACACAGGAGAGAAGCCTTATACTTGTGACTTCTGTAAAGCTAAGTTCAATCAGAGAGGTACTAAAGTACGCCACATGAGAGCTCGCCATATAGGGGAGCAGGCTCATTCCTGCGGCTTTTGCGAAAGAAAGTTCAGCGACTCCGGCGAGCTTAAAAAACATGTGATGGTTCACACGGGAGAAAGTTTTCCTGTGAATTTTGCAGCAAAAGGTTTACTCAGCGTGTTCGTACGAGGAGTCACATGAAAATGCATATATGATTCTCGCGCCTGTGTCTCCATAAGAAACGTTTCTTGCTGGCTGTCAGCAATATGGGAATGCAATTTGGAAAAACTGTACTTTTTGTTAAGTAGCCTTTGTTAGTGGACTTTCGGCGAATATCATGTGCTACTAATTTTGCTATTGTTAGGTGTCGTTCACTTAGCAGCCTTTTTATGGGGCGTGATCACAATTTCTGTCCGTCGGTCTGTCGGGTGTTCGGTCTGGATTTTGCTAGTTCAGGCACTTCCACACAAGGCGTATTGTTCGCCGTGGACTCCTTTTTGTTTGTCCCAGAGACTTACTCCGCGTATTCTCGCGAGTCCCCACGTACTGAGAATGCTCCGATTATCATCACCATCATAAAAAGGACTCCCTTTCAGATTCGGAGGGGAATAAATTTTTGCTGGTGTTGGTGTAATGTAAAATTAACTAAAAACAGTCGGAATAAACAAAACCAGAAATAAAATGGATCCAGACTAATTTTGTCAACTATATAAATTTTTTTCGAACAAAATCCATTTGGAACCATTCCCCGTGTTCTCGATGTTTTCCGTACGCGGATTCCGCTGGAGTGACTCCCTCTATTCCCGCCGTTCCTTTTGATTCCCCGAGGAGTCCTCGAGGAAGGGCGAGAATACCATGTGTACCAGGGACCCGAAGAGACTGACTTGAGAATACTCGTTTACCCGATCTGACCATCGGGGTGGAGTGAAGAGAGGGGAATCCGGAATCTAGTGGCATGCATAACTTCTGAACGGGTGGGGATTTGAATGAAACTTGGCAAGTGGATAGAGCTATCGTCTCAGATGTTTCGTGCCAAGTCCGGACTGGATCTGACACTTCTGGGGGGAAATTGCACCTGGAATCTTATAAAACGCGTAGCGTTGAAGGATCGGGATGGAATTTGATGGAAGAACAAGCATAAGCCCTAGATACGTTCTTGACAGAACATATCGCATCAGGGTTATTTGGGATGGGTGGGTGGAAGGGTTTCTCGGAATTCCGGCGATCGAGAGTTAGGATACTTCCAGATGTGCTAAGTACGATGAAACTTGGCAGGCGTACGCGTGGTCATACCAAATAGACTAAAAGACCCGACACAATGTCCCAGGAAAATTCCCTTCATAGATTTCAACATTTGGGAGGAGTTAAGGGAAGAGGAATCCAAAAATTACTAACTTCCGTAGATTTCGAACGGTTGGTCCGATTAGAGTGAAACTTCATGGGTATGATGACCTACGTAGCAAAACATGTGTCGAGCCACATGCGGCCATGGTTGGGGGAGTTGGAGGGGGTCTGGAAACTTTGTGGCATGCATTAAAAAAAAAACGAATGGGTCGAATGGGTACCAAGTTTATGTGCCCTCGATTTGTTATTTGGCGTCCGGACCGGATCCGGTCACTATAGGAGGAGGATGAAGCAGAAACCGGAAATTTGCAGATATGCTCTGATTCCAATCAAACTTGGTGGACGAAAAGGGAAGACGCCAGAGATGCGGAATTGATGTTTCCGAGTCATATTCGGCCACAGTGGGGGGAGTTATAGGGGAGTCCCAGAAGTAGTGTGGCTCGCGTGGTGGTCAAACGAGTGGAGCGATTTGAATCAAACTTGGAAGTTAGAGATAACATATGTCCTAGATCACGTATTTTAGGGTCCGGACCGGATCCGAGCACTGACCGGAATTTCCCCGTAAAATCTCAGATTGTAGTGAAATTTAATAGTCGGTAAGAAGATGCTTTAGATGATCCATTTATGTGTCCGAACCAGATTCAGCCACGGTAGGGAGAGTTGGAGGGGGGGGGGGGAGTATAGGCTGCCGGAAATAGTGTGGTACATCTAGGGATCAATTGAGTGGATCTAAACTTGTAATGTAGAAAACTGATTTTTATGAAATTGGTTGGTGGACTTTCAGTAAATGATGTGTCCTACTAACTTATGATATTGTTTGGTGACATTGATGTAGCAGCCTTTTTTAAGTTAGCTCCAGTTTCTTTTCTTCCTAAGCTTCCTCGTCAGGCGAAAAGACGGGCACTTGTCTGGAAGTTTGAGCTATGAAATTTTCGTGCGTAAAGCACGCATTGCCACCTGACAGATAGCATATCGTCGCTATTATGCGTTAACGGGTTCAATTATTGTTAAAATGAATTATTTTGGCTATCGATGCTGCTGCACCTACTTTAAATTTTAAGAGCCCCGCGACAAGCCCTGGCTAACTAGGGCTGTTCTCATGAAAAAAAATCAACTGTTTTGACGCCCTTGGTCCTAGCTAAGCGACCATTGTCTAGCACAGCAGCAGCGACATACAAAAAAATTAGGAAAGAAATGTTTCGCTCCTATACCCGTAAGTGACACCAAATAGAAGCAATAGAAAGACACAACTCTGTCCACTGTAAAGAAAGATGTTTTTTGGCATAAAATAGTCAAAATAATGCAAAAATGGATAGGTACGTCAGCTACGATGCTTTGGCAGCATCGTAGCTGACGTATCCGGTTGATGCAATATTTCTATCAATCAGTCAATCTATCTATTTATTACCCGTCAAAAACAATGAAGGGCGTGTAGCCCTAGTGACGGAGTACAAAAAAAGGAAAAGAAAAAAAACAACAACAAAGAAATACAACGCACGGCACAAACATAATTACAGATTACACGAAAAGGGAAGACCACTGGTGGCTCAGTTTACTAGCGGAAGATTTGAAATCTTCCACTCTCTTATCAATAATGTTAGCAGGCAGAAACAGATGGAATGTCTGCGCCAAGAAAGAATTACTGGTCCAAGGGGGCAAATTTAGCAGATACTTGGCAAACTTAAAATAGATCCTGTGAACATTTTTCTTATTAGAAGCAGAAAAAAATTGGCAAATGGGGGACATAGCAGATTGGGCACAGTTAGACTGTTGTAAAGCTTAGAAAGATGAAACCGACTAAGATGTGAGATATTATTAGCAAGTGAAGCATAAGCGATCCGTATCTTTTTAGCTAGGTTTTGCATAGCAAGCTTGATTGTTTCTTTAAAGCACAATGGACACTTCTAATGCTTTACTTTGTATCAAATGATTCACAAATATACATTTCCGACTTCCTTTCTTGTTATCCCTTGTCTTTACGTCTCTGGCATTTCGGCGATCCAAATCTTAGGAGCTGTGATATCGTGGAAGGAAATTCAAAAACTCCCAGCAATGCTTGATATAAAAGGATATATTTGAGATGTCACCAAAGTCAAGCCAGCTTGGACAAAGATAAAAGTGATGTTTCTAATAATACCTAGTAGATCTTTATTTTATGTATAAATCAGCTTGTATAATTCAGATTTGAATAGGTTATTTGTTTTTGAGTAATTTTTGTAGCTATGTTATTTTTTATAAGCTTATTGCATATTCCGGTACATTTTATAAAGCAAGCTAATCAAGCTTCACAAAACTATTCCACACAGAAAAACTTTTAATAGGCACTGTAAGCCATGGAACTTCTGATGAAACGCTAGAACAATCAGTTAACGGAGCTATTTGGTCTCATTCGTCAGCGAATTCGGTAATTCACCGGTTCTGTTCTATCGCATTCGGTCGGTCCATTTCATAATTCAGTCACTATTCAGATTCTGTTGGTTCTAGTTCGTGACCGAATTCCACAATTCATCCAACTTTTTTTCAGTCCGCATCGATTTCGCCGCATTCGGTCCGTCCTTGCCTAAATTCGGTGATTTAACCTGTTTATTTGGTCTCATTCTTTACGGAATTCGGTAACTCGGTCGCATTCGGTCAGTCCATTTGATGATTCGGTCATTAATCGGATTCATTTGGTTTTGATTCGTGACCGAATACGATAATTCATCCAACTTTGTTCAGTCCGCATCGATTTCGCCGCTTTCGGTCCGTCCCTGCGTAAATTCGGTGATTTAACCTGTTTGTTTGGTCTCATTCTCTACCGAATTCGGTAATTCGGTCAGTCCATTTCGTAACTAAATTTGGTGAGATTCATTTGGTTCTGATTCGTTACCGAATATGGTAATTCACCGTTTTTTTTCGTTAGTCTGTTTCTACGACTAGACTGCCGAATTCGGTTGTTTTAGGTGGTTCTAACAAGAGTTTTGTTCTATTACGAAATTCGGTTGTAATACCGCTTTCGATCTATTCCTTATTTTTTTAGTTACTTTTTCGGTATTCTACGAATTCATTATTTGCTTCAACCCCGTTACTGATTTCGGTAATTCAAGTGGCATGATTTAGCTCTCGTTCTTTACCGTTTACGGTAGCGTCAGCTGGTTGCTGTTCATTTTTTTTTCTTCCTAGGATTGGAATACTTCAGGAATAAGAACGTCTCTTGACGTGAAAACTAGCCTACTTTTGTTTGCTGTAAATTCCGAACAAATGTACTTTGTATCCACTTCACCCTGGATCGCCCCTTTCGTTGCCAGACAACTCTGGGTTGAATAGATAATCTTGGGATCGCAGATTCCACAAAATTTCGCCTGCGGCGCCTTCACTAGTTAGACAAAGGTTGCCTCATTTAGCTGGCGTCTGAGGCTTGGAATTTTGGGGGGCTTGAACTATGTTAAAAGCTGGAATTTGCATGGGAAGTAGTTAAATGTTGCAAGAAAAAAAAAGGCGGATTACAAAAATTTAGCCTGCGGCGCCTTAACTAATCATGGACACAGCCGTTAGCGACGTTGTCGCTATGCAGCAACACCGATTTTTTCGATTTCAAGTCCTGTTGCCAAAACTGGAAAGGTCTTCCAAAGGTAAAACGCTAGTGGCGGCGTATCCATGAACAAACAAGAGCTGCAAGCTGATATGGCAGTTGCAAGGCTAGGTCAGAGGATGAAAGTAGGAATTCTTCAGTTCGTGGGTTTGTTGTGATTATTTGTAAGCAAAACCCTTGAGATAATGGGTCCTTGGACATCGCGAGAACGTATAGTTTGGTAATGCATTTGGCTGTGATGATGCGCACTTTCGGGGCGCTAGAAATTCATCTGTAATCAAAACTCTTGAAGCAAAAATGATGATGAGCTCATCGGGAGAATGAAATGTATATTTTAATCAAAAGTATCATTTGTACTTTAAGAAATTCAACTGTAAGCAAAACCCATGAGGCAAAAAGGTTCTAATCATGTCAAGTCTCTAATGTTCAAGTTTCATGGTCCTAGCACATCTGGGAGTGCTTTAACTGGTGGTCACCGGAATTCCGGACCCTCCCCCCTTCTAACTCCCCCCACAGTGCTCGAATCCGATCCAGTTCTGTCACTGATGAATCTAGGGCTTGTGCTTGTTCTTCCCATAAAGTTTCATCCCAATCGATCCACTCTTAGCGTGTCACAAGATTTACGGCTCCCCCCCCCCCACAATAATCGGATCCGGTTCGGACTTCACATGGGACATCCGTGACACGAGGTCTTTCTAAATATCAAGTTTCATTAAGATCTGATCCCCCGTTCCAAAGTTATACGTACCTCTAGATTCCGGATTCCCCTTCCCCCACGGTGGTCGGATCGGGGAAGTGACTATTTCCAATTTAGTTTTGTCGGGTCCCTGGTACACTTGCCAAGTTTCACTGTTCCAGCCCACCTAGAAGTAACTTAACTCCGTATCACCGGAATACCCCCCCCCCCCCCCCCACTCCAACTCCCACCACAGTGCACGAGTCCCGTCCGATTCTGCCAATGATGTACCTAGGGCTTGTGCTTGTTCCTCTTACCAAGTTTCATCCCGATCCCTCCACTCTAAGCTTTTCATATGATTTCCGGTCCCCCCTGCGCCCCCCCCCCCCCCACATTCGTCGGATTCGGTCCGGACTTGAAATGGGACATCTGAGACATGACGTCTCTCCACATTCGTCTCTCCATAAAAAAACAGAAGCGGAAAAGCATGAAAACGCGCAAATTTTTCTCTTTAGACTTGTTTGTATATACTCAGCAACTTTTTACGTTGTAGCTTCATGAAGGCAACTCGCTGTGTTTTTACAACCTCTTTTTTTTAATAAATTCAGTAGAAATCAGGTACCGATTCGGTCAATTTTACCAGGTGCGCCCCCCCAATGAAGAAAGGCTGGGGACGCCCCTGCCTACACTTTTTTTTATCCGAAATTGGAGCAATATGTTTTCCCTAATTAATTTCTTATTTATTCGGAATTTGAGATGTTTTAAGATGCCATTTAACGAAAATTTTGCTCTTAGATTTTGGCGAAACGAGACAATCCTATAACGAAACATAGTAAACAAATATCAATATCGATATATCCATTATCGAATACCGAAAGTGAAAATATTGATCTATCGATTACTGAATATCGAAAGTGAAAATACCGATATATCGATTACTGAATATTGAAAGTGAAAATATCGATATATCGAAAAATCCAAATATCGCCCAACACCAGCACAGAAGCATGGTTGACTACTTGGCGCATTTGGTCAACAGCATCATCCTCATATCTAGTTCTGCTTCTTCTTCGGCTGCAGAAAATTTGTCGGTGGCCGGCGGTATCGTGCCGGAGGCGCGTCGGTGCCGTGCCGCGCCGGTGCGTGCCGCGTCGGTGCGTGCCGAGATGTACAGCGGTGGCGGAAAGTGAGCAACCCCTCGGCCACTACATCGAACATCTAATCAACTTCAGACTAAACTTTTACTTTTAACAAATTTTCCGGTTCTGCCGGATCCCGAGCGTTCTATACGTCCGGTGAGCAAATGATTGTCATATATTGAATCCAGCATGTCTTCTTACCCGCAAATCCAACATCTTATCAAATTTAAATAAGACTTTTACTTTAAACAAATTCTCCGGTTTTGGCCGGATTCCGGCCGAACTAATTGTCCGGCGAGAAAATAATTTTCATATTCGCACCCAACAAGTTTCCTTGCCCCTAAACAGAACCTCTAATCAACTTCAGATTAAACTTTTACATTTTACGAATTTTCTGGTTTTCGCCAGATTCCGGGTGAACTATTTGTCCGGCGAGAAAATAAATTTCATATTCGGATTCAGCATGTCTCCTTAGCTCTTATTCGACTACTTCATTAGCTTTTAAAAAATATTTTTTGTTTCCCTTAATTTCAAACCCCTCCCCCACCCCTAAATGGGCTCCACAGCCCATCTTCGAACTTGACCTGTACTTTGCCCTAAAGAGTCTTCACGCCAAGTTTTATCAAAATATCTCAACCCCTTCGAGAGTTATTGTGCTGACAGACGAACAACTTTTGCGATGTCATAGGTATACCTCCACTTACGTTTTGGGATCCCAAAAACACCAACAACGGTGGACTTCGGATTGGGCTTCCACGAGACCAGAGCAAAATAATAGTCGCGTTTTTGTTCGGCTTTTGCCTTTCCCTTTTCAGCTTTGGCTTTTTATCGTTTTCAGGCCTTTTTTAACATTCTCGCGTTTTCGCAAGTTGCCGTTACTACTAAAGACTTTTCATTTTTCTCGGATGAAAACGCTATTTTGACAAATGCCATTTTATTTGTATTTTACTTGCAGTTCAAATTTTTCATCTTTAAAATCGGAGACAGTCTCGAAATACTGATTTTCACTTTGCATCAAATTTCTCTTTCATTGGATTTTGGGATAAACTGGCTAAAGTAGCGAGGCAAAAAGCCAAAAGGAGAGCGTAACTTGGTCACCTACCAAGTTTGCCTTTTTGCAAAAAGCCGAGGGAAAAGGCGAAAGTCAGCGTTTGCCTTTTTGACAAAAATGGGAAATTGTCAAACAGTGCTTCGGACCATTTTACGAAAACACAAAAAAAGTAAAAAGCCGTCTTAAAGGCGAGTGAAAAGTCGAACAAAAACGCAACTAATGCTAGGGAGTAATGAGAAAACTTAAATAAAGTGACACAGAGTCGAATTGTAGCGACACTCGCACCACAAGTGGCAAAAGACTGGTCCTACTGAAACTCGTTTAGTCTTTCGCCAACACTGGCTCCGTGCGGACCTCGGAGCAAACCTGTCGCGTCGTGGTAGATTGAGGCAACAGACTTTGTGAATAAGTGAAGTAGTAGGCCTTGCCCATGATAAAATGGGAAAAAGTTGTTTGTTTAAAGCAGAGCAAAATAACTCGGCATACGAACACTCTGTGAATGAGTTCTTGCATCGATCTTGCAAAATAGCAGAAACCTATGAGTTTCCCTTTCGATGCCCAAATTTAGCCAAAGAGAACTTTTTGGCTTATTTCTTCCGAATGCGCTTCCATTATATCGATTAATCTTAAAACCAATGATGGAAAATACTAGGTATGACGAACAGTCTTTTTAGAATTAGAACACTAGTCTGTCTTTTTCACTATCAAATTTGTAGCGGCATCAAGTTGTTCCTAACGCAATCAAGTTCTAAGGCTCTTATAGGTCTCACAAAGTTTTTTGTCTGTAAATAGCCATTTATCCAGTTTTACTTTTTGTTATTGGGCGATATTTCGAGAAACGTTCAAAGGTTTCGTTTCGCTATTAAGTTTGTGGCTTAATAAATTTGTTCCTAACGCTCCCATAGGTAACACAAGGTATTATACATGGGTTTCCGATTATATTTTTTTCGTCGTTCTTTTGCTAGAATAGAAAGTTGCATAAAATTTCCTGAACAACTTCCATTGTCCCAACACAGAAAAAAAAACCCGACCTGTCTCCTCGTGCGCACATCGCATCTTAGCAGTGCTACAATTTTCTCGACCCGCCCCTGCACGAAAGACCGCTCGCTGAAGTTTTGACGCCTCGAATGCCTCGAGTGTAGTTGGGAGGAGCTGTGACTATGACCCGTTTTCAATACATGGGAAGCATACAGCTTGTCATTACTCCCTAGGATTATTTTGCTCTGCACGAGATGTACGACCTCATTTTATCGTTCAAACGAGAGGCTAACTAGTCAATCGTAAAATTCTCACTGAAAAGATACTTCACAAGTGAACATGTTCGGAGATAATTTCCACCCTGCATCGCTGTCGAATTTTCTGTTTGCTGTGGCTGCAGGGTTATTGTCTTTCCCTACCACATGTTCAACAAGAAGAAAAAACTGAATTTGTCATTAAAAAACAAAATTCAAAATTTCTCTCGCTTTGTACTTGCAAAACAATGATTTGTTTCCAGTCGTCGCATTCATCTCATTAATTACATTAAATGCATTGTTGTCCATCTGATAATTCACCTTATTTATTCTGGGCACACAAATACCTGTTTTTGAACTTCCAACATATTAATATGATCATTAACTTCTTAAGAAGACCGGTCATACCCTATGTTAAATATAGGTTAAGGAGTCTCAGGTGGAAGAAGCAATAGATGAGATATCTGATTTTGTATATGATGCAGTAAGTCTATTAACAGTTGAAGAAAGAGCAAAAAGTAGACGTGTTAAGACTAGCCATAGAAAGTATGAGTTTTTTTATGATGAGTGTAAAGAAAAGAAAAAAAGTGTGGTTGAAGCGTTGAGAATAGTAAAAAATAGCCAGGGTAATGATATTCATAGAGATGTTGAATTGTATAGGAGGGTTAGAAAGGAGTATAAAGGTTTATTGAAAGAGAAGAAAAGATCGAAAGAGAGAGAATCGAGGGAAATTATTATTAGGGCATTCACATGTAAGGATAGTAGGAATTTTTGGAAAAATGTTCGCGGATCTGTGAACGGAGTACCCAGAAATACCGCACCAGAGGCTGATTCATGGCCTGAATTTTTTGAGAAAAAGGAGGAAAAAGAGAAGGAAGAAACCTTTTCTACAAGTTTTAAAGAAGAGACGCGAAACCAGGTTTGCTACCCTTTAATGGAAGCAGACTACGGTCTATTAGGCCCGGTTACAAACACAGAAGTTTGGGATGTATTACGGAAAATGAGGGGTAGATCGGCCCCCGGAAATGATGGTATACCGGCAATTGTGTGGCGATGGGGTAAAGATGCGATAGTGCAAGTCTTGGCGGTTATATTTTCTTGTATAATTAATACGGCTACTTGGCCGGATCAATGGAGGACGTCAATAGTTATCCCTATATATAAGAAGGGAATTAGGACTATACATGATAATTACCGAGCGATCCACTTAGGCAGTGTATTAAGTAAGATTTTTTGTAAAGTGCTAGACCTAAGAATGAAAGTGTGGTTGAATGATAATGAGAAAATGTCTTCGCTACAGGCCGGATTCAGGGAGGGATATAGTACGTTAGACCAGATATTTATTTTGAATGTTATGATACGTAAATATACTAAAAAGAAAGGGGGGAGGTTGTACGTGGCTTTCCTTGATTTAAAGGGGGCTTTCGATAATGTTAAAAGGGGATTATTAATGAAAACATTAATTGAAATTGGATTCCCACGTCCTTTCGTGATTATTTTAATGGAAATTTATAATGTTGTCAAACTGGTGGTTAGGGTAGCAGGGAAATTTTCTAGGGAGTTTTTATCAAAAATTGGTTTAAAGCAAGGATGTAGTTTGTCTCCAAAGTTATTTTCTTTGTATATAAACGATTGGCAAGAGTATATGAATGAGAGAATGGCACCCATGTTATCTGTTGATATAGTTAAGTTGTGTTTATTATTGTTCGCAGATGATGTGGCACTTCTCGCGAATTCAAAAGAAGATTTGCAGGTTTTGGTGGATATCACGGCGGAATTTTTGAGAAAGAAAGAGTTGACATTAAATGTTAGTAAAACGGCAGTAATGTGTTTTAGGAAGGGGGGGAAATTAGATACTAATAAAATAAAATTTGAAGGAGAAGATATTGAGTATAAAGAAGATTTTATTTATTTGGGATTTAAGTTGTCGTCAAAGGGGAAATACGGGAAACATGTTGATTCTAGTTTAGCGAAGGGGAAGAAGTGCCTAAATATGTTGTTGAAGAGCGAGTTGAGAGAGATAAATAATTTAAGAATGCATAAACAGGTGTTTTAGTCTAAGCTAGTTCCAGTAATGCATTACGCCGCGGAAATTTGGGGGTATAGTCCGAGTATTAAGCTAGAACAAGTGCAATTAGGCTACTTCAAAAGAGTTCTAGGCCTTAGTAGCAAGATTAATTCATTAGTAATAAGAGGAGATTTAGGTTTATTTTCATTAAGGAGTAGGCGTCTTGTTAGTATGATACGGTTTTGGGAAAAAATAATAGCGTTGCCGAGAGTAAGACCGTTAAAGGCTGCATATCTGGAATCCCTCCAGGATGGAGCAAAGGAATCGTGGTCAAAACAGGTTAAAAGTATTTTGGATAGTAGCGGTTTGTCTCATTTTTGGTGTGATGGAAAAGGACCTAGAACAGGTAATAGTGTGAGTATTGCTAAGGAGGTGGAGGTTAGGTTACATGACCAGGAAATACAATTATGGCAGTGTGGGGTGGAGGCATCTGATTCATTGTGGTTGTACGCGAAGGCCAAAGAGACATGGGGGGAGGAAATTTATTTTAAGGCGGGGATTCCAGCAGATCATTTGAGGTTGTTAATGAGTTTACGAGGTGATTGTCTACCTTTAGGAATGCGTAGAAGATATTTGGGTAAGGTAAGAGTGTTGTCTGGTCCTTACTTTTGCCCAATGTGTGGACATTTGGACGAAAATATTTTTCACGTAATGTGCGTATGTCCTGAGCTTTCAGATCTTCGTGGGGAAATTTTTGGTGTTAATATTTGGGGGAGGATTGGTTGGTAAAAGTAATGGGAAGTAAAATATTTGGTGATATGGAACATTTGGGAAGATTCCTTTCGGTCTCGATGAACCACAGAGAAAGATTCCTGTAAAGGAATATGTAAAATAGTTAGCATTTATTTGGTTTGTGTTTTTTATTTTTGTTTGTGTTTATTTTTTCCCATGGCCTCTGTGCTTTTAGTGGAATAAATCTTATCTTATCTTATCTTATATAAAAAAAAAAACTAAAACTAAGTCAGCTGGGACCTGAGTTGCGAGTTGCGACTGGCATCAAAACAAAATTGATTGGCGGGTTTATTGCCTATCAGTTTACCTGGGTTCCACGAAAAATCGAGCCACCACGATAAATCGGGCTCTGCCGTTCAAAACTAAGTTACATCTGGGGTCATAGTTACCCTTTCGAAACACAAAGGTCTGTTTCTCATTTTACAAATATCAACAAAAATTCAAACCATACTGAGAACTGGAAAACATGGCAATAATAAACCTATAAGACATTCAACATTGTAGGAATTCCGCAGATGTTCTATCTTGGTAAATATATTTTCGCCTAAGAAAAGGCCTTGTGGCATGGCATGAACCATCGAAACAATTCATTCCAATTCAAAGTCACTGTAGTCTAACTAATATATTAACCAAAACTGATCTTGCATTTCTGAACATCTTTTCTACTTCTGTCAGAAGCAAAGATACCGCAATGGCTTCTGATCTAAATACGAAGCCTATCTCTCGGGTTGGCCGCCATGCAGGTTCGTTTCTGGTTTACTACATAACAATAAAAACAGTACAGTGGCCATTCTTTCTGACGGGTAAACACTTAAAGGTAGCGTTCCAGCAACCTATTATTAGTTACGATCGTTATTATTCTTGTTATTATTGCCGTTCCAGGGCCCGCCGTAATAAGTAAATTGGCTCCTCCCACTTATTATTTTCGTTTCACGACTGTCACGACCGTTACAATTTACTGATGATGGTCGCGAGCATCATAAGTGATAATAAATGACGTATGTCCGCGTTGTTATTATTTTCGTTCCAGAGCGCGTGGTAACCACCACAATACGGCGCTCGCCCCTCCTCTTACGCATTGTCCTAATAGGTGTAATAAGGCGTATTACCGCGTATAAGACTTATTACAGATTCCTCTTTTCCTCGGAGCGCGCTGTAATAATGCATTGTCCTAATAGATGTAATAAGGTGAATAGCGCTATACGCGATGTCTACGTCTTAACACACACGCCTGTTCAAATACAACCCAAGAGGTTATGATCAATGCGGCTTCCGGTGTTGCCAAAGCAATACAATTTTTCGAGCTCTAAAAATATCCGAAAAGGTTCTTGGTACTACTTGAAGTACACGAGTACAATATAACGCAAATTATACTGTAAAAAAGCTATTAAAATAACGGATGGACAGCATTGATCCTCGAACTGACGAAAAGCCGTCGTAATAGAACAAAAACGTGTTTTTGTTAAGAAAAGTTGTTTCTTTAGCTTCCAACAAAGTAGAACTGTTGTGCTTTCCTTGGCAACCCTGACGGCGCTGCGCCTCTCCTCGGCCCGCTGGCGAACCAACCAAGCGATCTGATTGGCCCTGCATAAGCCAGAATAGAACGCTAGTCTATTCTCCTTATTCGGCTTATTACAGCGCGCTCCGAGGAAAAGAGTAATCTGTAATAAGTCTTATACGCGGTAATACACCTTATTACACCAATTAGGACAATGCTTAAGGGGAACAAGGAGAATAGGCTAGCGTTCTATTCTGGCTTATGCAGGGCCAATCAGATCGCTTGGTTGGTTCCGCCAGCGGGCCGAGGAGAGGCGCAGCGTCGTCAGGGTTGCCAAAGAAAGCACTACAGTTCTACTTTGTTGGAAGCTAAAGAAACAACTTTTCTTAACAAAAACATGTTCTTGTTCTATTACGACGGCTTTTCGTCAGTTCGAGGATCAATGCTGTCCATCCGTTATTTTAATAGCTTCTTTACAGTATAGTTTGCGTTATATTGTACTCGTGTACTTCAAGTAGTACCAAGAACCTTTTCGGATATTTTTAGAGCTCGAAAAATTGTATTACCTTGGCAACACCGGAAGCCGCATTGATAAGAACCTCTTGGGTTGTATTTGAACAGGCGTGTGTGTTAAGACGTAGACATCACGTATAGCGCTATTCACCTTATTACGCCTATTAGGACAATGCTTTATCATCGTAACTTTTAATAACTTCACTGGAACGCTACCTAGGCTACTGTCAGCCAAGTTGAAAATCATCAAAAATACTGACGCCAAAAACTGACTGAGTGGAGGCGTCCAAACGTAAGATTTTGCAACTTTGAAAAATGTGTGAAGTGCCTAAAGAAAAGCCTTAAGCATTGTCCTAATAGGTGTAATAAGGTGTATTACCGCGTATAAGACTTATTACAGATTCCTCTTTTCCTCGGAGCGCGCTGTAATAAGGAGAACAGACTAGCGTTCTATTCTGGCTTATGCAGGGCCAATCAGATTGCTTGGTTGGTTCCGCCAGCGGGCCGAGGAGAGGCGCAGCGTCGTCAGGGTTGCCAAAGAAAGCACAACAGTTCTACTTTGTTGGAAGCTAAAGAAATAACTTTTCTTAACAGAAACACGTTTTTGTTCTATTACGACTGCTTTTTGTCAGTTCGTGGATCAATGCTGTCCATCCGTTATTTTAATAGCTTTTTTACAGTATAGTTTGCGTTATATTGTACTCGTGTACTTCAAGTAGTACCAAGAACCTTTTCGGATATTTTTAGAGCTCGAAAAATTGTATTACCTTGGCAACACCGGAAGCCGCATTGATAAGAACCTCTTGGGTTGTATTTGAACAGGCGTGTGTATTATGACGTAAACATCGCGTATAGCGCTCTTCACCTTATTACACCTATTAGGACAATGCTTTAGTCACGTTAGTATCTGCTTATATGCGTTGAACATCCACCCTTTGTTAAAGCGGGCCACAAAAAATGGTATTTCTACCACATACACAATGCTAACCATCCCCACTGTCACTATGAATGAAAACCACTAAAAACACCGTAAAACAATGAGCAAATAAAAAAAAAAAAACAATTTCCTAGGTTTGAAATAACTCTGTCTGGAGTAAATCTCAGCCGATTATCCCGGACAGTTGTTATGGCACGTAGGGAGCCAAGGGTCAAAATAATAATTTCCATCTAATGCTCCAACTGTTTATTACATACAAATAAATTAAAAAACCAAGACCAGTGTGGTACCCCTGAAGACATACAAAAATTATCAATTAGGTCTTATAATTCTTTGCTAATCAATCGTGGAAAATTTCGTCATCTAGAAAAGAAGACATTCGGCGTGGGTTTTTTCTCAAGCCGAAACAGCAACCCGGCAATCTCGTTCAATTCAAAATAAACTTGTGGCATGCGATTACTAAGAAAAGGTAAACGGAATGTTTGGATTGGGACTTCAACCCTTTCGACCCTATCGCCGTCATTTGCCAGTCCATACCACATCTGAACCCTGATTTGAAAACTAGAGGTCCTTACGGTTCGATCGAGGTATCGTTCATTCATTTAGGATAACAACTTCAAGGGTAGGCAGAGCTTGAAAGAAAGGGGCCTCTTAGGGGTAAAAAGGGGGGTAATTTTTAATTAGAAATACAGGAAGAGTACAGAGTTTTAGTTTTCTGTTTTTGCTTGTTCCTCATAAAAGGTTTTAGTAATGTTCATCAAGACTATCGCTGGACCGTAATCTCCAATAGGTTTGCCGTGAGAATTTTTGAAACATCTACCATGGCAATTGACAGACAGGTAAAATTGAGGTTGTCGTCAAATGACAGACTGCGGCTTCTATGAAGACTACTGACATTAGTACTTATAGGCTATGATCGCACTCTTTGAGACACTGATGGGTTGGCCTAAATTCTAATCTACGATATCTTCCAACTCAAGTTTCTGTTCACATTTATGAAAAAGTCTACTTCTTTCTGATGGATATATATGAGCCAGAGGTGGGGGATCCTCGAATCCTAGAAGTCTTCAACGTGGAAATATTTGCGGTTGCAAGAAGCTTAGAATCTTTGCTGACGTTTTTCTCCGTTTGGGTGACGATTTGGGCCGTTCTGCCTTGTCGTATAGCGACCAAAAAGATGAATGGATCCCAGAAGAAGGCTGCGAAGCGGATGACAAAATTGGTTTTCCGGTTGCGTTTAATTTTTTGGAGGAAGTGGGAAGAGACTTGCAGCAGGAAATGAACTCCAAAACAAACTTCGAACGGTCCAAATTCGTAAAAATGCCTAGAGCTGGAGAAAGAACTGAGTATCAGCGTTGACGAGCAGATCATTTCCTTCAAAAGGACGAAGAAGACGAAAGAATACATTCGATAAAACCCTCGCCCCTGTGGCTTGTAGAACCTGTCCCCTGAGAGGCGTCTAGATTATGCATGGCTTTTGAGGCTTACCAAGGAAAACAACCAACATAGGTGAAACTCATAAAGAAGCTGGAGCAGGAATAGAACTGTGGAAGATGCTCTGGTCCCTAGGCTTGTCGAACAAATAGAGAAGCATATTTACTTCTATATTTTTTCCCCACCGAAGCTGCGGTGAGTGAGTAGAAATTCGGTTAGTTCACTCACCAACGTCATCGAAAAGACGCAGACGGTCTTCATGCAGCTGGTATAATACGAAAGATAGGCTTGGTAAAGCAACGTTGATAGAAGAAAAAGAGCTGAAGAAGTAATGGAGGGGTGCATGGGATGGGACGTGAGAGTCGGACAAGCTAATCGGCTTAGTTCGCAGGTACGACAATAGCATATTCATTCTAGCTTCAAACAATGGTGAGTTCAGTGACCGAACTCTTCGAAAATACGCAGAAGGTGTAAAGCTGAAGAAGGAATGGAGAGGTGCATGGAATGAGATTTGCGAGTCGGACATCGGGATTAGCTGAGTTCGCTGGCACTATAATAGCATATTCACTCTGGCTTCAAACAATGGTGGACCTGGCCAAGGGAAGTTGTAAGACGCTGGAGCAGTAAGAAGAAAACGTATATTGAAGGTCAACGTCTTGATGTCACTGAAGACTAAAAGCGTAACACGGCGGGTGTCAACAAATTGATTACCTGATTCGCTTCGTACAGAATCGAAACGTAGACCAGAAAACGGACATTGACGACCTTCTTTCACTTCACTGACATTGATTGTATTCATTGTTGGTGGACGAGTAATGGAGGGGTGCATGGGATGGGACGTGCGAGTCGGACAAGCGAATCGGCTTAGTTCGCAGGTACGACAATAGCATGCAGAAATGATCTCAGTAGTGACGACGAAACCGGATCTAGTTACTTGCTACGCCAGCGGCAACATCAACGCCAAACTTAGAGAAACGAAAACATAATACATGATCAGTTCAATCGCTTCCAGACCCACACTAACGGCCTGAGAAGCACTTTTCGGGTACGAGAAAGGTTAAAAAAAAAACAAAATAGGGATCAAGTATCAAGTGCTCAAAGTAGGATGTTGTCCTTTGCCTCAATGAAAGTACCACTGTCAGTAAACTTCCATTTTGTGCAAATTTCCTTTGTTCTGTACCATGACATGATTTTTAAAGCTATGACCTCAAAACCTGAGTACGTCATCTGACAGAGCCCTGGTTTTTACTCTTAATGCCCGGTCACGTCAATTGACAGACCCTAGATTTCTAAGAATCCATTGACGCAAGTGAATGAAACTTACACAAGTTCTTAGTGAACCCCTTAACACTCAGAATCCGTTGGAAAATAATTTTTAGCTCGAAGGAAAATAATTCGGGTTAGAAAGGCAAACAAGAAGGAGAACGGAGAAGGACAGTCGAGAATTGACTATCGAAGAATCTTCTTGATTCTGCAGAATCACGAAGCTTTCCACCCTCACGATTCTGACAAAAACGCAAAAAAAAGGAGAATCGTCTTCATCTCAAGTGATACAACGCGGAATAGCAGAACTGATGGGAGAATCGTGAGGAGAACTAAGATAAAAAGCGCAACTGCTGAGTAGAGTCGACCATTCCAAGAAATAAGTATGCGCTTATTTATGGCGGAAAAGTCATTGTTATCTACACTGTAATTTTTTGTTTTGCAGTGTTTGCTGCTGGGATTAATCTTGTCTCTGAAAAGATAATCTTATCTCTAATTCGGATTAATCTTATCTCAGTAGAGATAACATTAATCCCAGTAGCAAATACTGCAGTTAACTTTAATCCTTAATCAGAGAAACTTTTTACAGTGTACGTCACGCATGTAAAAAACCTTTTCGCCTGGAACGCTCGATTCGACATAGCGAAAGTACTAACTACTGTACCGAAGCAAACTTAAGAAATATCTCTTCTTTATATTTTTTAAAGATCTACATATCGTCGCTATCATGCATTAAGGAGTCAAGCAACATTTTTCACCGTTCAGGAGAAGGAAAACTCGAAATCTATTTTGCGAGCCGATCTTGTCTATCTCATGTCGAAAAGCATCTTTCTTGCGGATAATGTTGTGTCCTTATTGGTGTCAATTCAAGGGCGTCACGACTAGGGGGGCGCGGGAGGCCCCCCCCCCCAATCTTGTCGGCCATTCGGTAAAAAATAACCGAGTAGGCGCAAAGCGCCGCGATTTTTCGTCAAAACAGTTGATTTTTGTTCATGAAAACAGTCGTTTTTTCTGAAGATCAGTCTATTTTTCGTCAAAGCAGTCGTTGTTTCCGAAAATGAGTCGATTTTTTCGGAACTGTCATTTTTTTTTCTTGAAGACGGTCGTTTTCTGCCAAAACAGTCGGTAAAATTACCAGCTAGTCGGTAAATGCCTTGCCCCCCAAACAAATTGTGTTTGCTAGTAACGCCTCTGTCACTTACGGGTATAGGAGCGAAACATTTCTTTCACCATATTTTTGTATGTCGCTGCTGTGCTAGAAAATGGTCGCTTAGCTAGGGCTTGTCGTGGGGCTCTAAAAATTCAAAGTAGATTCAGCAGCACCGATAGCCGAAGTATCAATAACTAATGTTCACAACAACTGACTCGTCAATGCATGATAGCTACGATATGCAACTTTTCAGGTGGCAATGCGTTCTTTACTTCTTTAGGCACGAAACTATCATAGCTCAAACTTTCAGACAAATGCCCATCTTTTCGCTTGACGAGGAAGCTTAGGAAGAAAAGAAACTGGAGCTAACTGAAAAAGGCTGCTACATCATGGCACCGAACAACTCGGACCAACAACTCGGACTCGGACACATAAATTTCGTATCTCTGACATCTTCCCTTCTCGTCCACCAAGTTTGACTGGAATCAGAGCATATCTACAAATTTCCGGTTTCTGCTTCATCCTCCTCCTACAGTGGCCGGATCTGGTCCGGAAGGCGTCTCGGACAATATCACTTTCTGGGGTCCCAAAAGAGGGTTACCTATGACATCGCAAAAGTTGTCCGTCCGTCTGTAAGCACGATAACTCTCGAAGGGAATGAGATATTTTTATGAAACTTGGTGTGTTTGTGGGTCAAGGGTAAGGTCAAGTTCCAGATGGGCTCTGTAGCCCTACATTTGGGGGTGGGGGAGGGGGTTCAAATTACGGGAAGAACGAAATATTTTTAAATAGCTAATGTGATAGTCGAATATAGGGTAAGAAGACATGCTATAAACGATGGTGAGAACCAAAACTATCTTCTCGCGCGAACAAATCTAGGGCACATAAGCTCGGTATCCATTCGTTTGTTTTTTGTGCATACAACTTTCCGGACCCCCCTCCAACTCCCCCAACCATGGCCGAATGTGGTTCGGACACATGTTTTGCATACCTAGGTCATCAGTTTTTTACCCATGAAGTTTCACGAATCGGTTTCACGAATTCCCCTTCCCTTAACTCCTCCCAAATGTTGGGATCTGGGAAGGGAAGTTTTCCTAAGACAATGTGTCGGGTCTTTTAGTCTATTTGGTAGGTCACTCTTATGCCTGCCAAGTTTCATCCTCCTTAGCACCTCTGGAAGTATCCTAACTCGCGATCGCCGGAATTCTGAGAAACCCACCCACCCGAAATAGCCCTGATACGATCTGTTCTGTCAAGAACGTATCTAGGGCTTATGCTTGTTCTTCCAGCAAATTCCATCCCGATTCATCAACGCTAAGCGTTTTACCAGATTCCCGGTGCCCCCCTACAATTCCCCCCTACAAGTGTCGGATCCAGTCTGGACTTGGCACGAAACATCTGAGACGATCGCTCTATCCACTTGCCAAGTTTCATCCAAATCACCACCCGTTCAGAAGTTATTCATGCCACTAGATTCCGGATTCCCCATCTCTTCACTCTACCGCCATAGTCGGGTCGGGTAAACGACTATTCTCAAGTCAGTCTCTTCGGGTCCCTGATATGCCTGCCAAGTTTTGTCGTCCTAGCTTATAGTCGTCTTCTCGCCGTTCCCCGAGGACCACTCGGAAAATCAAAAGAAACGGCTTCCAAAATGGATTTTGTTCGAAAAAAAAAATGCAGTTGACGAAATTAGTCTGAATCCATTTTATTTTTCGTTTTGGATGATTGTTTTTAGTTAATTTTACATTGCACCAACACCAGCAAAAATTGATTCCCCTCCGAATCTGAAAGGGAGTCCTTTTTTATGACGGTGATGATAATCAGAGCATTCTCCGTATGTGAGGACTCGCGAGAATACGGGGAGTGAGTCCCTGGGACAAACAAAAAGGAGTCCTCGGGATACGGCGAGAATACGCCTTGTGTGGAAGTGCCTGAACTATCAAAACCCAGACCGACCACCCGAAAGACGGATGGACAGAAATTGCGATCACTGTTGAAAAAAGGCTACTAAGTAAACGGCACCTAACAATAACAAAATTAGTAGCACACGTCATTCGCTGACCACTAACTTACTTCACAAGACATACAGTTTTTTCCGAACTGCACTCCCATATGGCTGAAAGCCAGCAATAAACTTTTCTCATAGAGACGCAGGCGCGAGAAAAGTATATGCATTTTACTGTGACTCCTCATATGAACACGCTGAGTAAAACTTTTGCTGCGAACTTTACAGGAAAACGGTTTTTCTCCCGTGTGAACCATCATATGTTTTTTAAGCTCGCCGGAGTTGCTGAACTTGTTTTCGCAAACGCTTCAGGAATGAGGTTTCTCCCCCGTATGGTGAGCTCGCATGTGCTGTACTTTATTGCCTCTCTGTGTGAACTTAGCTTTACAAAAGTCACAAGTATAAGGCTTCTCTCCTGTGTGAACTCTAATATGTTTAACCTTTGAACTGTGTTGACTGAACCTTCTCTCACAAAAAGTGCAGGAATACGGCTTTTCTCCAGTATGAGTCCTCATGTGCACCATCTTGGTGGTGCTGCTGGTACACTTCAGGTTGCATACTTCACAAGAATACAGCTTTTCTCCTGTGTGTACTCTCATGTGGATTGCAGCTGCATGAGAGGAGCTGAACTTTTTTTCACACAAGCTGCAGGCATGATTCTTCTCTCCAGTGTGCACCTTTATGTGGGCTGCAAGATTTCCTGAATTGCCAAATTTTTTATCACACAGATTACACGGGTAGGGCTTTTCTCCTGTGTGCACTCTGGTATGTGACACCAATTGACCGCGCTGTGCAAATGTCTTGTTGCAATCAGCACAAGAGTACGGTTTCTCCCCTGTATGAACTCTCATGTGTCTCTCTTTAGTCACATGTTGGTTGAATTTCTTATCGCAAAAGTCACAAGAGTATGATTTTTCTCCTGAATGCAAGTTCATATGTCTCAGCTTGTGGGCAAGCTGACGGAATTTTTTGTTGCAAACATCACAAGAATAAGGCTTTTCTCCAGTATGAACTCTTTTATGATTATTTAGCTTATACAAAGAAGCAAATTGCTTTTCACACAAGTTGCAAGAGTGACAGTTCTCCCTAGTGTGATTTTTTCGATGTTCCTTGATCTGAAGCAATGTTCCAAACCTTTTTTTGCATATTTCACACGAGTACAGCTTTTCCTTTACATGCACTCTTAGATGTGATAACTTTGAATAGCGACGGGTGAACCTTTTGTCACAAAAGTCACAAGAATAAGGCTTTTGTCCAGTGTGTATTCTTAAATGTTCCACCCTCTCGTTGTACTGAACAAACTTCTTGTCACAAAAGTCACAAAAATAAGGCTTCTCTCCTGTGTGAATCCGCATGTGCATGATCCTGTTTCCACGCTTTCTAAACCTTTTCTCACAAAACTCACAAGGATATGGCTTGTCTTCTTTCCAATTCCTCCCCCGATTATCACTAGTAATCAAGAGTGCTCTGCAGGTTGCCATATGAGACCTATAGCCACTGATACCCCCAAATATATCTTTGCAAAACTCACAATTAGTTGGGCCTGGACTAAAGCGTTTGCGTTTTCTCAGTCTCTGGGATCTTTTAGAACACTCTGTGCAGCAAATACATTTTCCATTTGCCCCTGCGAGAACACTGCAGTCAATTCCTTGAACAGAGCAACATAAATCGCCGCAACTCAAGCAACTTGGATGCCGTTTCTTATAGTGGACCTTTGTCAGGTGATAATTTAAACTCCAAAAGTATGAAAAGTCCATGGGGCACTCAGGGCATTGGTATAGTTTGTCAGGGTTATGTGTCTCTAAATGAGCCAACAAATCAGATGACTTGCAAAAAGGAGTTTTGCATTCATTACAGTTGTAGACTTTCTGCGAAAGTGGTTCACCTCTAACCCTTTCCCTTTCAGGGAGCGGCCTGCTGTCTTTCAACAGAGAATTCAGGCTCTCTTTGCAATCGGATATCAATTCTCCAAGATCTTGCTCCCCCTTCCATTCTCCTTCTACATCCTGTGATCCTCCTTGTCGACTTTCATCTGTAAGATAATAAACTGATTGCTCTCGGAAATTTTTTCTAAAAACATAGGAAAGGAGAAGATATAAACATGGATATATGCCTGGGAACCATCATTCACAGACACAGTTTCTGTCACATGCAATCTGACTTTGAACGAGAGTGCAGACCTACAGACTTTGATAGATAGATAGATGGATAGAAAGTTTCTTTAAAAATCGACTTTCATGGTTATACAACCAAATCTGATCACTGTCGAAAAACATAAGGCATTACCATATACATGTCATCTACACTTAAAAATCTGTCAAGGTTCGTTGAAAAGTTTCATGAACTCTGGAATGGAGCGTTTTGTATATCTGCCATGTTTTACAGGCACAGGACAGAGCTTGAGTTCCCTAGAACTTACCTCTCATTCCGGTAGATTTCTAACATATTGGTAGGGGTGAGGGAGGGTTTGGGACTGGAGAGCGTGAGATAACATGGCTGAAAAGAAGTCGGTTCTTAGCTCTTTTCTGCGCTCCTGCAGTGTTTTGAAGTTAATGTCGGTCCACCACGAATCTTAAGGAGAGCCTGATCTTGTATTTTTTCCAATTTGTTTCTTTGTTCCTGCGATAATGAAAAATACCAAACAGGCCCTGCATATTCCAGGCTGAGTCTACTGAAGAAAGTAGAAACTCTGATATTATTGCTCATCCTTGGGCAACTATTTTGAGGCAATAGTTTTGTCTTTTGTATTTAGATATCCATTTTGTTCTTTGTTTTTATCTTAGTGTATCGTTGTCGTTTCTCTCGCAGTGTGTGTTTTCGTTTTCTTTTCATCTTATACTCCAACTGTTTTCATTTGATGGGAAATAAATATATACATACATACAGTAGGTGACTTTGTTTAATAGACTTTTGAACACTTTCTTTGCCTTTAACTTGTCTTGCTCTACCTTCCATTCTCTTTCTACCTCCTGTTGTCAGGGGTGGCCCGAAGAACTCAGGCCAGGGGGCTGAGACCACTCATTTTAACGACTTCCTGGATCGTAATATACGACTCGCACGTATCGACAAAAATGAACTGTTGCCACTACGCGGCAATGGCGAACATTCCCACACGAACAAATAATAGAGTGTAAAACTGTGTAAAACCGGTATAAAACTAGCTGCAATGCATCAGCTGAAATTACTCTTGTAATCAAAATTTGTGTATGACCTTCATAGCTTCAGCTTTACATTTCAGCTTTCGCTAAAAAAGAAAGCTTTCAACGCCTGTGCCGGGAGAACAGCCGTATTTTTCATCTGCCTTTGTCTAGAAAGATTCTAGCCTCTAATGGTTTCAAATCTAAAAAATTCCCAGCCTAATCGCGAAGTGAATGACACACCGTTCGAATACTACGAAATAGAGAATACTACGAGACTATACTAATAGAGAATACTACGAAATGCGCCACAGGCGACATTTTGTGAAACGCCGAGGAGCAGAGCGTCTTTTTGCGATCCCATTGAAAAGTAAAGAATAGCTATGAAATCACGACTCTGTTCATCGAAAAAAGTGACAAAATAGTGCCCATCAAAAACAAAGTAGATTTGCTCCGAACTAACAACAGAAAACGTAATTTTCACGTTAAAAACACACTTCCTCAGAAACAAAACGAGGAAAACAGATTTGCCAGTGCATTTAAGAAAAATTTGATCATTTGATCATTTCTGTGCAAAAACAAACACCGATTCACTAACGTAACAAACTTTCGTCTTTCGACCGATAGGAAGACTATATATTTCTCCAGTGCAGCATATTCAAGCACATCTGAAAGGTTTATATCTGCCTCAATCTTCATCTGCGACCATACCACGAAATTAGGTCCGAGTCTCTATACGCGACAGAAGAGGCTATACACAGCAAATAAAGAATGAGAAGTTCGCTTTAGAATAACTTCAAAATAAAAGAGATAGTTTTCGAGTTGTATGAGTGTCTTTGTCTTGAATTTTACGACGGCTTTTCAGATGTGCTTTAACACTAGCATACAGGGGCGTCACATATGGGGGGTGGGTGTCCCCCCCCCCCCGATTTTGTCGGCCGGTTGGTAAAAAATAGCTGAATCGGCGCGAAACGCCGCTATTTTTCGTAAAAACAGCAGATTTTTGTGAGTCAATTTTTCTTAAAAATGGTTGGTTTTTCTTAAAGTTAGTAAATTTTTAGTCAAAACAGTCGTTTTTTTTTATAAACAAGGGGTCGATAAAATGACCAGCCAGTCCGTTAATACCTTGCTCCTCCCCCCAAAAAAACGATTTGGATAGTAACACCTCTGCTAGCATAGAGGCCAAAAATGTACCTCCCGACTAGAAATAGCTATTCCAGCATCTACAGAACCCCTCCGGTCCTGGAAACGATTTTTGGGTGTATATTAAAATCTTCCTTGTCCTTTTCAAGCGTTGTTCCCACCTAATCCTTGCTTTGTAATCGACATTTTTCTTCTGTTCTGGGCACACTTGTTTTGCATGCCTCCTCATTTGAATTCCGATTTCTATTCTGTTTAAAAATTCTGTTCCTTCTTTTTTCACTTAGAGTCAAAGTTTGACCAACAATACTTGCACATAACCTTGTCTCTCGCTTTTGGTCTATAAGGTATATCAGTGTTATCCAGTCAGTCTTTACTTTAATAACTAACCTATTATAATTTTGACAGGCTAAAATCTGAAAGACCTAAGTGAGGCAGATATAAATCACATGGGAGTAGTACAAGTAGACGTATTGCTGCCCCCATGAATCATGTCTCCGACCCATCTGGGTTACGAAACCTGGTTTAAACGATTCAACATAGTTTTTAGGCAATGCCTTATGACTGAAGCTGTGCAGAGCCAAAATTAAATTGTTTTTTTAAACAACTAGGATTGTTTTTTACTGAAATGCTTGCCCGGAACCTCAGAGAGGCCAAAGTAAACGACTGATACAACTTAGCAAAAGGCAGGGGGGGGGGATCACCCCCAGTCAACCACAAACCCCTGATTTTTGGATACCCTATGCCAAACGCCGGATATGTCTAGCATTTGACATACCCTATGCCTTACGCTGGATACACTATGCCAGGTGATGGATACTGTAACTCACTGTAACCCAGTAAAATATTGATGATTTGAGTGAAGCTAAAAAATCAACCAATCAGAACTCCTTTCTATTGAGGTAGGTCAGGGTTAGGTTACCAACAGGTATCCAGCATTTGGCATAGGGTATCCAGCGTTAGGCATAGGCTATGCTAAATGCTAGATATACCCAGCGTTTGGCATAGGGTATCCAAAAATCAGGGATTTGTGCTAGACTGATCACCCCCACCAGACCCCCACCTTAGGGCAGCCTTAGGGCCACCCCTGCCTGTAGTTGGAGTCTCTCGGCTGTGACAAAATAAATTTCTTCTGAAAACAAAGAAGAAGATACATGGCTCCTTGCAGGTGAGCATCATTTACAGAAATGTTTGAAAAGAAAAATATCTTTAACTAGGAGGATTCAAGCGATATTTGTTTATCCAGTAGGTAACAATTAAATTAGCTTCAATCTAGTTCGTTTGTCATATTTGTTGGTTCCTTTTTAAGCCAGATAGATTATTCTGAAGGAAGTACTTCTCTAGAAATTTGAAATCTTGTCTCGGTTGGATACTACTCCTGTAGTCCTGTCTGTATTTACAACTGCAGTTTGATACTTTCCCCTTTTATTTGACTGTTTTCCGTACACCAAGGTATACAAAATTTAGAGTGGTTGAAAGATATTCAAATAACCTTCGGCACACCTCTATTGCGCTAGGACAATACTGAACAAAACTTGCCTCTTTGCTCAGTAAATTGCACCTTTGCTGGCTTCAGCCCATTGTCCAAAAGATCTTCCTTTTCCTGTTTGACAATGAGCAAAGCACACTGACTCAAATGTCCTAAAAGGCAGCGTTTATTTGGAAAGTGCTCCAGACAACCAGAACATTTAACAGCCATCTCCTAGAAATCAGCATGAAAACTGATTTTTATATTTTTTGCGTGTTTCCACTTTCCACCGATTTTTATTGCTCTCTAGCGGAAGAATTGAAAGAGCAAACAGAGATGCCCAACATTAGATGCCATTGCCAGAAATACTATTTCCTTCTTCTTTGGGTTGGGACCCTGGTGTCCGACTACAATCCTTATTGCTGCACGTTGGCTCAAACATAAGTACAAATTCGACCATTTAATTCCAGCGACAGTTTCCATTATGTTCAAAGAGCAGAGCAAAATAACAAAGGGAGTAGCGCAAAGGCTTGACAAAATTGACACATACTCTAATGGCAGCGATACTAGCACCATTAGCGATAGAGAACGTCTCTAATGAAACTCATTCAGCCGTTCACCAGCACTGGATCTGGTAACTTCATATTCTGAAGATAGCAAAAAAAAATGATAAAGCCTTCATTGATTTCTTTATGTATGCAGACCGCACCTTTGCCTTATTAAAAATTTCTAAACCCGCAAGTTTGTCTCGCTTTAAATGCCGCAAGTGTAGTGGGCGGCGCTACAACCATGCCACGTTTGCAAAGCATGGAAAGCATAGGTCTTGGCGCTACTCGCTAGTGTTATTTTGCTCTGTCAAAGAGCTACTAAGCATCGCACTGGATTAAGTGAATTTTTTTAGTACGGGAAAAGACGCTTTCCAGACTGTGGAAGGTTGTTAGTAGACTAGAGTTCGATGCTCTTCTCCTTCCTAACTGTGAACAGGAACCCCCCCCCCAAAAAAAAAAAACACAGACAAATATAAGTTGATTTTTCGTTTGTTGTCGTGATATCGGAATAGTCAGTAGATACTTTTTCAAGTCTTCCTGGCAATGCGTTGTATGCAGAACATTTTCAAAATCACCACAGATCCCATCCCAAGTGTTGTTGTTGAAACTGCGCATCCTTGTGTTATCTGTTATGAAACATCTGACAGTGTAGCAGAGCGAAAGATCAGTCTCGGAAAGCGAAGCAGCTTTTAGTCGAGTCGCAAGAGCACAAGGTGGATAAAGCTTTTCAGACGGCCAAAATTGCCATTTATTTTGGTCTAAACTAAGTTGTATCGGAATTCGACACAAGGGTGACGTCACACCCATTTGATTTAGTTTACGTCAAAAAAAGAAAATCTTAGTTGATTCCTATTGGTGAATTTATGTCGATAGAGCCGAGCGGCCAGCGAGGCACCGGTAGCGTTTACTTTTCTAAAACGACCTAGGGACAATCAAATCCAATGTGGGGTCCTCAATTGCATGACGTCACTATGTATATCACGACTGTATGGAATTCCGATACAACTTAGTCCACACCTGTTGCTCGTACACTTCATTTTGCTGGAGCTTCGAACAAACCTTAAGGCGCCGTTATTCTCACCGTTCTCTGGGGAATCGAGGGGAGCGGCAAGAACAGATTCTGCGGAAGCAAGATACAATGAGAACATGGGATCTTGTTCGAACAAATATTCAGGTGACGGAATTAATGTATAAAAGCTATGATCCACTATATTTTCACTTTTGTTTGTTCTGACAATTTACTTCATTTTACAATTCTTTTATTTACAAATAGAAAATTCGTACCTCAGTGAAATAGATGACTTTTTCAAAATTAGTTACATCCCATAACTAAACTTAGCATCTGATTTTCAAATACCGACAACACCAGCAATTCCCAAAATTGATTCCCCGCCGAATCTGAAACCGAGTCCTTTCTTGATGACGGTGATGATCCCATGGGTCATCGGACGTAATCCAAACCTTACTCCCAAACAAGAACATAGATAAGGTATATTTGTTCAAACAATGTTTACAACGGCTACGTCAGCTACGATTCTTCATCAGCGATATTTCGGCCCTTCTTGGCAAGGGTCCTCGTCAGGCGGTCAAACTTCTGGTTCAACTTCGGGGAAGGAAACAAACCTGTAATCGAAGTTGAACCAGAGGATTGACAGCCTGACGAGGACCCTTGCCAAGAAGGGCCAAAATATCGCTGATGAAGAATCGTAGCTGACGTAGCCGTTGTAAACATTGTTTGAATAAATGTGTCAAAGTCAGCTTGGGCTTAATATGCCGCGAGTACGGGTGCTTAAAGCAGCATATTTGGAATCTTTACGGGATGAAATGAATCAAGTGATTCTCGGGCGTCAAAGGTAAAACAAATTTTGGACCAGTGTGGCGTTAGCTCGCTTTGGAATAATGAGGAGGGGCAGAGCGAAGGCCGTATCTAGGAATTATTTCGGACGGGGGAGCTCTCTAATCCGAACCTTACTCCCAAACAAGAACATAGATTAGAAATTATTAAGTCAAGACCAGAAGCGTCACGTATGGGGGGAGGGGGGTGGGAGCCTTCACTAGTGTTTTGGACTCTCGGAAAAGGAAAAAATTAGACGGCAGGAAGCGGCGAATTTTTTTTGAAGAACGGTTGATTTTCTGAAAAACTGTCAACTTTCGTGAGGGTAGGTCCTCTTTTCCCCTAACATATTGAATAGTAACGACTTAAGTTATGGTAAAGTTTATCTAGAAAACCAAATCCATTTCACCTGTTTTTACTGGCAACATTAACATTAACCGTAAAGCAATGCTGGAAGAACTCGAAGAATCGGGAAACATTCAAAGACTCCCTCCCCCCACACGGGTTGAATCATGTCTGGAGTCTGTTCGTATCTTAAAGTTCACATATTCGGCTTTTCATTTCATCTTTCGCTAAAAAGCTAAGCTTACAATGATTGTACTCAGTAACAACCCAGTAACAGTAACAGTACCGAGAGAGAGAGAGAGACAACATTTAATATATAATGGAATTTTACAAAATAAAATAAAATTTCAGTATCGTAACAGACCTGCCTGTGGCAGGATTCGATAATTTAATCACTTAGCATAATTATATTGGGAACAAAAAAGAAAAGGGAAAAAACAAATGTAATACTATACACAAACAACAGTGATCCGGTGACATTGGGGGGGAGTTGGAAGGTGGAACCGTAAATCTTGGAAAACGCTTAGAGTGGAGAGATCGAAATGAGACTTGGTGGAAAGAACAAGTACAAGTCTTAGATACGTGATTGACATAACCAAAGGATCCGATCACTCTGAGAGAGTTGGGGGGGGGGGGGTCCGAATTTCTAGTGATTCGGCGAGTTCGGTACTTCCTGATGTGCTAGGACGATGAATCTTGGCAGGCGTGCCAGGAACCCGAACAGATTGACTTGAGAATAGTCGTTTACCCGATCCTACCATCTGGGGACGGGGGGACTGGAGGGAGGGGGAATCCGAAAAATGAAGTATTTTTAACCTATGAACGGGTGATCTGATCTCAGTGAAACTTGATATATAGAAATACCTCGTGTCTCAGACATCCCAGTTCAAATCCAGACCGGATACGGTTAAATTGGGGAAGTCGAAGGGGGTAACCGGAAATTTTCGGAAATAGAGAGATCGGGATGAAACTTGGTGGAAAGAACAAGCACAAGTCCTAGATACATGATTGACTTGACCGGACCCGATCCGTTCACTGTGGGGGAGCTGGGGGGGGGGGTCTGAATTTCTATTGATCGGGCGAGTTCGGTACTTTCTGATGTGCTAGGACGATGAAACATGATAGCGTGTCAGGGACACCGAACTGATTGACTTGAAAACAGTCGTTTCCTTGATCCTACCATCGTGGAATTTGTCCCTTCTTTTGTCAAGTTCTTTAACAATGGATTTACAGTTGATCCTAATCTTTCCCTTAGATTTTAAGGTCATTTGTATTTTGGTTATTTTAGGGTAATGGTTGTTAATTGTAAATATTATTAATTTTGACACTAAGATTAAGTGATATTAATCATTGTACTTTTATTGACAAGTTATGTGACATGACAGACGAATGGCCAGTTGTGGGCCGTAGTGTGATATGTGATTTAGCTCTATATATATTATTCAGTTTCAAATGTTATAGCCTTAGTGTATAAATTGTTGACGTAAAATCAACTAGTCGGCTTACGCCGTTTCAAGATTTTAATGAATAAACTAAATTGAATTGAATTAAATTAAATCCAATGACTTTGGCGGGAGCCGGAGGGGGGAACTGGAAATCTTGGGAAACGCTTAGAGTGGAGGGATCGAGATGAAACTTAGTTGGAAGAACAAGCGCAAGTCCTAGATACATCGTTGACATAAACGGACGAGATTCGGGCACTGTGGGGGAGTAGGAGGGGGAAGGGGTAGTTCTGACGATCTCGCGAGTTCAGAACTTCCGATGTTCTAGGACGATGCAACTTGGAAGACATATCAGGAAATAGATCAGGCTGACTTGAGAATAGTCGTTTCCCGATCCGACCATGATGGGGGCTGCGAAAAGTTTATGACAAGCACAAAAACCAAACGAATCGACAAAATGGGATGCAGGTTGGACAGTGCCGAGTTTGAGCGACCTTGATTTGTTATTCGGCGTCCAGACAGGATCCGGCCAAGGTGGGGTGGGGGAGGGGAAGCGGGACTCGGGTATTTGCAGATAGGCTCTGTTCCAATTCCAGATAAGTCAGAAATGCGACGTTTATTTTTCCGAGTCGTATTCAGCCACGGTGGGCGCAGTTGGAAATTTTATGGCTCGCATAAGGGTCAAACAAGTGGAGTGATTTGAATGAAACATGGATGGTACACAGAACATATGCCTTAGAGCTTCGAACCGAATCTGACCACGGTGTCTGGATTTACCGGAAGTTCTCCTAATCAGATTCGGCCGCATTATATGGGGAGTTGGAAGGGGGTACTGGAAATCTTGGGCACGTTTAGCGACACATCGAGTGGATTTCTTGGGTTGAAACTTGGAAGGTTGGCCATGGCTTGGCGGAGATGTTCAGACTTGAGTGAAACTAGATATCCTTTGGATTGCGGTGTGTTTTGTGAAATTACTTGTCCCAGGTGAATCCAAGCACAAAGAAGGGTGAACGAAATGTCATCTGATGATACCAGATGTCCTTCTCAAGGACCCTGTGAAAGAATGCTATAACAAGTTCAGTGTGTCATGATGAAGATGAAGTCGCAGAAAGTTCGTATACATGCGATTTGCCTTACCACGCAGATTTCGAAGAAAATCTTGCGAAACGAGCAAGGATTGACACACCGAATTTGCCTGCAGACAAACAGAAAACAGACAACATTAAAAGACAGATGACAGTGCAAAGCGGTCGTGAACATTCTAATTCGTGTGGTCCGTCATCCAGTCGAAACGATTTTATTGCAGGCATGTGTGACGATGTTGAACTTTTTGAGACTTTCGATGTCAAAGCATTAGCAGGTTGAAAGTGTGGTGACTTGCGCTACGAAGGCAATTTCTTTTGCAGGTTGTTCCTGGCATCGGCAATAGAGACATCCGTGAAAACTAACTAGATGATTCGCCGACTAAAGTGTTGCTAGCAGCACTTTGGTTTTGTTTCTTCACTATCGGTTAAAGGCTGGAGTTGTCAACCCATCAAGGTTTTCAAATGGTGCGTTTCAAGAACATTTTTTTCTGAACTGATGACATAATCCGTACTCACATGGCTATCCATCAGCGTTGGAAACAAACAGAATATGGGAAGTAGGGACTAAATTGACTTTGCAGCCAGTTGACCTTTGTCCTTTTCAGTCCTAGACATTATGACTGGTGAAAACTTTGAACATTATCTTATACAGACTAGTTGGTAGGAATGGTATGTAAAGCTATCCATGACTTTTCAGGTTCAGGATACCATAGATGTCACTCTACTAATTATTGCGAAACTAGGTTATTGTTTTACATTTGTTTCCGTTAGGTAAAGACTTGATTCTAAATTACATTGATAGACCATTGAGACTATTCTTAGCTCAGATATATAGAGATCGAGTAAAATGTGCACTAATTTGCACAAGTTTCTAGCCCCTCATGAACTCCTTCTGGTAACCGATTCTTATTTACAAGTGATTATTTGAAGGTGAGAAAAAGGGCGAGCTAAGCCAGCTGCTTTCGTTTATGACTGGGGATGGGGACATTCCCGTCGGAGGCTACGGTAAAAAGATTGCGGTTAATTTCCACGCGAGGTGGGACGAAGGACATGCGAGAATTCTTCCAGGGCGCCTTCCTTGGGCCAACACTTGTGCTTCGTCCATGTCGTTGCCGAAAGGCGTGGATGATGTTGACGACTTCACCGACGTCATAAATGAGGGATTCATTGGTTTCTACATAGTCTGATCCAGCTAGAGCTCCAGAGAAAGTAGTTTTATGTGTAAGTCGTCAACATCATCCACGCCTTTCAGCAATGACATGTAGTTTTAATTTGGTTGTACTGGCTGTCAAAGTCCACGATATGGCAAGGTTGTGTACCTATTTTCACCTGACAGGTTGCAAATGTAATCCCGTGGAAATAGAACGAACATAGAAAAGTAACATCTCACCTTACGCTTTATCTCTTACATTACGCCGACTCTTTCACACATGCAGTGGACGCATTCCGACTACAAACGTAAAATCGAAAACTTTGTTTTATTTCGCTGTTTTTTAATCGGTTTTTGTCAAAGAATACGTCATGGAACAAAGCAAATGACCGTGTTTCAACAAACAAAAAGATTTTAGTCGTCCAACGGAATTTAATATAAACTATGGCAAAAATTTGTTTGGTATGTAGCCCTAGTTTAAGTATTCTTAATGTCCTGCAGAGTCTTTGCCCCATAGTCATAAAAGATAAATTTGTAGTTTCCCCATGCGTGACCAAGACAAAATAGGATCCAGTTCAAAACTAGTTTAAGAATTTGATACTCATTTCCAGTCGTTTGGCCAATGTGGGCTATATGATGAATAAGGTGTTATTTTTTTTCCTCATTGATCCAATTTTATTTAATTTCTCCCTACACGATGCGTTTCTTAAATGGGAAAAATTCCAACTCAAGGTATTTACGTTACGGAGAAATACGTAGACTTTTTACCTGTGCGCAACGTCCTTAAAGGACCCCTCTTGCTTATTCTGCCTTTTATAATATACTTAGCTCCAATATGGAATCATAAGCTTCTAAAATCCCCACCTTTCTCCATTGTTTCGTTTCGTAACTACGAATTTTTAGCGCTTTTTCGGCCTTGCCGAGTTTTCCCGTCACACAACGAAAAGTTTGCCTGAATCTTCATTGTCCGCTGACAACTCTTTAACACCTTAGGATGTGATAATCTTCTGCTTATTACTTCTTTTATTTGGTTAGTTTTCCCACTTTTTAACCAAGGCACGTTCAGTTTTCAAATTTTGTGCGCCCAGCTGCCGCGTCGGAGAGCAGGAAGGCTGGATAGATTCGATAACCACTAACAAGAAAATCGCTAGTTTCTGGTGGAAAGTAATAGTATTTTCGGAAAGGTTTTTTTCTGATCCATTTTATAGGGAAAAGATCATTTCTAGTAAGAGTTGTGCTGTAAAGGCGAAAGGACTACGTAATAGCTTTTTTTTTCAGTCAGAAGAGACCTTAAGGAGCCAGGTTTTAAGAATTACTGCCAGTAGAGTAAAGTTGGTTTGGTCTGTAAGTTGTTTTCTTGCTTGTATAACTTGTATTCGAAGTAACGATTTCTCACTAGTCGGCAGTTTTAATACTTTTTCCAGTGTCGTAATTTTTAAATTTTTGCAGTCACAGTGAAAGGTTACAGCTAGGGCCAAGAGCTCATGTGACACTATCTAGAGAAAGAGAAACGGTGAGCGTTCTGTTGTTTTTCGCGGTAATCGCCTTATTGTTTAAACGGTAAACCATTAAGACGTGTGTTTTGTAGAAAACCAATAATCTCTTAGGCGCCAAACCCCACTACGTTCCAGCCAGCAGTTCATTATTTGGATCTTGTTAACTGCCAATGTCCTTAAACTTTGAACCTGGTTCTGAAGGTTGAACTTTGTTTCAAGAATTACTGCCGGTAGAGTAAAGTTGCTTTGGTCTGTAAGTTGTTTTTTGCTTGTATTCGAATACTTCTTCCAACCTCGTAATTTTTATATTTTTGCAATCACACTAAAAGGTTACAACTATATAGAGCCAAGAGCTCATATGCCACTTCTTACGAGTAGGCGCTGCAAGAAATTATCGCTTCCAGCCAACCTATGTTCGGACCTAGAAAAAGGATGTCTAGTTTTACTCGAGTCTGAGCGATTTCTGGCATCGCCTCCAATCATCTAGAGCAAATGACTTTTCTACCTTCCAAGTTTAGATCCGCTCGATTGATCCCTACTATACGTTCGAGATCCGGATTCCCAGATCTGGAAGGTGTCATAGAGGCAACATATTAGAGACCCAATAAATATGCAACTGAATGGAGTAAGAGAAAAAAAAAGAGTGGTTGACAGCAGTGACCGGAGACATCAGGAAATGTGGAAGAACGTAAAGAATCCGGAAGGGTTGTATTTACGCTGCGGAAGCGCCAGATGTCTTGAAGGTAGAGCCGGGTACGACCTTCCAAATTCCGGAACCTCGCATGCCCAACGTACCCGACTTCCAGACAGCCGTTTCCCCAATAGGTTTCTTCCAGTTCCGGTAGATCTTACGAAGTACTTTCTCTTACCACCTATCAAGTTTCGCTCGAACCTGATTATTTTCGTAGAATTCTGGTCATCCCCTCACCGAGCTCGGATCAGGCTCGGACCCTAAATTATATCATCTACTTCATATGACCTCTCCACTTTCCCAGTTTCATTCAAACCGCTTATACATTCGTTTGACCACTATGCGAGAAACTATATTTCTGCCCCCCCCCCGCCCAACTATCCCCACTGTGACCGAATGTGACTCAGATACATATATGTCGCATCTACACTTCCCGTCCATCAAGTTTGAATCGAATTGGACCATATTTGCTAATTTCCGGTTTCCGCTTCATTCATCCTCCTGCCGTTGCCGAATCCGGTCCGGACGCCATATAATAAATCTAGCCGCATAAACTCGGTACTCTCCAACTTGCATCCCATTGGCGCATTCGTTTTTTTGGTGCGCGTCACAGAGTTTCCAGCCCCCCCCCCCCCCTCCAACTCCCCCAACCATCGTTCGGATATACGTTTTGCATAACTAGGTCATCAGATCTTATCACCCATAAAGTTTCATTTAAATCAAAAAGTTATCAATGTCTCAAGATTCCGGATTCGCCCTCCCTCGACCCCCCCCCCCCCCCCCCACGATGGTCGGATCGAGGTGACTATTTCCAAGTTAATCTTTTCGTGCCCCTGACCTGCCTGCCAAGTTTCATCGTCCTAGCTTATGTGGAAGTGCCAGAACTAGCAAAACCCGGACCGACCGACGGACGGACAGACATTGCTGAAAAAATCATTGCTTAAAAAGTTTAGGTCATGAAATCCTTCACAGAACGAGCTTAGCAAGATGAAAATTCTTCTTGCAGTTGTCTCCTTCTCTTTTAGCTACGACACTCTTGGTGTCAGGATCCGAGTTCGTTGACTAATTTGACCAAGCCCACCGAAGCCGCTGATTGGCTGCTGGCTCCCAAATGGGGAGGAGTTAAGGTGAGACGTTAGCAGGTCCTTCTCTTGGACTGAGTGTCACTTCAATGATTCTAGCAGGACTGTCATGACCCTGCTTTTCTGTCGACACTCCAGTTCTGTCTTCGACGACTTGAGAATTCGCCTAAATAGAGAATTAATTTAGGACGGTATGTAATTTTGACCTGACTTTTGTTTATTTTATTAATGTAGTTTATTTATTGTTATCAGATAATTAATATTGACCTGTCGAGTTGATTGATATTGATTGAAGTGTCTGTATTTGTATTGACATATCCCAAGCTATTTTTATGTATTTAAAGATATTATGGATTAAATCATCATTTATTCATTTATATTTATTATTATAAGAACGCTACAGCGGGCAGATAAAGCAGACCGTTTCTTCACTGCTTTCAGTTTCAAAACTATTTCTACATACCTTAATAACTTTCAGAAATTCAAACCCCCAGTGAAAAACGGCTGGAACTGAAAGCAGTGAAGAAATAGTAAAAACTTTTATTACATGCGGGACCATGGGATTGCAAAACCTACGTGAAACAACGGACAAGTTTCATCGAGAAATCCAGGCAAATATTTGTTTGCGCATTTTTAGGCTTCCGGCACTAAGCATTTCCGATTCTGAGACAGAAATCACGCTCACTAGTCAAGACGAGTCCGAGTCCTCGAGTCTTTAAAGGGAAAACCATATTTTTCATATAGCCTACAGAAATCAGTATCATCAATAAGTTTCAAATGGCAAGGTTCTGCTTATTCTTGAGCCTAATTAGAAAAAGTACGACGGTTACACGGAGCGTGTTCCACCCTTCTAACAATAGTTACTAATAGTTACTATTTCCGTTCCATCCTCACGAAAAGTTACTACGCTGACCGTTCCAACCTTGTCAGAATAGTAACTAATAGTTACTATTTGCTTACCATGCTCGGGACCGTAGTAAGCGTAGTAACTACGCATCTCTGTAACGTGATTGGTCGGATTCGCACCTGGCGTGAGATTCTGCTGGAAAATAGAAAAATCGTTCCAGCCTTGACGGCGAAAAGCCAGAATTCGTGACGTCATGCGTAGTAACTACGGTAAGTAGGATGGAACACGCTCACGATGTCTTACATTAGTGACGTCAGCCAAATATAAAATAGGTAAATAATTAGTAGGCCTAATTATTAATAAAATATACAGTCCAGTTGTTAATCAACCATTCTACATATCCATTTTGGTTTGTATTTGGTCCTAAGTGCGAACAACAGGCTAACGTAATAGAAATAGATATTCCTTCTTCCGAAGCTGACTGCGAATCATATTTGACGGTGCAAAACAGATAAGTCTGCTACATTTTACTAGAGCTACATTTCGGCCCTTCTTGGTGAGGGTCCTCTTCAGGTTCAAGCCGCTCAAGCTGGAAAATCAGCTCCAATACAATGTAGCTGATTTGATTTATCCGTTTTGCACCGTCAAATGTAATAGAAACATGTATTTCTTGACTAACGATGAATGTTTAACACTTTCGGTTGGCCGTATCTGTAATCTGATGGGATATTTCAATTCAGCACATAAAACATCCGAAATGTGTTTCCGATGAAGAAAACACTAAGCCTTAAGAAAATCAAGAATTTCAGCTAAAAAATAACTAACAAAGTACAAAACGTAAAAAAATGAATTTTGCGCGCCACTAGGTTTCTTAACTTTTGATATGTTGTTCAGTATTTTATCTCTACACGACGGTGTAAAAAATTATTTCTGTTGCAATTTGTTTGGGATTAAACCTTATATTGACTGTAGGTACTAAAAGTTCAGGTATGGATTCAGCATTCACGTTTACTCCAATATCCCATTTGACTTCAGAAAGGTCTTTTACTTCTTTTTTTTCAGTTTCTTTCACTCGACCTTGCTTACGGTCCTTCGACCCCACCGACCAGCAACTAAATTGCCGATCGCTCTCTACGGGTTCAGAATGGCTATACCAGATGATCTTCACTTCACGCGTAGTACCCGTTGTTTTCGGCGTTCGTACTGTTAGCCCGGTCTTAAAGTTCAGGGTGGAGAATGTGGTCCACCAGTCTCACGGCCGTTTTGAAAACCGAACACACCAGTCTCACTGTTTCGAACCACCAGTCTCATAAAAATGGCGCCGGGAACCAGAAGTCTCGGAAACGAGACCAACAGTCTCAAATTCAGACCAACAGTCTCATCGATTTCCATTTTTTTTAGAGTAAAAAAGTGTTTTCTTTGTTTTTCTCTGTCAGTCCCTTGAATTACGCGCTTGTGACAGCACGACAGATAGAGTGAAGCTTGGGCTTTCAATACATGTATTCATCTCTGCTATTGGCTTGGTACTTCTCAGTGAGTAGGGCTCTGAAAAAGCAAACAAATTTATTTTTTTGTTTTCTGTGTTGTTTAATAGAATTCTGCTACTCTGCCAACTACAACAGGTAAAGTGAAGCCTGGGCTTTCAAACGATATATGAGTCACTGTTACTGGATTAACCAAGTGTCACATTGGGTTGATTTGAAAAAAATGTTTTGTTAAACAAATGTAATTTCTAGTCTGTCTATGCGATTTCTTCGAATTTTCTAGCTTTGCGACCAGTTTTGGTAGATTTAAGCATGAGTTTTCCACAGATCCATGTATCTCTGATACTGGCTTAGTCAGTTTGTTGTTGACGCTTCGATGTTTACTTTAGACTTCATTTTGTACCTATTATGCAACCTTTTACACCCTAGCTTCATGCAGGTTTTTAGAAACAAAATATAAGCTGCGTTTTTTTGGATGTAGTTTCGGCGTAGTTTCGCTTAAAAGTCGTTTTATTTGTGCATTCCATTTGCTGTAGTTTCGAACCTGAAACTACGGAGCTTAAATTACAAACTACCTCGCCGAAGTAGTTTGGTGTAGTTTGACTTTTCAGAAACAAGAACTCAATAAAACGCAAGTAAGACAAAACAAGAGCCAAACTACAAACTTGTACGAAACAAAAGTGAATCCAATAAAACGCAACTATAATAGATTCGGTAAAAATCGGGTACCGACTCTGTAGATTTTACCGGGTGGGTTCCGGACGCCTGTGTTCGGACGTGGTGGTTTTCCGGTTAAAGGGTGCAAAAGCAACTAACTATACATCCGCTGTAATAGTACGAACACACGAGCTGCGTTCGTTGCACTCCGGGCTGTCTCTGGTGCTTAGTCACCAGTGTCTGGTTCTTCCCTTAAAACGAGTTCTTTTGGTTCACCTGTGAGTTGATGAAAACCGGCTAACTCCTCGCTGCAGCAGGGCTCACGAGCAGGTTCTGGTTAGTCCGCACCGGTGAGATAAAACCGGACACTGGTTAGTGCAAAAACGGGTTATAAGACTGGTGAGAAGTCACCAGTGGATGCAAAAACGGCTTATAAGAAAAACCGGAGACCACTGGTGAGAACTCCCGTGACAAAGAACGCAGCCACGGTTAGGATCGAGAGCTCCTAAGGCGTATTCTCGCCGTTCCCCGAGGACTCCTCGGGGAATCGAAAGGAACGGCGAGAATACAGGGAGTCACTCCACGCGGACTCCGCGTACACAAACAGCGAGAACACGGGGAATGCTTCCAAAATGGATTTTGTTCGAAAAAGTCATATGCTGTTGACGAAATTAGTCGGGATCCACTTTATTTTTGGTTTTGTTTATTCTGATTGTTTTTAATTAATTTTACATTGCACCAACACCAGCAAAAATTGATTCCCCTCCGAATCTGAAAGGGAGTCCTTTTCGATGATGGTGATGATAATCGGAGCACTCCCTGTCGGTGAGGACTCGCGAGAATACGGGGAGTGAGTCCCCGGGACAAACGAAAACACGGGGACTCCTCAAGTGGAGTCCTCGGGGAACGGCGAGAATACGCCTCTAGACTGGAATTCCTGCCCAGATTTTCAGCACAATCATCTCTTCCGTATGAAAAAGTTGAAGTTTGCCAACTTGCAGGAAATAGGGCCGGATCATGTTGCCGGTTGTCTTGGCTGTGCCGCAAATGAGGCTGATACTATCAATTTGCGTTTCGTTCGGGGTTTGTCTCCCCATTTATGCAGCGTTTACAAGTACAGGAAAACTTGAACAGAATCCGATCTTGGTGACAAGATTATGTTTGCATGCAGAGGGAAAAAAAGAAATTCTTCAAACCAGGAAATCTGACATAAATAAATTCACTGGCCAATAAAAACATGTTCTGAGAGCATTTATGACATCAGCACTGATGACTGCTGCTCTCAAAAGCTAGCTAGACTTTTTTTTAGCACTTTTTACCAGCGCCGCCGACAAGATTCCTTTCAAGTAGACCGGAATTCCTTTCAGCATGAAAGGATTTCCGTCCCGCTAGACTTTTTTTCTACTCGTCTTCACGAACGGAATCCTTTCGAGTCGAGCGGAATTCCTTTCTACTCGACGGGATTTCTTGTCCGTGTAAACTCTACATTAGTGTAGGCCTATAGCGTTTGGTTCCTTAGTGTTGCTATTTTCTTTTCTTACTTTATATGGCCGTTGTTGACCGTTGCTGATTTAAGAAAACAAACAAGAAATGAATGGAGTGAGAAAATGTGCTCGACTGATGCCTTATATTTATTCGACTCAATATATATATATTTATTCGAATTGCCTGCACATTTAGCCTATTCGTTGCAGAATCTGTTGTGGCATTCTATGCTCGTGTTATGTCTTTAAATTATTTTGCATTTACATTTTGAATGCCACGATGTTCTCGAACAAACCGGACAGAAACTGCCAACAATTGGAACTTAAAAGCCATTACGCATTCCATACTTACATACTTTGTATTCGCATGTGCACTGAATTTGCGCTTTGTATGCCACGCTCTATAAGAAACCGAACAAAAAACTGCTAATTATATGCACTTGTAGTCCATGACAGTTGCTAGCCGGGTGCTGAAAACCAAGATCCCGAAATCCAGCTGACGGACTGGATTTTGTACCATACGGGAAAGTTGAAATTTTTTCAGATGGATGATGAAAGTGCAGAAAATCGGTCTGAATCTCATTATAAATTATACGACATCAACATCTTGAATCAAAAATTAATTCCACATTATCTAACGTCGGACAAAAACAATCTCTAGGCTCTGTTTTTGACGGGGAAGACACGGTTCAATTATGTTCAGAAGAATGAAATTTCTAGTTAAATGCCTATAAAACTCACATATCTCCTATTGCTATATTACGATCGTATACACTATTTCCATCAATTTATGTTTAACTGAATAGGCTTGAAGTCACGCTGAAAATGCCTTACTGTGGATCTTGTCCAGTTCTGTAAATGATGTATCTTCGTACTTCCCACCAAGCTCCATCTCGGTCCCTCCAGTGTAAGCATTTCACGAGATTTTCGGTCCACCGTCAAACTCCCCTTACAGTTATTGCATTCGGTCTTGGACTGAAACGGAACATATGAGACAATTGTTTTTGCCACTTAACAAATTTCATTCACATACGATCACTCTGATATGCATGATCATCGTCCTAGCTCATCTGGAAGATCACCGCCAAACAGACAGACCGACGGAGAAGCGATCAGTAGATGGCACTTAGAACGGAGCAGCAAGTGCCTTGGAAATAATAAAATGTGTTGATCAGTCACCGAAGATGAAGGCAACCCAGTGTTAAGGTGCCCTCCTGCTCGTTTGGTTCTCACTGGATGGTGATCACAAGATAGTGTCTTTATTCTCTGCAGGTAATACACTGAATACTTACAACAAGTGAAACATATATATATATTAAACACTCAATGACGCTTTTTACGAAAACACGTTTCCACGGATGGGTTAGGCCTTCACTTTCACCACTTGTTCTTTTCTGGGCCACCAGGCTCATTGCTGCGGTAAATAAACAACTAGATGACGCAACATAGGCTGAGAAATCTAAGTTCTTTATATCTCGCTAACAACCCTCCCGGCTGCGGTGAAAGGTTCGGCATTACCATAGTTTCTGATCAGCTCCAACAAAATTAACACTTTTAAAACTTCTGGTGAGCACCCGTTTGCCACTTCTTCCGGCGAGTCTTTGGTCGGCACATGAGGGCATCACTGCTCACTTAAAACATAGTTACACTAAAATTATATTTACATCTTATGTTGGGGCTGTTCGGAAGCTGCATCTTTGGATGGTGTTCTAAGGTTGTCTAATTGGGCAGCATTTGGGAGGCTTGGTGGTATGGCTGGTGTTCGTTGAGAGGAGAGGAAAGTGGCGCGGTTGGATGGCTGAGATGGACAGGCGGCTGGACTAACGGTTCATTCTCCTTTGCTGTAAGTAAAATTTCCCGGAAAAGCTTGATTCTTTTGTAATAGAAGAACACGACATACGCAATTATAGCAGTTACGAATAGAGAGAAAGCGGCAGTACCGAGACCAGAATAACTAAAGTAAGTTGCATGGGAGTATTTTTCAAACTCAGCTCCCTCCCCTCTAGGAAAAAAGACAGAATCGCCAGTTCTAATGGCATTGTCTAATTGGTTCAGAGATACTTCTAGATGGGACTCGGATAGTTTCGGATGAAAGTCTTTAAATTTATCCAGTTCCGAGCTCCATTTAGCTTTCTGTTCGTCTGTGTTCGGTCTGTACACCGTAGAAAAGGACTGCTTCACCCCTAACATTGAACATAGCTCTTTCATGAGCGAGCTTCGCCAAGATGCGTGTTGATCCGAAAAAATAATTCGCGGCAAGGAGAAAATTGAAAGAACGTCTTTCCATAAAACTTGAGCAAGGGTTGCTGCCTGTAAATTCTTTACTGGCCTAGCAATAAGGAATTTGGAAAAATTACAAAAAATGATGAGAACATGGTTACAACCATTTCGTGTTTGCTCCAGTGGTCCGAACGAGTCAATAAAAATCACTTCAAAAGGTTTACTACCTTGGACATTCTTTCCCATTTCATATCTTAACCCTAGTCTGTGCTTCCTTCGTTCTGCACAGCTAGGACAATTTGCACAAAACCGCTTTGTTATTTCAATTCAATTCAATTCAATTCAATTCATTTATTTGTATCCGCCAAAGCTGGCGAGTAGAAAAAAATATAATAAAATTCATACAATCGGTCTACAAACTAGTAACTAGACCATATACTTTCATAAAAAACTCTACGTCATTTAAAAAACAATTAGCCTACACTATCCTAAATGAAGTCTACCTAACACTTTAACCAAAATACAATCAACGCAACGCATCGGACAAAGTGTGCTTTATGGAATAAATTTTTGAAAAAAATGTTTCCCGTTTCTTTTTCAAAATATCAATGGGGTTTTTAAAACCATAATTATCCATCATAAAAGAACTGGATTGGTATTTCGAAAACCGGCATAAAAATTCCCAAAATTAAAAAAAGTAGTTTTGATACGCGATAAATTTGATAACGTTAAAAAGGGTAAAAAAGAAGATGCAAGCAAAGCCTGTGGAAGAGCAACAGTGTTAAAAATCTGTGCAAGATTGCGTCTAGATAGGAAATCCCTAAGACAAATCACCGCCCCGAAACTAGCAGAAATACGCGACTCCACATCTTTTACTATTAGAGCCCTCGTTAACGTCAAAGTCGGGCCATAAGGGATTCCCAGATATCTCAAAGACTCACATGGTTTTTTTATTGAATTACTTATACGGACAGATACTTAAAGAGAAATTTGTTCAAGGGGTTTTGGACCAAAAACCATAAACTGGCATTTTTCAGGTCGAAAAATCAGGCCATATTCATTAAAAGACTTAACTAGATAATTTACATTATTCTGAAGGCCCGATAGACAACGGCTAATAAGGAGTATGTCGTCAGCATACGCTATAAGAGAAGCTAGGATACCTTTACCATAAATAAAAGAAGACTGTACACCATCAAGACATGCAGCGATAGTTATATTGAAAATCACTGGAGAAAGAATCCCACCCTGACGAAGACCCCGGTTTAGAACAACATCAAAATCAGTGAAGGAACCCTTCCAAAGAACTCTAATTCGAGAAGCTCCAAACCACCGACGCAACATGAGTACTATCCTCACTGGTACACCATTCTTCAACAAAGATCTAAGGGCCCAAGCGTGGATGATACTATCGTATGCTGAAGCAATGTCTAGGGCTAATACATATAATCTATTACTATAACTACAAGAACTCAAAATACGAGACAGAAGAGTGTGAGCTACATCAATATTCAACCCTTTCCTGAAACCAATTTGATTCAGACCTTGATTAGAACTACCAAAATACGGGAGGAGTGTTAGCTCAAAAAGTTTACTCATTTGACAAGAAGTAGTTATTGGACGGAAAGATTTACAATCATTTGGGTTACCTCCTTTCTTTAATAGGGGGGTAGTTGTGGATTTTAAAAAACTCGACGGAACCAAACCGGACTTAAGTATAAAAGTAAACAGGGATGCAATCATAATAATAGTATTGTGTGAAGCCCATTTTAGATGATTAGCATGTAAACCATCACAATCTAAAGATTTTTTGCTTTTCAGTTTTCTTATAGCTTCTTTTACATCATCTACTTCAATTTTAATATCCGATATTACATGCTTAGACAATTCTTCTTCAAATTCAGAATCAAGTTTACAATGTATCGTCTCATCAATTCTAGAAAAAGTACCATTAAAATGAGCAATCCAATTATCAGCCCCAAGAATACTTTTATCATGCGGGTGCTTTCTATGTGACTTATTTCTCACAAATTTCCACAGCTCATCTTCATCTTCAGAAATACGATATCCAATTTCATCCCGAATAAAATCATTGTGAAATCTTAATTCCTTGCGGAACAGCGATTTAGAAGCTTTCATACCATCAAAAAAAGGACCAAACCTTGGGCTTCCCGCTGAACGCCACAGACGAAACGCACCAGAGGCTTTCGTGTTTGCATCTTTTAATAACTCATTAAATTTCCATGCAAATACTCGTGTTCCCGGGTAAAAAGATCTACTATTAAAAGCATTTTTCGCTCCTTCTTTCATACAATGGACCAATTCAGCATAAAAAATATCTATATCAACTTGATCAAGACATGTTTTTTGTCGACAATTTTTAACAGCATTTTATCCGTTTCAACGTGATAAATTTGAATTCTCTTTTTATCCCAATCCAAACATGTACATTTTTTAGAACGGACTATATTACTCGTAATGGATAATACGGGGATGGGAATAACAAGAGTAAACGACAGGTAAAGATGATCACTAATAGGGATATCAGCACAAACACCAACTATACTTGGACATAAATTAATATCCGAAGAAACTAGATGGTCAATATTGGACGACGCGCCTGAATTATGAATATAAGTAGCGTCTGAATTTTTATGAATTAGAGCGTATTGAGGAAGTGCAGAAAACAACATAGATGCTCTGATATCTTGATCATCCGTAAGGTCACAATTAAAATCCCCAACAATGATCCATTCTGACTTGGGCGGAACTTTCAACACAGCCTTAGATAGCTCAGAACATGCATAATTAAATTCGTAATCTGAGTCAATAGTATGGTAATTAGTTGGGAGGCAGCAAGTAAAAACAAAACAATTCAAAATCTTGATCGCGATGAAATATTGCGTATGAGTAAAATAAGAAGCATCAAAATTCTGACGGGTAAAAATACATATGCCTCCAGAAGGACGACCTCCAGTGGGAACCGCGGGGACAAAAAAACATGTATGATTTAACGATAAATTATGTACAATTCCAGCCGAATGATCGAGCAAATGGTGCTCTTGTAGACACATAATGTCGGCTGATGCTAGCAAATGTGATAAAGCATGGACCTTGTTAGAAACACCGTTACTATTCAAAGAAATGACACTCAAATCACTCATTTCTTACTTTTATTTGCTTGCTCCTTGATCACTTTGCATCGGAAACTGTACCCTGGGTGTTCCGAAGATCCGCAATGGCAGCAACTGAAAGCCTTAAGACATGGGCTATCACGAGTATTCGTATGATCTGAACCCGAACACCTAGCACACCGAATTGAGTTCTTGCAAGCTGCAGACATGTGCTCGAGAGATCCGCACTTAAAACACATTTTTGGCAGTGACTTAAACTCGGTAACAGCAAAGTGCTCATACCCGACAAAAACACCGTGTCGCAGGTGGTAAGACTTTGAACTCGAAGACTCGAAGAATACCTTGTAGCAACTGAAAGAACCGATCTGCGTGGCATCAATAATACCTTTGTTTTGGCTTTTGAGCATATCCGGATTAAAATCAAAGGTGACACTGATCAGGCCGATGTACTTTTGAAGACGGATTTCTACACTGGGACCCACTTTCTCACTCAGACTTCTTTTTAGTATTTCAGCTGATGACTTCTTAGTTTGAATTTTCCAGTTTCTGTCCTTTGAAACCGTAACTCTGTGTATCCCGTCAGCCCCACTTAACTGTTCTAAAATTTCTCTCCGTTTATATGGGTTGTCAAACTCGGGAGGGGGGGACTGGACGTGAATATTCACCATATCGTTCGCGCTAGTTTCCATCCTCGGCCACTCTACTGAATTGGTTGATTCAGCAGGAAACCAAAACTTCGTACGAGTTTTGGAAATGGAAGTATGAACGAGCGCGGTGGAGCAGTTTCTCTAACGCTAGGTGTCCCGAAATTGGGTCTACATGCAAATGTTTAAGCATAGGTACCCGTAAAGAAGATGGCAATACTACAACAAAGTTACAGTCATCATTGTTGGAAGAGCGCGCTTTGTGACTATTTAACTTGTACAGGATTCCATTTTCTACGAACAACAAATCAAAAACTGTTCTTATCCATGGGGCTAACTTGCTAATTTGCTTATTTACGGTACTATTTTTGCATTTCTGGGAACTGCTTTCCCGTAGCTCTTCTTCATTTTCAGAACTCGTGGGCCCGGAAATATCAAAGTTTTGTGCCTTCGGAGACACTTCTAACTCCGGAACGCCTGGAACATCCAGCGCGTCGTACGCGTACTCATCGGGGGGTTTAACTTCCAGCCCGGCTTCCAAAATATCTACATTTACCTCGGGGGGACTTTTACCCTCACACCCGGCTATCAAAACTTCATCATAGGGATACACATCCTCATCTACCTCGGGGGAACCTTTGTCCTCGCACCCGGCTATCACATCAAAAGGATACACGTCCTTTCTTCTTTCTATCTTTACCTCGGGGGGACCTTTAACCTCCCGCCCGGCATTCAAATCTTCTTCAAGGGGATTTCCAACCACCCCAGCTACCAAATATGGGTTACTATCAATGTCAAATTTGTGGCATTTATTGACGTTCCTATCTCCACTCAGTCGTTTAGTCGATGAAAGGTCAGGTTCAGTCAGTTCGATCCATTTTTCCCACGAATTAGTTTCGCATATTAATTCGTCGGAAAGTTCTTGCATCTGTTGCAAAATCTTTATCGTTTCGGCAATTTCCGGGTCTTCCTTTTGTTTCTCGTGGATGCTTTCGAGTGAGAATATTGACAAGTCGGTTTGTGGTGAAGAGTCGCTTACAAAGAAGACAGTGATGCTACTTGTATTTTCATGCCAGGATTTTAATTCAGGACTTATTCTGATTTCATTAGCTTCTTGAACAATTTTCTGTATATTTGCAGATTCTTTAACGGGAATTTCTGAAACTACACGAGAAAGATAATCGGCTGGAGTCCATTTCCCCTCAATATAGTTTATCGTAACGTCGTAGTTGGAAAGGAGTGCGCCCCATCTTTGAAGTTTGGGGTTTGTTCTAGAAAGCTGGAGAGCCATGCTTAAGGGTCTGTGATCCGAATAGACTTGAATTTTTGCACCGAAAAGGATGTTATGGTATTTTTGCAGTGTGTAAATAATTGCATATAGCTCGGTTTCGGAGGCAGAATACTTGGCCATTACCTCATTCAAAGTTTTTGAGCAACTTGCAACTAGTTTAAGGACTCCGTCTCTTACTTGGAAGATCAACGATGCTACGCTGATACTGCTAGCGTCAGTAAAAATATGGAATACCTCGTCAAATCTAGGGAAATGCAAAACGCAAGGTTCGGTTGTAAGGAGAACTTTGATGTCATCCAGTGCTTTCTGACATTCTTCGCTCCAAATAAAAGGTACTGACTTTTTCAAAAGTTTACTCATGGGGGATATCGCTTTGGAGTAATTGGGGATGAATTTCTGGAGGAATCCTATGGTTCCTAGCAAGCTGCGGAGTGCCTTCTCGTTTTTTGGTGGGGGCATATTTTTGATCGTTTCGAGACGAGATGGCATAGGTCTTATTGTTTGCCCTGTTATCATGCTACCAAGAAATTCAATCGACCCGAGGAAAAGCTCTGTTTTAGATGGCTTTAAAAGTAGTTTTTGGGACTCGATTTTTGTAAGCATTCTTTCCAAGGATTTTAGGCCTCCTTCTCGTGTTTTGTGATGACAAATGAGGTCATCGACGTAAACTGCGATATCGGGATCGCTTCCGAATAACTTTTGCATGAACCTAACCCAAATGAGTGGACTGTTTATGTAACCGTAAGGCATGACTTTCCAGTGAAACATTGATCCATTAAATCTGGAAGCTGTGTATTTTTGGCTTCCTTTGCTAACTCGAATGGAGTAGAAAGCATTTTGACAGTCAAAGCGTGAAAAGTAAACTGACTGATGTAGCTTCCTAATTACTTCTTCACAGGACTGAAGTGGGTACTGGGATTTTCTAACTTTACTATTTAACTTTCTGAAATCAATGCAAAGTCTTGTGTTCTTTAGGTTTAAATCTTTCGGTTTCTGACTTTGCTGATCTGGGTCTTTCTTAGTCACTAGCAGTATAGGACTACAATATTCTGAATCAGCTTCCTCAATAAGATCTGCGTTTAAAAGTTCTTGTAGGTGTCCCTGTATCAGTGGAAAGTATGCTTCTGGTAAGGGATATTGCTCGGTTACTACGACTTCTGAAGGGTTTTCTAGTTCAATCTCGCATTCTAGGAGTGTAGCGTTGCCACATTCGTATTTTCCTCCTTTAGAAAAGCAATGTTGGAATTTTACCAATAGGTCTTCTGTTTGGGAACGGGTTGGCTCGGGTATGTGATTAAGCTTGAACTCGGAAAGGAAGTTTTTTCTGTCAAAGCCGTTCTCGGCCACAAACAAACAAGTTAAGTTCTATAAGTCTGAATCACAAGAAAATTCGCCCGTTAGAATTTCATATTCTCTAGAATGCATAAACTTTGCTAGTGGAGTATTTCTTTCGAACCTGACACTTTCACCTTTCGTGTTATATAGGCCAATAGGCACACAGCCATCCGAAACTCTGACCACGTAGTTATCTAGTAGCAAATGTTTTGTTTCGTTTGAAGCAACAATTGTTCCCTCATCTCCGTCTATCGCATCTTCTACACAAGCGCTAACAATGGTATACGTGTTTGGGGCAAGGGTGAAGCTATTTTTGGCACGCGCGAAACAGTCCTTTTCATTACCATTTATCGTATCATCAATCTCAATCTTAACGCACAGTTCTGACTCAGGATTATCATGCTTCATTACGCTGATGTGGTTTCTTGAAAAATCAATCATGGTTTGAAAGGTATACAGGAAATCAAGCCCAAAAAGGAATGAAAATTTCAATCCGTTTGTGATTAGAAAGTCAACAATTTTTGTTGTTTTTTCAACAGTCACTTCTAGACTTATTTTACCTGTTATTTCAAGGGTGTGTCCAGAAATAGACGAAACATTTCTATCGTTTGGGTGTATTTTTAGATCTTTCTTGCGAAGGAATTGGGGAATTAAGGACGCATTCACGAGGCTCACTTGTGATCCTGAATCTATGATTCCGCGAAGTCTTTGACCCAAGACTTTAGCCGGCAAAAATAAAGGAAAACTCCCGGTACTGTCTACTGTATAACAAAAACAGTCACTTATCTGGGGCTTATTGGCACAATTTTTAGGAGTAGTCCGCCTGTTCATCTCCGTGCCATCAACCGAAAATCCTCTCTCCTCTTTAATTCCTCTCCTCTCTGGTCCTCTCTCCTTCCACCGGTCCTCCAGGTATCCCTCTGCTGGTCATTGCGTCCATAATTATCACGGAACGATACTTGTCGGTCTCCAGTCATGGTGTCTCTCCTTGCGAATGCTGGTTGGCGATCTTGCTGATAGTTTCCATATCCTCCTCGTCTGACGAAAGGTGCTGAATAGTAGTTTTGTTGGTAGGTCGGTGTTCTTGAACGGCAAAACTTTGAAATATGTCCGATCCTGTTGCAGTTGTAGCATGTTCTGTTGTCAGTGTTCCGGTACTCGTGTTGGTGGTCGTAATCACGGCGTGGTCCCTGTTCTCTGGAAGCTCCTCTCGATGGCCTTGACGAAGATGTCGGTCTTGATGAAGTGCCGGCAAGATTGACAGTTGCGCTGCGCTCCCTGATTGCTTCTTTGGCCCTTTCAACGTTCATGGCCATGTCGACGGCCTCATTGAATGTCGACAAGGGCAGTAGGACTACTTGATTGTACAGGTCGGCCTTAAGACCTGTCAGGAACGTAGTCAGGAGTGCCAGTTCCTCATATTGTTTTGCGTCGGCTGACGTGGCCCTCGGGTAGTGGGACCTGATTGTCTGTTTTATTCTTTGCGCGTATGTTGTAACTGGCTCGTCTTCTCCCTGCTGTTTTTGTATATTTCTGAGGTTCAGAGCGACATGACTCTTGTCGAACCGGTCCAGAAGGTAATTTTCGAAGTCGTCGAAATTCTCAAACTCCTGACCATCTTCTAGTCCTTCGACGATGTAGTCCCGGATCGATTCGACATCAATTTTCAGCAGGCAGATGTCGATTGTGTCGTCGATCGAAATATCCATTCGTTTTTGGAGCAGGGCGAGTCGGCTGAGCCACCGGCGAAGGCCATCTTGGTCGTCCAGTGTCGGTGTAACCTTCAGTGGGTCTGTCGACAGCTTGCTGGTTCCGCTGGTTCTTTTGTCGTCAGTCATTTTCCTCAAATTTAGAACATTGATTAGACATTTATCACTGAGGTTCCGTTTCTTTTCACTCACATAGTCATTCAGTTACGTTACAATTTGTCATGGAGCAGGAGGATGGGAGAGGGTCCGAGATGAGCGAGGCTATGGTTTACGTCACGGAGTGTTAGGGGCACGATATTTCTTTTTCTTTTTCTTCCTCATTTTCGTATGCACTGGGTCTGTAGTAGAAAAGCCTCACTCACCTTATGTTATCACAGGCCGCGCCAATTGTTAAGGTGCCCTCCTGCTCGTTTGGTTCTCACTGGATGGTGATCACAAGATAGTGTCTTTATTCTCTGCAGGGAATACACTGAATACTTACAACAAGTGAAACATATATATATTAAACACTCAATGACGCTTTTTACTAAAACACGTTTCCACGGATGGGTTAGGCCTTCACTTTCACCACTTGTTCTTTTCTGGGCCACCAGGCTCATTGCTGCGGTAAATAAACAATTAGATGACGCAACATAGGCTGAGAAATCTAAGTTCTTTATATCTCGCTAACACCAGTCCGAAACACCTCTCTACCAAGGACTGTATCACTTAAGCATTGTCCTAATAGGTGTTGTAAGGTGTATTACCGCGTATAAGGCTTATTACAGATTCCTCTTTTCCTCGGGGCGCGCTGTAATAAGGCGAATAAGGAAAATAGAGCTCGGCTCTATTCTTCCTTATGCAGAGCCAATCAGATCGCTTGGTTGGTTTCGCCAGCGGGCCGAGGAGAGGTGCGGCGTCGTCAGTGTTGCCAAAGAAAGCACAACAGTTTCTGTTCTACTTTGTTGGAAGCTAAAAAAAACAACTTTTCTTAAAAAAAAACCCGTTTTTGTTCTACTACGACTGCTTTTCATCAGTTCGAGGATCAATGCTGTCCATCCCTTATTTTAATAGCTGTTTTACAGTATAATTTGCGTTATATTGTACTCGTATACTTCAAGTAGTACTAAAGGCGTACTCTCGCCGTTCCCCGCGGACTCCACTTGAGGAGTCCCCGCGTTTTTGTTTGTCCCGGGGACTCACTCCCCGTATTCTCGCGAGTCCCCAAGGACGGGGAATGCTCTGATTATCATCACCATCATCAAAAAGGCCTCCCTTTCAGATTCGGAGGGGAATCAATTTTTGATGGTGTTGGTGCAATGTAAAACTAATTAAAAATAATCAGAATAAACAAAACCAAAAATAAAGTGGCTCCAGACTAATTTCGTCAACTGCATATCTATTTTTCGAACAAAATCCATGCTGGAAGCTTTCCCCGTGTTCTCGCTGTTTCTGTCCGCTGAGTCCGCTTGGAGTGACTCCCACTATTCTCGCCGTTCCCTTTGATCCCCCCAGGAGTCCTCGGGGAACGGCGAGAATACTCTTTAAGAACCTTTTCGAATATTTTTAGAGCTCGAAAAATTCTATTACCTAGGCAACACCGAACGCCGCATTGATAAGAATCTCTTGAGTTGTATTTGAACAGGCGTGTGTATTAAGAAGTAAACATCGCGTATAGCGCTATTCACGTTATTACACCTATTAGGACAATGCTTTAGCGATTGCGTATCACGGCCCATATGCGTCCTGTAACCAGAGTTGCCAAGAGATCGACTCATTAAAGTGTCGAAATTCCTTACTAAAAGGTGCTTTTTGACACCTCGAAATTTGTCTGCGCAATGCAAAAATTGCTAATAATTGGTCATTAGACTCATTTTGTAAGAACATTTTATAAACATTTTTAATTATTATTATTATTTATTTATCACCCACAACTACAAAAAAACAAGTAGTACAAGTGGAGTAAACGATAAAAAGAAAAAGAACTTCAACTAAACACTATCCTCTTCAACAAAAAATTGAATAAGACCGTGATCTTATCACGGTATTTTACAAAATGCATCCGCAGAAAGCTTTCTGTGGAGGTCACCGAACTTTTGAACTACATCCGTAACATTATATTTTTTAACCAAATACCGATTTCTAGTCCACGGTGGCAGAGAAAGCAGAAATTTGCAATACGTAACTTTCATTTTCTTCAAATCTTTTAGCTTCATAACAGAATGAATACCCGAAAAATAAAGAACAGAATGATCAGAAAACGTCGAGAATAAACGCCCAAGAGCTCTTCTGTTATATTTTCCACGGTTTGCTACAATTTTTGAATAACTAAATTGAATTTTTTTTACTGCATCTGCAACAATCTGTCTACGGAAGAGAGCTAAAGAATCAGAAACAGTAATCCCTAGCCACCGAAAAGAAGAAACAGAAACAACAGAAAATTCAGAAAATAATTGTTGAATCATAGTTTTGTAACAGAATTTAATTGGAAATGAGTTTCATATAAGGCTTCAAATAGTTTTCGCGCACTAAATCAAGGTAAACTACATATTTTTGGAGGCGATTATCCGTAACTTAAGTAAAGTAAAAGAAAAGGTTTTTTTTTCTGACCTAAAAAATGTCATTTGTGTGAAAAAGTGTCATTTTCAGAGAAAAAGTGTCAAGTGGTAAAACCGAAAGTGTCACACTTGTCAACACTGCCTGTAACTGCTCAGGAACTCGATTAAGCAGTAAAGGAATACCTTAAATCGACCTGAGACAAGGAAGAGCTAGTTATAAATACAACGAAAGTATTGGGGTTAAGTTAGACCCAGGACTTTATTAATTCACGCGATACCCGTTCATGTGGGCCAACTGATTGTAGACGAACTAATGAGTAGGCGAACTAACGTGTGGGCGACATATAACTTATTTTTATTCTACAAGTGCCGGGCAAGTCTTACCGGTTATCTTGCGATCAAGGATGGTGTCAATTTTTTGTTACAGAAACTTGTTAAATTCGCAATTTATGAGGTTCAGGTGTCCTTGCCCATGTTCCTCTCGAGCGTCGAATAATCAACGTGATTGAAGGTTTTATTTTTACCTTACTAATTGAAAAATGTTAGCTGTCCAAACTTCCTTTTAGTTTCGTTATCAATAATTTGTATGCAGCGATTTGATTTGTTCGTTCTTGCATATAAGGTTTTGCTACCCATGTTGATCCAGTGTGCTATCAGCGCAAGATGGGATTCTCGGAAAGCAGAATAAAGGGAATTTTGACACAAGTAAGTTTGAGTTAATGTTCAGTAGTATAATTTAATTTTTGCATTTTTGAAATGACAGTAAAATTAACTTTTTATGTGAATTAGGTTTCTAACCTTAAAACCTCCGCGACAGTAGTACACGCGCACTTCCAATTATCTTTCGAAGCCACACTGTTAAAGTCCCAAATAATTTGTCACACAAAATCTTCAACAAGGATAGTCTATCAAAGAACTATTTTGTTGTCCGTTGTCCAAGCTCTCCTGTAATGACTTTGTGAGTCTCCTGGGAGCTTTTTGTGAGTGTGATAGTTCCTGGCGTCAATGGCGGAGTACGCCTCTTGCATTTTCTTTCTCTGCGATGGGTAATGCAAGGATGGAAGTGGAGTAGAAGGTTAAAAAGCTAAAGTAAATACCTGTAGAGTCGTATTCTCGCCGTTCCCCGAGTACTCCACCTGAGGAGTCCCCGCGTTTTTATTTGTCCCTGGGACTCACTCCCCGTATTTTCGCAATTCCCCACGGACGGGGAATGCTCCGATTATCATGGCCATCATCAAAAAGGACTCCCTTACAGATTTGGAGGGGAATCAATTTTTGCAAAAGTAAAATGGATCTAGACTAATTTCGTCAACTGCATACTTTTTGCTCGAACAAAGTCCATTTTGGAAGCATTCCCCATGTTCTCGTTGTTTTCCGTACGCTTTCCGCGTGGTCTATCTCTATTCTCGCCGTTCCCTTCGATTTCCCTTGAACGGCGAGAATACGCCTTAGGTCCGCTCAGTTTTATCGGGGTATTCATAGTCGCTGTATGGTACCAAAGACAGAGGTTCCATCAGATTGTTTGTTCTTAGTGACCTGCAATCTACCATTGACCTCACGGGATTGTTACACTGCTAAAGCTTTACTGATAAACCAACTTATTGCTGCATCATTTAACTCAGAACACGGCATTATTTGGATTGTATCAAGGGTTAGTTTTTGTTTTTCACTATTTGCTATAGAATAACGATCGCCGCTTTCCTTACGGCGCAAAATTCTATTATTACGCGGAAAATTTGAATCTCAATACCAACGCGGCTTTTCAGTGGCCTGTGATCAGCTCGCGGAATGTAGCTCTTTGCCTGAACTCTTGTTTTTTGTAAATCGTTTTCCTGAAGCATACATCACAGGAACAAGCACATAGAGGTACCAGAAATACGACAGGGGAATTCCGCTACAGGAAAATCGATTAGTCGCGAATAGTGGAGCAACGAAGTGGCGCATTTTCATCGGGTCTGGTAATTTCGTTTTACTATCTATTAGCCCTTTTCGGCTAAACCTTAAAATGGTTATGCTTTAATAATGTTGTGCTGTTAGTGTGAAAACGGGACTATTTACTGCTTGTAAATTTTTGTTTCTATTGCCTGTCAGTGAATGTAACAGAACAAGAGCTAGAAGCTGATGTGGCACTTGCAAGGCTGGGTCAGACGATGAAAGAAGGAACATATTTGAAAGAAGGAATTTGCCAATTCGTGGGTTTGTTGTGATAGTTTGTAAGTCTCTAATGTTCAAGCCCAGTTTAACCGTCCTAGCACATCTGGAAGTACCTTAAACTCGGTATCGCCGGAATTCCGCCCCCACAACTCCCCCATACTGCCCGAATCCGGCGATGTTCTGTCACTGATGTATCTAGGGCTTGTGCTTGTTCTTCAAACCAAGTTTCATCCAAATCGCTCCAATCTAAGCGTGCCACAAGATTTCCGCCCCCCCCCCCCCCCTCCCCACATTCATCGGATCCGGTCCGGACCAGAAATGAGAGATTTGAGACACGAAGTCTTTCCAAATACCAAGTTTCATAAAGATCCCATCACCCGTTCGAAAGCTATACACCCCTCAAGATTCAGGATTCCCGCTCCGTCCATTCCCCCCACGATGGTCGGATTGAGGAACTGACTCTTTCTAAGCGAATCTTTTCAAGTCTTTAATGTGCAAGCCACTTTCATCGTCCTACCAAATATGGAAGTATCTTAACTCGAGATCACCGGAATTCCGGACCCCCCCCCCCCCCCCCCCCCCCTCGAATACGGTTATGTCACTGACGTGTCTAGAGCTTGTGCTTGTTCTTCCCAGGTTTCTTTCGGGTCGCTCCAATTTAAGCGTGTAACAAAACGGTTCCCCCCCTCCACCCCCCCCCCCCCCACCCCCACACATTGATTGGATTCGGTCCTGACTTGAAATGGGATATTCGAGACACGAGGTCTTTCCAGATATCAAGATTCTTTAAGATCAGATCACCCGTTCCAGATCTTACATACCTCTTGATTACGGATTCCGCCTCCCTCCAATCCCCCTACGATGGCCTGATCGGGGAAGTGACTACACTGTAAGAAGTTTCTCCGAGTAAGGATTAAAATTAACTGCAGCATTTGCTGCTTGGAATAACCTTATCTCTACTGGGACAGGATTAGTACAAGAGATAATATCATCTCAGTAGAGACAAGATTAATGCCAGTAGCAAATAAGATTTTTTTTTACAGTGTATATTTCCAAGTTAGTTTGGTTGGGTCCCTAATATGCCTGCCAAACTTTATCGTCCTGGCACATCTGAAAGGACCCTAACTCGCGATCACCCCAATGAAAAATTTGTAGCCTGCGTAGTAGTATGGTAGTTGTACGAAAAAGTTGTATATAATACTTTGCAATAGCAAAGAATACTATCATTTAATGTGCTCAGACTGGTCCAATCTTAAGAAGCATGTATCCAGTAGCATCCTGTCTTGCCATAGTAGCATCCAGTCTTGCTAATAGTAGCGTATAGTAGTATGGAGTAACACGGTAGCCTTCAAGTAGAAGAATGTAGTAGCATCAGTTAGTACTGCATCCTACTTTTTCGTACTACTTCATACTACTATTTTGAGATAAGTTTTTCATCGGGACCGGACTGATCGACCGGCAGACTGACGGAAAAGTGATAGTTATATGGCACTTGGCGGTAAGGCAAGTGCCTATAAAAACACTTCGGTCTTTTCTTACAAAGGATTCTTGGACAAGTTTCGTCATAAGACAGTTTTTCACAGATGACAGGTTTTATTGCTTTAGTATTAGCCTACTTTTTTTTTACAGAATTTCAAATCGCATTCATAAGAGGGACTATTAAGGAAAAACACAGGTAACTGACTGGCAATGAGCTAAGGACTTTCGGCCAGATGCGTCACTATGGGGGGGGGAGGGGGGGGGGACTCCCCCCCTAAAGGTCCTGAGAAAGTACTTTCGTCGGGCGAAGCCCGGCGAAAGTTCACTTGTTTGTCGGCGCGAATGTATGCTTTTTATCAGGCATCGGTCGATTCGTCGGCACATCGGGTGTTTTTATATGCAAGAAATAAGATCCTGCAAACGTTTGTCGGGCAAAACACTGAAGAAATCGAATTCTGCATGCTTTTGTCGTGCCTCGGTATTCTCGTCGGCACATCGGGTTCTTTTTATACAGAAGGAATCCAGAAGAAATAAAAACAAATTAAGTTTTTGTCGGGCGTCGGTCGACTCGTCGGCACATCGGGTTCTTTTTATACGCAAGAAATGAAATCCTGCAAACATTTGTCAGGCAAAGCACTGGAGAAATCGAATTCTGCAGGCTTTTGTCGTGCCTCGGTTCGTCGGCACATCGGGTTCTTTTTATACATAAGAAATCCAGAAGAAATATTTTTTTATGCTTTTGTCGGGCGTCGGTCGACTCGTCGGCATATCGGGTTTTACTTATACATAAGAAATCAAATTTTGCAAACTTTGTAGGGCGCACCCAGGAAGTTTAAGTTTCATTGGCACAAGGGGTTATTTTTACACGTATGAATCAAGTTCTGTACAGTCTAGTCGAGCAAAACACAGAACAAATCAAGTGCTCGATGGTTTTGTCGGCCGTCGGTATTCTCGTCGGCACATCGGTTCTTTTTACAAAAAAAAAAAAAATCAAATTCTGTAACTTTTTATCGGGCGCATGCCGAAAGTTCAAGTCTCGTCGGTACATCGGCTTCTATAAACGCGTATAAAATAAAGTTCTTTACAATCTTGTCGGGCAAAATACAGAAGAAATCGAATTCTGAATGCTTTTGTCGGGCGTCGGTGTTCTTGTCCGCACACCGGGTCTTTTATACGTAAGAAATCAAATTCTGCAAACATTTGTCGGTCGCAGATTTTTCCGGAAAAATACAGATTAAAAACAAATTCGCCGGCGTTGCTTAGCTCAATTTGTTCTGGGTGCAGTCGTTGGAAGCTTCGCTTCTTAGCAAAAGTTGAAACGAAAAGCCGAATATGTGAAATTAAATATGTGTATTTACATCAAAGGAACAATGTCAACTGATGCATTACAGTAAGTTTTACACGAAATTTCGCATGCGGCGCATTTTGTAGTATTCCCTATTTGGAAGAATGGTGTATCATTTAGTTTTCCTTTTAGGATAGACGTTCTTGGGGTTTGAAACACGTTAAAAGCCGGAAATTGTATGGTACTATAGCTGAATTTTCCGCAAAAAAACAGATTAAAAAAATTTCGACTGCGGCGCTTGGTTTAACTTGCCTTGGTACAGTCGTTGGAAGCTTCGCTTTCCAGCGAAAGTTAATATGAAAAGCCGAATAGGTGAACTTTAAAATACGAAATTATACCAAAGGAATAACCTCAATTTATGCGTTGTTACAGTTAGTCCACACAAAATTTCGCCTGCGGCGCATTTTGTAGTATTCTTTATTTAGAAGAACAGTGTTTCAATTAGCTTAACGTTTTAGGATTGAAATTCGCTGAAACACGTTAAAAGCTAGAACTTGTATGGTAGGTATAGCTAAATTTTTCCGGAAAAAAGGCAGATTTAAAAAATTTCGCCTTAGTTTAACTTGTTCTTGGTACAGTCGTTCGAAGATTCGCTTTTTAGCGAAGGCTAAAATGAAAAGCCAAATATGAGAACTTAAAATACGAAATTACATCAAAGGAATAATCTCAACTGATGCATTGCAGTTAGTTTTACCCCGATTCTATTCTGTGCTGGCAGGAAATGTACGCCATTGCCGCGAAGCGGCAACGGCTTGTTTTGTCGGCACATTTTTTTAGTCCGTCGGCTCAAACCGGACGTCCCCCCCCCCCAAAGGTAAAAGGCTAGTGACGCCCCTGCTTTCGGCTACAGCACAGTTTCCTCAAAGGCTTTCGGCTCCTTCATAGCATTAGCAGGGCTTTAAAGTCTCCTAGGATTTGTATTATATCTGTTGAAATAATAGATTTATCGATAACCCATGTAAGAACCACAGCGAAATGATGACTAGGAGTAAAGCGACTTTCAGGGTTAATTTGTCGGTAAGTTTGCAGTATTTTAGTACCGACATTAGCAGACTGCAGAGTTCTGACATGTCCGACTTTCAATAGAAATGTCAACTTATTCTGGGCATCTCTGGAAGCGCTGCGAAAGGGTGTATTCTCTTGATTCAAATAGTCTTAAAGGACCCTTTTTGCTTTTTCTGCCATGTATAATATACCTAGCTTCTTTATGAAATTTGAAGCTTCTAAAATAACCACCTTTCGCCGTAGTTTCGTTTTGTGCCTACGAGTTTTAGTGCTTTTTCGGCCGTGCCGAGTTTTGCCCGTCACTTTGCCAGAATCAGTTGACAACCCTCTCACGAACAATGGTATGAGGAGCCTGAGAGTGTTGTTTTTGGGATCCCAAAACGTAAGTGGAGGGATACCGATGGCTTAGCAAGAGCTGTCCATCTGTCCGTCCGTCTGTAAGCACGACAACTCTCGAAGAGAATGAGATATTTTGATGAAACTTGGTGGGAGGATCCTTTGGGTCAAGAGGAAAGTCGAGTTCGTAGATGGGCTCTATAGCAAGTTTCGTCATAAGACAGTTTTTCCGAGTTTTGTCCGTCACTTTGCCATAATCAGTTGACATCCCTCTCACGAACAATGGTATGAAGAGCCTGAGAGTGTTGTTTTTGGGATCCCAAAACGGAAGTGGAGGGATACCAATGGCTTAGCAAGAGCTGTCCATCTGTCCGTCCGTCTGTAAGCACGATAACTCTCGAAGAGAATGAGATATTTTGATGAAACTTCATGGGAGGATCCTTTGGGTCAAGAGGAAAGTCGAGTTCGTAGATGGGCTCTATAGCAAGAGTGGGGGAGGGGTTTCAAATCATGGGGGCATCTTTTTTTTTTTTTTAAGCTACTGAGATAGTTGATTTAGGGGTAAGGAGGCATGCTGAATCAGAATATGAAAGTTATTTTCTCGCCTGACAAGTAGTTCACCAGGAATCTGGCGAAAACAAGACACAATGTTTGTCGGCCAATTTTCGCTATAGCAGTCCCTACCCTTTATTCTCTAACCGGTATAGCTCTGGGCGCATGGATGACGACATTCATTTGTTTATTCTATAGACGTCGGAGAGATCTAGTGTAATCAGAGGTCGAAGGGGTTGATGTAAATATATTCCAGCAATGTTTTCAACGGATACATCAGCTAAGATTCTTCATAAGCGATATTTCGGCCCTTCTTGGCAAGGGTCCTCGTCAGGCTTTCAGTCCTCTTGTTCAACTTCGGGGAAAGAAACAAACCTGTAATAAATAACTGAAGCTTCTACCGACTATAAATATCTTATTAAAATAAATTATCTTCAAATACCACTATAATGAAAAAACTAGTCCTGAGATTTAATTTTTGACACCGACGCTGTTTTTGCTGCACGATTGGGGCGATGACAGGAAAGGTTTTTTTCTGCATTTTGATCAACTTCGGTTTTTTATGGCACTTGAGCATACTCAAGTGCCATATAGCGATCGTAATTTCTGTCGGTCTGTCGGTCTGTCTGTCTGTCGTTCTGTCGGTCTGTCCAGGTTTTGCTAGTTTGGGCACTTCCACACAAGCTAGGACGATGAAACTTCACAGGCATATCAAGGACCCGACCAGATCAACTTACAAATAATCACTTCCCCAATCCAACTTTCCCCGGATCCGGGAGTCCGGAAACTATAAAGTAAAACGGGAGCAAAAAGTAAAACGGGAGCAAAACAAAGTACTGGCCGGGCGCGGGATCGAACCAGGAACCTTTGGGTTGACAGTCTAGTATTCTACCACTGAGCTATGCGACTATGTAACAAGACGCAAATGCGGGAGCAATTACCTGATTACGGTTTAAAGATGGTCAGTCCAAGTCAAACAAATCTAGTGAAACGTTTGGCAGGAATATCAGGGAACCGACCAGATTAACTTGGATATAATCATGTTCCGGATCCGATCATAGTGGGGGGAGTGGAGGGATGGGAAATCCGAAAACTATTAACATACATAACTTTGGAAAGGGTAATCAGACATACGTGAAACTTGACCTTTGTGTTGCCAGTCCAGTTTTCTACCACTGAGCCATGCTATGATGTATACAAAGCGAATGCGAGAATAGATACGGTTTAAAGATGGTCAGTCCAAGTCAAACAAATCTAGTGAAACGCTTTGCAGGAATATCAGGGAACCGACCAGATTAACTTGGATATAATCATATTCCGGATACGATCATAGTGGGGGGAGGGTGGAGGGATGAGAAATCCGGAAACGACGGTCTGTCGGTCTGTCCCGGTTTTGCTAGTTTGGGCACTTCCACATAAGCTAGGACGATGAAACTTGGCAGGCGTATAAGGGACCGAACCAGATTAACATGGAAACAGTCACTTCCCCGATCCGGCTATCGTGGGGGGGGGGGGTGGAGCAACAAGAAATCCGGAAACTAGTAAAATGCATAACTTTAGAACGGGTAATCGGACTTGCGTGAAACTTGACATATGTCAAGAACAATTGCCGATAACTGGGGGGGGGGGGCTGGAGGGGGGAACCCAAGACCTCGTGAAACGCTTCCACATAAGCTAGAACGATGAAACTTGGCAGGCGTGTTGGGAAACCGACCAGATTAACTTGGAAATAATCACTTCCCCGATCCGGCCATCTTGGGGGCTGGGAAATCCGGAAAGTAGTAGCATGCCTAACTTTTGAACGGGTAATCAGATATGCCTGAAACTTGACACATGTCAAGAACAAGTGCTTCAGAAGCTCAATTTCAAATCCAGACCAGATCCAATAACTGGGGGGGGGGGCTGGAGTGGGCACCGGAAATCTCATGAAACGCTTCCACATAAGCTAGGACAATGAAATTTGGCAGGCATATCAGGGAACCGACCAGAAGAACTTGGAAATAATCACTTTCCCCATCCGGTCATTGTGGGAGGAGTGGAGGGATGGGAAATCCGGAAACTAGTAACATGCATAACTTTGGAACGGGTAATCAGACATGCAAGAAACTTGACATATGTCAAGAACAAGTGCTTCAGATCCTCAGTTTCAAATCCGGACCAGATCCGATGACTGGGTTGGGGGGGGAGCTGGAGGGGCAACCGGAAATCTGGTGAAACGCTTCCAAATAAGCTAGCACAATAAACTTGACAGGCATATGAGGGAACCAACCAGATTAACATGGAAATAATCGCTTCCCCGATCCTGCTATCGCGGGGGGGGGGGGTGGAGGGAAGGGGAATCCGGAAACTAGAAACATGCATAACTCTGGAATGGATAATCGGACATGCATAAAACTTGACAATTGTGAAGAACAAGTGTCTCATATTTTCAGTTTCAAATCTGGACCAAATCCGAAGAGAGGGGGATTAGAGGGGGGACCGGAAATGTCGTGAAATGTTTAGGGTCGATGGATCGGGATGTCACAGTAGAGGGGTTGGAAGGGGTTTTCCCGGATTTCCGGTGATCACGAGTTAGGGTACTTCGAGGGGTACTTCCACATGTACTAGGACCATGAAACTTGGCAGACATATTACGTACTCTTCCAGGTCAACTTGAAAATAGTTCTTTTCCCGATCCGATGATCATGGGGGAGATTCTATTGACATGCATAACTTTGGAACAGGTGATCAGACGTGCATGAAACTTGTCAAGTGTCAAGAACAAGTGACTCAGATGATCAATTTCAAGTCTTGACGGATCTGATAACATCGGGAGGAGCTGAAGGCTCTCTTGAAGCGCTTAGAGTCGAGAGATCGGGATGGGACTTGGAGGGAAGAACAAGCATAAGCCATAGATACATTGTAGAGGCTTAACGGCCTGTCATTCAAATTGCAAATATATTATTATTATTATTATTATTATTGACAAAACAGGACCGATCGTGTCACAGTGGGGGGAGTTGGAGGGGGTTTTCCCTAATTCCGATGATCACGAGTTAGGGTACTTCTAGATGTGCTATGACCGTGAAACTTTGCAGGCATGTTAGGGACTCTATTAGATTGCCTTGAAAATATAGTCCCTCCCCCGATCCGATCATCGTTGGAGGAAGATACAGATACAGTTGTCAATGAGTGGTATAACCATTTCAGATCTACTAGATCAAGCCCATTTTCTGATGAAATGAATATCGGGAGAGAGATCCAGCCTTGAAAACTGCAAACCGTATCTGACAAACATGCTAACTGTTCTTACAAGTGCCATATGAGCTTTCAGCTCTTGTTTATTAATAAGGGGCTGAAAACTTAAATATTATTTTATTAATGACCTCGTTCTACGTTTCTATTATGATTACTCGTCTGTATCTGTTGCTTTGAATAATCATTGCACGGAAAAACTAGTGCTGAGATTTAATTTTTGAGACGGCTGCTGTTTTTGCTGCGCGATTGGGGCGACGGCAGGAAATATTTGTTTCTGCATTTTGATCGACTTCGGTTTTGTTGTTAATAAGGGACTGAGGCTTAAATTTTCTTCCCTTAACAACCCCGTTCCACGTTTCCGGTAGGGCGTACTCGCCTGTATCTCGGTTAATGCCTGCTCGGTTTTTCTTTATCTCAACGGCTTCTCGAATGATTTGATGGAGTCCGGTGCAAGTTGCAAGAATTTGGGCTTTTTCAAAATATACTGAATGGGATGGATTTTTACGTAACGCTTTCCGCAATCACAAGGTATTGAATAAATGCCTCTTTGGTACTGATTTGGGACTTTATCTTTTCCGGAGTTTAGGTAAGACAGCAAAGTATTTTGGGTTCTGTGAAAGACTTGGATGTTGTATTTAATGTTCAAACAAGGAAACATGTTGTTCAAGGAGGATGTTGTTCAATGAGGATTCACTGGTAAAGTACAGGTCAAGTTCGTAGATGGATCCGTTCGAATTTGTTGTAAAAATATGTATGTTTTATAAGCTAATAAGATATTAGTAAGGAGTAAGGAGGTAAGGAGCTAAGGGTAAGGGGGTAAGCTGAATCCATATCTGAACTTAGTTTTTTTGCTGGACAAATGGTTCATCACGAATTCGGCTGAAACTGGAAATTTGGTTGAAGTACAAAGTTGTTTCTTAAATCGATTAGAGATTCATTACGGGATCGACTAAAAGCAGGAAAGGAAAGGCAAGAAGGGCAAACTATAACGAGGAAAGAATTACCAGGAATCGAGGATTCAAAAAACTGGCAAGCCTTTCCTCTGTTCAGTATCCCGTGAGGGGTCGGCAACTTTCATTTGATAAAGTTAATCTTTTCCTCCTTTTAGTATTCGAAAAAACTGGCAAGCCATTTCCTAGTATCTCGTGAGGGACTAAAAGGAGGAAAAGGTGAACTTTTACAAATGTATGTTGCCGACCCCTCACGTGAAACTAAACAGAGGAAAAGCACGGCGCAGCTTGCCAGTTTTTCGAATACTAAAAGGTGAACTTGTATAAATGTAAGTTGCTGACCCCCCACGAGAGACTAAACAGAGGTAAAGCACGGTACAGCTTGCCTGTTTTTTTCGAATACTAAAAGGAGGAAAAGGTGAACCTTTACAAATGTAAGTTGCCGACGCCTCACGGGATACTAAACAGAGGAAAGGTTTGCCAGTTTTTCGAATACTCCATTCCTGGTAGTTCTTTCCTCGTTTTAGTTTTCCCTTCCTGGTTTTAGTATTCCTTCCTGATTTTCTCTTGCCTTTCCTTTCCTGCTTTTAGTCGATCCCATTAATTATCGAGACAAGGAGACATGCTGAATCCATTTTTGACCTTTTTTAAAAATCTTCAAGGAATCTGTCTAAGACTTGGGATCTCATCGAAACCTTTGGTCTTGTTCTTTTGGAAGATATGATAGACTGTCAGTTCTATCTCCTGTTTTGAATTTCTTTTGTTTTGTCACTTTTTGGGGTCCCAAAACGTAAGTGAGGGATACCTGTGACATCGCAAAAGTTGTCCGTCTGTCCGGCGCCTGTCTGTTCTTTCCGTAAGCACGATAACTCTCGAAGGGAATGAGATATTTTGATGAAACTTGATGTGAAGATTCTTTGGGTCAAGAGTAAGGTCTAGTTCGTAGATGGGCTTTGTAGCCCTATATTTAGGGGTGGGGGAGTGTGTTTAAATTAAGGGGCAAGCAAATATTTTTAATCAGCTAATGTAATAGTCGATTTGGGGTAAGAAGACATGCTGAACACGACGGTGTTCACGCCGGACAGGTAGTTCGACTAGAATCCGGCCAAAACAGGAAAGTTTGTTAAAAGTAAAAGTTTTATTTGGAGTTGATTAGGTTTTCTATTCTGGAGTAAGAAGACTTGCTGAAGAGTTATGTGAAAAGCATTTTCTGCTCGGGACAAATAGTTCACTGGAATCCGGCCAAAACCGGAAAATTTGTCTAAAGCAAAAGTTTTATTTTAAGTTGATTAGATGACAGTTTTAGGGGTAAGATACGTTGAATCTGTATATGACAATCACTTTTTACCCGGACATATAGTTTATCCGGCATCCGGTTGAAACCGTTCTTTTTTGTAAGTTAAAGTTTTATTTGAAGTTGATTAGATGTTCTTTATAGGGACAAGGAGATACGCTGAATTCGGACAAGTAGTTAGCTTGGAATCTGGCCCAAACCGGAAAATTTGTAAAAAGCTGAATGTAAAGATACTGAATTCGTATATGACAATAGTTTTTTAGTCGGACATATAGTTCGTCATTGAAGTTGATTAGATGTTCTTTGTAGGGATAATTAGGAAATAAGCTGTTTTCGTGTCTGAACTTTATTTTTTGGTGGGATCCGAAAACGTAATTGGAGGGATACCTATGACATCGAAAAAGTTGTCCGTCTGTCCGTCCGTCTGTCCGTCCGTCTGTCCGTCTGTCCGTCCGTCCGTCCGTCTGTCAGCACAATAACTGTCGAAGGGAATGAAAATTTTGATGAAGCTTGGTGTTAAGACTCTATGGGTCAAGGGTAAGGTCAAGAGTAAGGTCAAGTTCGTAGATGGGTTCTGTAGCCCTAGATTTAAGGGTGGGGGATGGGGTTCAAATTAAAGGGCAAACAAAATATTTTTAAATAGCTAATGTGATAGTCGATTGTGAGGTAAAAAGACATGCTGAACATGATGATTAAAACCATTTTCTTGCCGGAAAAGCCGTTCGTCCGGAATCCGGCAAAAGCCGGAAAGCTGGTTAAAATTACAAGTTTTATTTGAAGTTTATTAGATGTTCGATTTAGGAGTAAGAAGACATGCCGAACACTTATATGAGAACCATTTTCTACTCGGACAAATAGCTCTCCCGGAATCCGGCCAAAACCGGAAAATTTATTAAAAGCAAAAGTTTTATTTGAACTTGATTAGATGACAGATTAAGGGCTAAGAAGAGAAGCTGAGTCTGTACATGACAATCATTTTTCACCCGACATATAATTCTTTTTTTTTGCTAGACAAGTAGTTCGTTCGGAATTCGGCCAAAATCGGAAATTTGGCAGAAGTAAAGCAGGAAGCTTCGGTCAGTATCGTCAAAATAGATATGGCTGGTAGAGGTATATCTGAACTTGGTTTTCTCAGATGATTAGCCTGGCGAAGATTGGATCTGGCGAACACTGGATCTGGCAAAGAAAAGACCCAGTTGTCTGGATCAAATATTAGATTTTTGGGGTCCCATCGAAACCTTAGGTCTTGTTAATCTAGGCGCGTTCACTTTTTAAATGTTCTACACCCAGCCGCCTCGTCAAAGAGCAAGAAGGCTTGATGGAGCGGACAAGAAAATCGCTTATTTCTTGTGGAAAGTAATGGTCCTCAGCGAAAAAACGTTCTGTCATTGACGGTTTGCAAATGCAACCGAAATATCCGAGATTAAATTTGTCCCTCGAATATCTTACAGGGATAACTAGCTGATCAAGAAAAACCCCTAAAATTACGTTTTTCATTTGTTTTGTGATGGTTGATCACTCACTGTGATCTAGTCACAGGACTGGATTTCTGTATCCCATCCACTTGAGAGCATTTCAATCTGACAACAATGTTCAACCTTCACGCTTTCCCGCAAAATCTTCCTTTAAAGCACAATGGACACTTTTAATGCTTTATTTTGTATTAGATGCTTCACAAATAAACATTTCCGACTTCCTTTAGAAGGCGCTACGAAAATCGGCCGTTTTATTGTTATCCCTTGTCTTTACCTCTCTGGCATTTCGGGGATCCAAATCTTAGGAGCTGGGATATCGTGGCAGGAAATTCAAAAACTCCCAGCAATTCTTGATAGAAAAGGATATATTTGAGATGTCACCAATAAGTCAAGCCGCAGATGCAGTTTACCTGATTGTTCTAGTGTGTCTAAGAAGTTCCATATTTTAAGTGCCTATTAAAAGTTTAACCTTGTGGAATAGTGTTGTGCAGCTTGTTTAACACCAGAATATGCAATAAGTTTATAAAAAATAACATAGCTACAAAAATCATTAAAAAACAAATAGCCCATTCAAATCTGAATTAGACAAGCTGATTTCTGCATAAAATAAAGATCTACTAAGTGTTATAAGAAACATCACTTTTATCTTTGTCCAAGCTAGTAAATTGAGCATGTACTGGCCCAAAATATTACGCTTTGAAATATCACAGAGAGGAAACTGCTGAAAAAGCTGCTGAGCTAGGGGGTAAGCATTGTTCCTACGTTGTTACTGAATGGAAGTGAGGTAGTTTGATGTGCCCATTGAACTTTAAGCTTCTTGATGTCTATTTTCAGATGTTTGCAGTTTGCTGCTCTTCAGTGGGTGCTATTGCTATAGGCTACGATGAAGGTTGGGCTTCACCATCGATTCCTAGCCTAAAGAAGGACGAAAAACTGAATGCGACGGAAGATGAAATAGAATGGATAAGTAAGCGCGTCTTTAGCTCCTAGTATTTTTCAAGTGCCAACAGGGTTGCCGCATCGAGGAAATTCATGGCTCATAGTTTTGAACTAATCTGTGGCTAATCATCTGAGAAAGCAAAGTTGAGATACGGATTCAGCATGTGTGTGTTACCCTATACGTCAGATCTACTGGGCTTCACCATCGATTCCTAGCCTTAAGAAGGAGATCATACTGAATGCGATGGAAAATGATATAGAATGGATAAGTACGCGCGTAGTCTTTAGCTCCTAGTATTTTTCCAAGTACCAACAGGGTTGCCACGCCTAAAAGATTATAGAGTGGCTTTTGGTCGAAAAAAGTGAAATCTGAAATGGTAATTTTGGTAGGAATCAATACATCAAGGTTAACATATCTCAATTTTGTTTTCCTGAAAATGTAAAATAGCCACTTTTAGTCGGAATCAATGATGGAAAACGACAAATAATGTGGACATTTTTTCTAAATATAGTGAATTCTATGTCCTATGTAGAAAAACAGTGATAAAACAAAAAGAATGACCATTCCCACTATCGTGCGACATGTGGCAATCCTAAGTGCAAATTTGATCAACGTCTATAAAATATATATTTTTAGGACAGGCCTATTGTTCGAAAATTGGGAATCGTAGTCTGATAATTTCATTACCACGCAAAAACTATCGCCAAAAATCAGTGAAAGTCACTTGACTATCGGCAGATTTAATATTTTTCTTAAACATTATTTCATGCAATAAAAGGGAAGCATGTGCCAAAGTCGACCTATCTACCGTGTCCTGTTATTCGTTGAAGTAATGATCTTCACCCAGAAATGAGCCGCTGCGACGCATTCGCATGAAGGCTTATTGGAACAAAAGTATGTGACAATTTCACCTGAACTTGGTGATTCTTATAGAATCTACCGGATTATTTATTGCTAAGAGAACCTACAGGAATTTTGCTCAGGGAATCTACCGAAATTTTACCCAAGGAATCGGCCTGAACTTGACTCAGGGAATCTATTGGAACTTGTCTCAGGGGATTTACAGGAGGTTGGATCAGGGAATCTACCTTGTCTCCAGCTCTTGTCCCAGGAATATTACCATGGTACTGTCTACTCCAGTTTTTATAGTTTTCTCGACTCCTTTTTGGTGATTTTATTAGCACAGATATTGAAGGATTAGTAGCTTTAACGGCGATTAGTCAACGGATGGAATAAATCTATATTTACCTTTTTTAGTAAGCGCTACTCCCGTCGGTGCCACTATTGGCACACTCTTCTCTTTTATCCTAACAGACCGTTTGGGTCGCAGAGGAACGATGTTAGCCATTTCACCCTTTTACACCGTGGCTTACCTGCTGATCGGCTTGGGAAGCAGTGCGCCTATGATTATCTGCGGACGTACTCTAGCAGGAATCATCTATGCTTGCACGTCAATGGCAGCGCAGATTTACGTAAGAAACGCGGGTAGTTTTATTTCTCATCCCCCCCTCCCCCAACGAGTGCTGTCTTGTCGCTCGCATCTATATCGGCGCTTTGACCAAGCATACAAGCCAAAGGTGCGGAAGCGATACGACCGTCAAGAAGACCAAGGATTTCGATGGGATCCCGGGAATTTAGTATAATAATAATAATAATAATAATTTATTCGAAAAAGCCTAATACGGCCATACAACAGATTCCTGAAGCGCCAACAACAGTTTATAACACTAATATGATCCAGACAATTGGTCATTTAGATATCCGGTCTTCGCCATACACCTTAAACACTTTTATTATTATAATTTAGAAATAGATTAAGAGGCCTATGATCATTTGAAAAAAAAACTGTTCAGCTATGAATTCAGCACTTGTGCTTACCCTATATGCCATTGACAACATTGATAAGAAAAAAAAACTCCCTGTATTACTTCTGCCAAATTTCCGGTTTTGGCTGGATTCCTGGCCAACTACTTGTCCAGCAAAAAACTAAGCCTGAAAAACGAATTAGAGGTTTACTTACCCATACATTGAACCCCAACTTGAGATTAACTTTTACTTATAACAATTTGTCGGAATCGGTCTGGTTCCGGGCGGACCAAATTGTGTTTTCTCCCTTTTTTATTGATTTATATGTCTTTTTACTTTGTTTTTTATTTTGTTAGTGGTCCTACCAACTTAATCTATCCCTTACCCAAGAATCCTCGTGCCAGTTTACATCAAATAACCAATTTTCTTCAAGAGTTATCCAGCTGACAGACAGACGGACTGGCGGACAACTTTTGCGAAGTCATAGGTATCCCTCCACTTGGGATCCCAAAAACACATTGGTGCACTGTCAGAAGTTTCATAACAGATAGGGTATAACACTTTCAAGAATAACAACTTTTCACTTAGAAATAAAGTGTTATGGCCAATTAAGTTTACACTAGTTCGTACCAAGATCTCCAACAACACCTTTAATTGGTAAAAATACTAACGGGAACGAAATAAACATAGCAGATAACATCCCAGTGTTATCTGTTGAAACCGCGCATCCTTCTGTTGTCGTTATGTAATTTCTGACAGTGTAGTATTGTTACCTATTGAAGGTGTTGTTGGAGATCTAGGCACGAAATAGTATAAACTTGATTGGTCATAGCACTTAGTTTCTAAGTCCGTGAAAAAGTGTTATTCTTGAAAGTGTTATGCGCAATCTGGTCTGAAACTTCTGACCGTGTGGATGGCAGCCAAGGGACTCATATGGCAGATGCTGAAGGGGTAAGATATTTGCAAGAAATACCACTGCTCCATGCTCCGCTCTATCCTTAGTTTATTGCACGATGTTTATCAATGTCTTCATACCGTCTCAGAGGGGAAAGATCTTTTATTTTGCGCACGATGAATCTATTATGTGTTTAATCACTACATTCTGCTCGCTGGTATATCGCGATGGTGACGGAAAAGTTTCTAGGACTTGCAGACAAGCCTCTTCTGGATTCCGCTACAACACGAAGATAGGGAAGGACGCATCTGTCCATCCGCTGGTGGCTCAGGTTTTACAAGCTCTGAGTGAATGTACAAGCTAGAACGAGGGAATCTGTCTCGGTCTCCAGTCACAACAGCAAAAGCAACACCACGCCTTATAAACAAGAGCTGAAAGCTCATATGGCACTTGTAAGAACAGTTAGCATGTTTGTCAGATACGGTTTGCAGTTTTCAAGGCTGGATCTCTCTCCCGACATTCATTTCATCAGAAATTGACCTTGAGCTAGTAAATCTCAGATGGTTATACAACTCATTGACAACTGTTTCTTCCTCCAAACGATGATCGGATCGGGAAGCGGCTATTTTTAAGCCAATCTGACAGAGTCCCTAACATGCCTGCTAAGTTTCACGGTCATAGCACATCCGGAGTTACTCTTAACTCGTGATCATCGGAATTGTGGAAAACCCCTTCCAACTCCCCCGCTGTGACACAATCCGGTCCTGTTTTGTCGATAATGTATCTACGGCTTAGGCTTGTTCTTCCTTCCAAATTCCATCCCGATCTCTCGACTCTAAGCGTTTCACGAGATTTCCGGCACCCCCTCCAGCTCCCCCGCCCAAGTTATCAGATCCATTCCAGAATTGAAATTGATCATCTGAGACACTTGTTCTTGACACTTGACATGTTTCATCCAAGTCTGATCACCAGTTCCAAAGTTGGGCATGTCACTAGAATCCAGAATCACGATCCTTCAATTCAATTCAATTTATTTTCAAAAATTCGCTCACGGACGAAGCCGAACATTGAATTTCTTGTTGTTCCCTTCAAGTTCCATCTCATCCCTCGACCCTAAGCATTTCCCAAGATTTCCGGTCGCTCCATCTACCCCCCCCCCCCTCCCCCGAGTTTTCGGATTCGGTCCAGATTTGAAATCAAAATCTGAGACACTTGTTCTTCACAATCGTCAAGTTTCATGCATGTCCGATTATCCGTTCTAAAGTTATGCATGTTGCTAGTTTCCGGATTCCCCATCCCTCCACTCCCCCCGCGATGGCTGGATCGGGGAAGTGTTTTTTTTTTAGTTAATCTGGTTAGTTCCCTCATATGCCTGCCAAGTTTGATTGTGCTAGCTTATGTGGAAGCGTTTCACGAGAATCCCAGTGCCACCCTTCAGCCCTCCCCCCTCCCCGTTATCGGATCTGGTCCGGATTTGAAACTCAACAAAGAAACACTTGTCTTATTCTTGAAATATTTCAAGTTTCATGCATGGCCGATTTCCTGTTCCGAAGTTATGCATGTTACTAGTTTCCGGATTTCCCATCCCTCCACTCCCCGCACGATGGCAGGATCTGGGATATAACAATTTCCAAGTTGTTCTGGTCGGTTCCCTGATATGCCTGCCAAATTTCATCGTCCTAGCTTATGTGGAAGCGTTTGACGAGATTTCTGGTCCCCCCCCCCCCCCTCTCCCAGTTATCGGATCTGGTCCGGATTTGAAACTGAGCATCTGAAGCACTTGTTATTGACATATGTCAAGTTTCATGCATTGCCGATTTCCCATTCCAAAGTTATGCATGTTACTAGTTTCCGGATTTCCCATCTCTCCACTCCCCCCCCCCACGACGGTCGGATCTGGGAAATAATTATTTCCAAGTTATTCTGGTCGGTTCCCTGATATGCCGGCCAAATTTCATTGTCCTAGCTTATGTGGAAGCGTTTGACGGATTCCCGGTGCCCCCCCCCCCCCCCAGTTATCGAATCTGGTCTGGATTTGAAACTGAGCATCTTAAGCACATGTTCTTGCAATATTTTAAGTTTCATGCATCTCCGATTACCCGTTCTAAGGTTATGCATGTTACTAGTTTCCAGATTTGGCATCCCTCCACTCCCCCCACGATTGCCGGATCGGGGAAGTGATTGTTTCCAAGTTAATCTGGTTGGGTCCCTTATATGCCTGCCAAGTTTCATCGTCCTAGCTTAGGTGGAAGTGCCCAAACTAGCAAATCCGGGACAGACCGACAGAACGACAGATCAACAGACCGATAGAAATTACAATCGCTATATGGCACTTGAGTATGCTCAAGTGCCATAAAAACCGTGACAGAGAACCTCGACGGTCAAAGCAACAAAAGTAACAAGACCAATGGTTCCAATGGGATACCGAAAATTTAATTTTTGGTCAAACACTTTTGCTATTGAAATTTAGAAACAGAATAAAGCCATTGGCTAATCATCTGAGAAAACCAAGTTCAGACATGGATGCAGCATGTCTGTATACCCTTGCACGTCATATCTACTTTCACGAAATTGAGGAAAAACTCGGCCAAATTTCCGGTTACTCAAAACTTTGAGTACGAAACTCTGGGCTCATTTAATTGAGTTTTGTGTGGTGTTCCGCGTAATAGGTGACTCGTGTTGTGTAATTTGAATCGCCGCCGAAATCAAGATCTCAGAATCCTCCGAACCCAATTTTTTCAGTTCGTAGTTTCAGCTTGACTGTTCTAGCTCAATTATACTAAAGTATATAAATATTACTAGAACAATAATAACATATCCAGGTTGCCTGTGCAACTGCCACTTTGTTTTATATATTAGTTAAGACACTATGGAAAAGCGCTGTCGAGGGAACCGGGAGCCGTAATTTATGTCCTACGGGCTACGGAACCGGTGGTTCTCACGGAAACCAAACCACGAGAGCTAAGATTCCGGGATCATTGACTAACGGAAACTTGAATGTGCTGGCTCCTGTTCCGATGGTAAGCGGAAATAGCTCACGGAAACTTCGTAGCACCAGCTTCTCGTCCGGTAATCTGACGAAATTATGTAGCCTACTCAGAAGCTAGGAAACTGGTAGATGATACTGAAAACTATATAATTGGAGCTTCTGTTTCGGTAGTGTCTACCTGGGATATAGAACTCACGGAAAGGTTCTTGGGAGAGCTAGGATTTTCACTAACTCACTGAGAGAAATCCACTATACCCATATACCCATATATTGACAGCTTAGGTACCGGTAGCAACAACTATTTAGTTGAAAATGACAAGCTCACGGACACAGATGGCTACGGGCTAGGGTTCAGGTAGTGGAAAACAAATTGAGCTCACGGACCCATGTAAGTGCAAACTAGGAGTTTTTCACTCTCGGAACCCAACTCCCATGCGCTACGGTTCCGGTAGTGCAAAAAAAGCGAACCCACGGAGACGTGTCCATGTGGACTTAAGAGTCAGGTAGCAAATATCATCAACTCATGGGGTGAGAAGTATTAATAAGCATATTCACGCACTACCGGAACCCTATAGTCCATAGAAGTTTGTAATATTAATTGTTGGCACTACCGGAGCCCTAGCCCATGGTCGTTTGTGTCCTTGAGCTGGTGATTTTCAACCAAATAGTTATTGCTACCGGTACCTTAGCTCTCAATATGTGGATTCCGGTAGTTTATTTTTTGCCCATGTTATTTCCTGTAGTCAAGGAAAAACCCGGATCCTAGCTCCCATCCAAATTATTCCGTGAGTTACTTATACTCCATGTAGACATTACCGGAACACAAGCTCCAATTGTACAGTTTCACGTATCACTTACCAGCTTCCTAGCATCAGAGTACAAAAATTCGTGAGACTACCGGAAGAGAAGCTGGTACTAAGAAGTTCCCGTGAGCTATTTCTAGTACTACCGGAAAGGGAGCCAGCACATACAAGTTTCCGTTAGTCAATGACGTCAGATCCCGGAATCGTATCGGAATCGGAATCGGAATCGTGGTTTGATTTCCATGAGAATTACCGGTTCCATAGCCCGTAGGATATAAAGTACGGCTCCTGGTTCCCTAGCCAGTGTCCTATGAAAAAGCCCTAAAATATGAATATCTTACAGACTTGAGTCATGACCTGCAATTTGAGTCACGGATAATTCGCCAACAACTTCTAGCCTAAACTGCGTTTTCTCTTTCGTCTTGCGAACCCGTGGTCTCCCAAACTGGGATAAGTGGTACAAGAACTCGTTGCACATAATACTTGAACTATTATGAACGTAAACAAAAAAAAGCCTTATCTGAAACTTAAAAATAGCTCGCACCGTCTTCCAAAAACGCTTCTATGCCCCATGATTAAGAGCACTTCACTCAATACGAATGACTTCTCGAAGGGAAAAGCGAGGGAATATACAACTACAAGAAGAAAAACATGAAGCCTCATGAAATGTCCTGGAAGTGCTGTCGGTCGCAAGTGATTCATACGATGCCTTGCCAATGTGATTAAGTCCAATTTTCAAAGCTGAGGGTGGTTCACAAAATAATGTTGCTTACGAGACCAAGACAGTTTGAGAGTACAACAAGACCAAAGGTTTCGATGGGATCCCAAAAATTCAATATCTGATCCAGACAACTGGGTCTTGTCTTAGCCAGATCCAGTCTTCGCCAGACTCCTTGAACATTTTTACAATTAAAATTCAGAAACAGATTAAGGCCAAATAGCTAATCACCTGAGAAAACCAAGTTCAGATTTGGATTCAGCATGTCTGTTTACCCATATAAGTCATATCTGTTTTGACGAAAACTTCCTGCCCCTTCTGCCAATTTCCCGGCTCCGGCCGAACTCCAGAACTACTTGTCCGGCGAAAAAAGAAAGCTCAAAGACGAAATCAGGGTATCTTCTTTCCCCAGTAATGAACATCTAATCAACTTCACATAGAAATTTAGCTTAGAACAAATTTTCCGATTCCAGCCGGATTCCGGTCAAACTATATGTCCGGGTAAAATACGATTGTCACACAGGGACTCAGCATCTCTTCTTACCCCTAAATCGCTTATCTAATCAACTAGAAATAAAACTTTGACTTCCAACAGTTTTCCGGTTTTGGCTGGATTCCGGACGAACTACATGTCCGGGTAGAAACTTGTTTTCACATAAGTGTTCAGCATGTCTTCTTGCCCTAAATCGAACATCTAATCAACTCCAAATAAAACTTTTAATTTCGACAAACTTTCCGGTTTCGGCCGGATTCCGGTCGAAATATTTGTCCGTCGAGAAAATAGTTTTCACCATCGTCTTCAGCATGTCTCCCTACCTCTAAATCGAACATTTAATCAACTTCAAATAAAACTTTTACTTTCAACAAACTTTCCGGTTTGGGCCGGATTCCGGGCGAAATACTTGTCCATCGAGAAAATAGTTTTCACCATTGTCTTCAGCATGTCTTCCTACCCCTAAATCGAACATCTAATCAATTTCAAATAAAACTTTTTCTTTCAACAAACCGATGACAAAATGGTTTTCACCATCGTGTTCAGCATGTCTTCTTACCCCATAATCGACTATCACATTAGCTGTTACAAAACATTTTGTTTGTCCCTTAATTTGAATCCCCTCCCCCACCCCTAAATGTAGAGCTACAAAGCCCATCTACGAACTTGACTGGTCCGACGACCCAACGAACCCTCACACCAAGTTTCATCAAAATATCTCATTCCCTTCGAGAGTTATCGTGCTTACAGACGGACGGACGGACAGACGGACGGACGGACGGACGGACAGACGGACAACTTTTGCGATGTCATAGGTATCCCTCCACTTACGTTTTGGGATCCCAAAAAGAGAATTCTTTTCCAGGCTAGTGAGATATCCTCCCCTGATCTCCGAGGGGTCATGTCGAGCATTTCCACCATTCTTTCAGTTGTGGGGATTCTTCTGGCTTACATGTTTGGCTCATTCTTCGGCTGGCGTCAAACAACCCTCATAGAACTTTCGTTCCCAATAGCATACCTCATGATGTGGTGGCAGCACGAATCACCAGTCTGGCTTTTGCGTAAAGGAGACGGCGAACGTGCGATGCGAGCCCTTGAATGGTTCAGAGGAAGGTACGGAGGGGTCTTAGACTAAAGGCGTATTCCCGACCTTCCCCGAGGACTCCACTTGAGGAGTCCTCGCGTTTGGGTATTCCAAATATTGTGTCTTGTATTCATAGATCTATTGGCCGGTTTTCATTTTCGGTTGGATAGACTAAATCTATGAATTGAAAGGCATGGTGCACGAGAAAAGCAGGCAAGCATACAAAATCAGGAAAGGCAAACTAAACAAGGAAGGGTTTGAGAAAGAATTCGGCATTTTCCATGTTCGGTCAATCGGGGATCATTCAGCTTCAGCTCCGTCTGTGGTTTGACATAAGAAAAAATATCAAATCTGTTGAAATCTTTTAAATTCTTTGTGGGGGGGGGGGGTGCACATGAGCAACGACGAGGTAAGTAAACAATCTTGTCGGGTCCCCGATGACAAAATGGTTTTCACCATCGTGTTCAGCATGTCTTCTTACCCCATAATCGACTATCACATTAGCTGTTACAAAACATTTTGTTTGTCCCTTAATTTGAATCCCCTCCCCCACCCCTAAATGTAGAGCTACAAAGCCCATCTACGAACTTGACTGGTCCGACGACCCAACGAACCCTCACACCAAGTTTCATCAAAATATCTCATTCCCTTCGAGAGTTATCGTGCTTACAGACGGACGGACGGACGGACGGACGGACAGACGGACAACTTTTGCGATGTCATAGGTATCCCTCCACTTACGTTTTTTTGATCACCGAACTCACTGACAGACGGATCCGGAAAAGCCATGGCATATGGACCATGAGCAGAAGGCTGCAAGTGTAATGAGAGGAACCCCTGCCCCCCTCACCCGGAAATGATGCCCAAACCAGCGAAAGTCCCCTGAATCATCGTTTCATTCAAGGGACTCTCGCAAAGTTCTTATTTGTCGCAGAAGCCTCCATTCCCTATACTTCGTTCCTTTGCCTAGTGTTGCCAGTATTTCATGCTCCAAGGAGCTCTAAGAAAAGCGGAAGCGTTTCAAGGAAATACAACTATATAATGGCAAAGATATATGTAGTAAGGAAGTCAGTCGATTTTAAGCCAGTCTTAAGGTAACACTGTTATAGTGAAACTACAAGTGCACGCTCTCCATGTACTAAGTAAGTCGTAACGTTTATTAAACCTATACTCGCACTATAGTTTCTTTGACTCTATAACGCCCTAACGAGCCTCCTCCACGCTATCGATTATACAGCACAGGACCAGAGGTCCGAAGGTCCAACATCTCCTTCACCGTATTACACAAAGCCATAGAAAGAGTCACAAACAAGCGTAAATCCAATTTCCGGCTTGTAAAAAGAATGGTCTTAAGATTAGTTCGAGTGACTAGGTGCTATAATAATTACTTGCATGGGACTGGCAGGGTAGGTGTAGGGAAAATACTGGCAAAACTCAACGCAAGTTCACAAAGTGAGGCTCATACCGCAATTCATTTGACATTTTAGTTTTATCCTGTTACAAAATGAACGAGCAACGACTGAAAGTAGCAAAAAATACACATCAGGTGATGGAGGAACTCAGGCGGATATGCTCATTCGTAGCTTTGACCTACATTTCCCCGTATCTGCGGCCAGTCTCTGATCTGCTAGTCAGGTCAATGATGGCGACATAAGCCCTGGCAGATAACAACTCAAAGAAAACAATCAAGTGTTGTTAAAATCACAGACTTAAAGGACCCCTTGCAGTATTTACTGATCAACTTACAGTATTTTAAAATATTTAAATTCTTTAAAACTAGGCTGTGCTTTCAACGAAGGGGTTAGTATGAACCGGACGAAATTGGGGTCTCCGGGTTTAGAAATATGTGGAGTGATTACGGAATTAGGTTTCGTTAGTATTTTAGGTAAGACAGGTCCTTCAACAGTAGTACTCATAGGATCTGATGATGTTCGACCTCTTCTGTAAACCGTCAATCCTAAAATATTCATAAGGCCGTTCGACTACTTTAAACCGTCCAGTCCTCATCCATAGTGTGTGTCTTTCACTATTATATATACAAAGACAGATGCTAGGTATGTGTGAATCTGAAGATGCAGCGTTTCCGGCAACAAAGTGTATATCAGTGTCGATGCGATGTTCTCATGCGTACGTGAGCGCGTTGTCATACTTCCACTATCAGGACTTGGCGACCCTGACATGAACCTGAACTCGAATTGCTGAGACATCACAAGTGCTCTTTGACTCGCAATTCTAATACATTGTAATAAATGATGCTCCACCGTCTTAGACGTTGACATGGACAATTTGAAGTTTGGAATGAAACACTCGCCCTGCGCCCGTGCCTCTTGGGCAGCGATAGAACCCTAGACTTACTAATTCAGGCCTCCTGCCGTATATGTTAGGATAGGAAAAAAAACCCTCCCCCCCCCCCCCGTAAGACGCGAGTCTTTCTATCGAACAAATCTGTATACTCTTTAAGTGAGTGAAGAATGTCAGTGAAGAATTCAATCGGATCAAGGAGAACTGTGACAAGGAAGCGCTAATCCCCAAGTTTCGATGGAGAGAGGTTACGCAACAGCTGTTCTATCGCCCCCTATTGATTTGTGTGTCCGTGATGTTCTTTCAAATGTTTGGAGGGTACGGACCGATCGTCTACAACTCAGTAAGTAGTTTTATGGAGATATTTCGTAGCATTTTGCTCTAAAATACTCCCATGGAAGTATGCTCCAGCAACTTTAAGCCGACTCTGGAAAAGCCAACGGGAACTATCTTTCGACAAGCGCCAGACGTTCAGTATTTTTGGAACAGTTTAACTCACACCACTGTCCTCCTGTTCAAGGACCGCTATTGAGTATGAAATCTTGACTAAATAAAGTGACAAATCTTGTCCTTGATTGACTGGTGCATCTTGAACGTCCTCCTGCAAGAATCCGATGATACTTTCGGATTCAATCGCACTTTCTTCTGACGGCGAAGCTTCGATCCTAAGCTAGTTTTGGTCGTTAACGGCTCACTAGGTCACTAGAAGCATGTTCCACCCTACTTACCGTACAGGAGTGCTGCGTGAAGCCGCCACCCTAAACTCCTATTTTTGGGAAATGACTTAGGGAAAAAGAGTAAAGGTTGAGATAAAATTCAGTGGAGTATCCTGAAAGGAAGCTTAGAACCTTCACTTTCTGCTGGTACCATAGTTTACTTGAAATTGTTCACGGCTAAGCTGGAAAACACGAAAGAATATAGGCACCCAAGTGATCATGAAGTCGCCCACTTTGCTAAAAAATAGTATTTTGCTACATGGTGAAGTTAGAGGCCAGCTGTTTGGTCAGAGAGGTTCCTTGACCTTTTGCAAATAACAAAATTTGCTGTTTTCTTGGAATTTGCATGATTTTTCTGGGGGTGGCAGCTTCATGATCCAAGGTGGCAGGATCATGTACCATGGCCAATTGGGGGTGGGCGGTGCCATAGTAAGGGCAGCTTCATGCAACACTCCTGTAGTTACTACGCATGACGTCACACATTCTGGCTTCTGAGCGTCAAGGCTGGAACGCATTTTTATATTCGCAGAATAGCATGCCACGGGCCAATCACGTGATAGAAATTCGTAGTTACCACGCTTACTGCGCTCCCGATCATGGTAAGCAAATAGTTACCATTTCGAGAAGGTTGGAACGGTCAACGCAGTAACTTTTCAAGAGGTCGGAACGAAAGTAACTAATAGTTATTATTGTTAAATGGTGGAACACGCTCCATGAAAGACTGTTGAAGGAAGATAGGTTGACGAGGTCGGCTGAATCAAGGACCTTAATACTGAAAAGAGAGGAAAACCAGCTAAAAGCTCGTTTTTGCAATCTAGCGTTTGGTTTCGTTTCGAACTGCGAACTAAAAGATCAAATAAAGAACATTACCCAGCAGGTGTTTTTTGGTAGCTTTGTAGAAAGATTTGTCAATATGTAAACAAATCAGTGGTTTTAACGAAAAACCAACCGCTAAACGGCGCTGATTGTTGTGTCGCTGGTGCAGGTGCAGACCGCAAGCTATGCAACAAATGCCAGATTGTTTCTGAAGAATGAATGATCGATTTAATTCGTCTACCTCTGAAAAAAAAAAGCCAACCGTCGCAAATTCTTCTTATTTGTATATAGATATATTTGTATATATCTTCTTATTTTAAAATGGGTTTAAAATAGAAAACCGTGATTTCAGTGATTTTTCTTCATCAGCTAGTTATCACTCTAAGATGATGTGCGAGGGATAAATATAATTTCGGATATTTCGACTGCACTTCCGGCAAAACGTCCTAAGCGAAGAAAAACAACAAACTAGATTTATCCCTCGCACTTCATCTTAGAGGGACAACTAGCTGATCAAGAAAAAAAAACCGAAAATCAAGGTTTTCTATTTCTTTCGTAATGAATGGTCAGCTTGGCTTCAAACCTTATAGTCGAAATGGGTTTCATTTAATTGAGCGATCCTTGTGATATCTTAACCTTGTCCATGATCTTTAAAGCTAACGCGGCTATAAGCTACCTTAAACTTTTGTCCCGTTACGGTGTTCCATCTCCCCATTTACTACGCGTTTACATTTCTTTTATCCGTTCTAACCTAGAATATGGCTGTCCAGTTTGGCATTTTGGTCTGACCCAGGAACAGTCGGATTTGCTTGAGAGGATACAGTATAGAGCGTTGCTGGTTACATCTAAAGCTCCAAAGGTCCCATACATTCAGCTCCTAAAGCAATGTAAATTAGATACCCTTTCATGCCGCCGACTTCAACTTTGTATGAAGTTCGGTACATCTATAGTACAAAACCCACTTCACCGGGATATACTCCCTCCTGATTGTCTCCCCTTCCGAAGTCGTCTTCCTCGTCAAGCTGCCGATCCTGTGCCTCGTTTAGAGCCGGTGGTAGCTTTGCGAACTAGGTATGCTCAGAGTTTCGTCCCCTCGTTTGTTCGTGTATATAACTCAGAGCGCTTCTGAACGTTAATTTTTTATGTTATTTGTATTTTATATCTGATTGATTTAATGTATTTGTATATTGACCATATTTATCATAAGATGACGGTATAAATGTCGCAAAATTGTATATACTTCTAGATTGTTCTGTTATGACGTTATGTATTGACGTAAAAACGACCCATCGGCTTGTCCGTTATCTGTTTTTTAGATTATATTGAATTGAATTGAATTGAAGAAACTCGCGACCATTATTGGGTTATGTAAGTGAAGGTTGGTGTGGATATTCCTATATGACATCTAGGCCAAGTTACGTCAACTGAAAATCCCGTCTAAGTTATAGTAATTTTATTGGACCTATTAAGAAGACGTACTGAAACGATCTTCTTCTTTTGATCGCAGGAATCCAGATATAAGAAAATAAGCCAAGGAAAACCAAAACATCTAACTGTTTCTGAGCCGACCTATACCAGCAAAGTCACTGCAGTTGACTGCAGCTACAAATTAAATCATGATTTCTAGGTGTCCATACTGAGTTCTGCTAAAACAACGCTAGATGAAAACACCTCCGCATCATTACTGGCGGTTGTGATGCTTGTGGTCATCAGCTTCTCAACCTGTTTCGTTGACAGAGCTGGAAGAAAAGTTCTTCTTCTCATCTCAGGAACCCTTATGATCATTGCTTTATGTTCACTAGGTGCTTTCTTCTACCTGAAGGTAAACAAATCAATATTTTCTTTTCAACCTCTTTGTCAGGCTTGTCATTCCAGCTTTATGTTTGTTGTTTGTTCTGTTTCGTTCTTTTGCATGATTTTACAGACAGATGGACAGTTGTGCAATGCGTACCTTCCTATGTACCATAGATAATTGTCTATTATGAGCCAAGCCATTTTCGTCAAAGTTGATAAAATATCGTATCATCCTTCCGAGAGGTTGTACCAACGAAGCCATTTCATAATCCGCAGATATGCTTTGAGTGGTTTCACTCAAATATTGAAAGGTAGAATGTGGCCTCTAAAAATAAATAAAACAAGTATTTTCGAAAAGAACGAAACAGATTTGAAAATCATTATTTTTCTCGAGAGGGCTTGTAACAAATGTCTTGTGGTTGTGGGCCTATTATAACGGCGAATTTAGTCAAAATTGATACAATGTCGTATGCACTTCCAGCGAGGTTAATATGAAGCCGTACCAACCCACGCTGAGGTGCATTGAGCGGTTTCCATCAAATACTGAAAGGTAGAACCTGGCCTCTAAAATAAATAAAAACAATTACTTTCAGAAAAAGGAAAAATAAAACATCGTAGACTCAGAATGTTACTTTGACGAAAAAGTTGTTTAGCCAGCCATCTAGGTTATATATTGCTACAGCCAGATCTCCACTGAAATTTACAACTCGTCGGAACTGAAACAGCATCGCACTCTCCCATACTTTCCTAAAGTTAATCGTTCTGAGAAGCTTGGACTTATCACCCCACACGTCCGACAAAATAACAAAGCTAGATGGCAGTGATCGACATCCTACACAAATTTTAAGATGGGTCTTGTATAAAGAGGTTGTCACTTCACTGGAATAACACTCACTACCAAAATGTCAAAAAGTACTACCAAAGATTAAAACAAAATATACTAGGAGTAGTTTTACTAATAGAACAGTGCTTGCTGATCGAAAAAGTTATTATAGTTAAAATACCGCCATCCTGGTAGAAATCAAAATGAAAATCTCGACGGCTATTTAAGAACACTAACCTGGCTCCCTTTCGGTAGATATTTTTCATAATCTCGGATAGGTAATTGTCAAATATCCGTCTTGGTGTTATTTCTGATATCAGCCACAGTTACTGTTGGGGTTTCGCAGAAATTAAAGATACCGTTGCATTCAGTGGTGAAACTGTAGTGGTTGGAAAACAGATCTCTTTCCCAACTGGACCACTTAACAATCTTTGTTCATTTCTTAGGACTTTCAAGGAGAGGGATCCGTAGCAACCTTGCACTGGCTTCCGCTCGCTTCGCTTGTCCTCTACTACGCAGCGTTTGCAGGTGGTTACTACACAGTTCCTTACATCCTGCTTGGCGAAATCTTTCCCATACGATACCGTGATCTAATGAGTTCCATAGGATATTTTTCCAGCATGATTTGTATTTTCGCAACTGTGAGAACCTTCCCCATGCTAAAGAGGGATATCGGGGATTATGGCGCATATTGGCTCTACGCCTCTTTGCTGGCGCTAGGTACAGGATTTATTATTGTATTTATTCCGGAAACGAAAGGTAAGACACTTGAGGAGATTGAGGCTGAGTTCTTAGGCATAGGAACGGGAGAAAGAACGACAAGCATAGAACTCTTGCGCAAAAACGGCCAAAATTAACTTGAAGAAGCAGAATTAGTTCGTAGTTTATATAGTTCACAGCTGATCGGTAGGCCGGCTGTAATAACTTGTAGATCGAGTTTTAGTATTAGATATGCTGGGCAGGGCCGTATTAATAGGGGTAGAGCTTTATCGCCCCCCCCCCCCACAAATGTACAAAACTAATTGTTATTGGGATCTCAAAACGTAAGTGACGGGATACCTATGACTTCTTAAAGTTGTCTGTCCGCCCGTCTGTCTGTTAGAACGATTGCACTAGAAGGGATAGGGATATTTTGTTGAAACTGGTGTGGAGATCCGTTGGGTCAGAGTACAGCTCAAGTTCGGAGATGGGCCCCATAGCTATATATTCAGGGGTGGGGAAGTGGTTTCAAATTAAGGGACTATCTTGTAAAAGCTAATGAGATAGTCGGTTCAGGGGTAAAGAGACTTGTTGAATTCGAGCATGAAAGTTATTTTGTCGCCGGACGAGCAGTTCTTCCTGAATCCGTCAAAAACGGAAAATTTGTAAAAAGTAAAAGTTGAATCTAAAATTGATTATAGGTTCGAATCAGGGGTAAGGAGAAATGCTGGATCTGAATATGAAAAAAAAATCACGCCGGACAAGCAGTTGACCCGTAATCCGGAAATTTAGCAGGAATTTTTAAAAGGGGTGAGGAGACATTTGCAGCTTTTGAACACACTAAAAATAAACAAAAAGTGTGTGTCATCAGTCGATCATCGACCGATGTTCGGGAAAACCAGGTGGCTATACCACTCCCTTCCCTACCCTACCCCCTTATTCAAACGGGCGACGCTCTGCGTGTGGGCAAGAACGTGTGGGTGAGGACAGTGACTTCGGTCGCGTGTATAACGCGCGAAGTTTCGAGGGTGTAATCGATATAGGGTAAACGCATTCTTTGGGTTTTGGGTTGTCGGGGGATCGAAGGGGTTGATATATTTTGTCTGAACTTCGTATGGCGATTCATTTGTGAATTACAGGTCAAGTTCGTAGATGTGTCCGTTAGCCTTATCTTTAGAGGCAGAGGAGGGGGGTTTCGTATTATAGCTAATGAGATATTCGTTTAAGGGGTAAAGAGGCTTGCTGAATCATATATGAACTTGGTTTTCTTGTCGGAAAAATGATTCACAGGAATTCGGCCGAAACTGGAAATTTGGTTAAGCTCAAAGTTGTTTCTGAAGTCGTTTAGAGACTCGGTATCTGCTGAATATGCGGTATATGCTGAATCGAATTTTGAACTTGATTTCCTTGACCGATAAGATGGCAAAATTCGCAAAAACCTGGATATTTGGATAGAAAAGTTCGGCTGTCAATGTCACTAGCTCTTTCGCTGTTCGTGCAGTTTGCCGGGACTGCTGCTAAAATACGAGGAATTTTGTAGGAAAAAAAAAAGGTAAAAAAAGCTTTCTGAAGTCGATTAGAGGTAAAATATTGGAGTAAACAAGATTGCTGAATCCGTATCTGAACTTGCTTTTCTCATTTGGTTAAAAACTACAAAGCTCCAATTAACTCCAAAGCGATTTCAACATTTGTGCCGTATTTTTACTAAGTTTTATAACGAAAAGCCGTGAATTTGAAATATTTCTTGTTCGTTTTGTAGTGTCGACATGCCAATGTTATAACTGCCATGCTCTTATATTATGGTGAATAAATCCGAATTGAATTGAAAAAATAATAAATAATGGGAGATAACTCCAAATAACATTTTTTCTGTACATATTCAAGCGGTTGATTATGAATGTTAAAGGGGCCTGGCGAAGACAAGATTCGGTTGTCTGGACCAAGACGTCAAATGAATATAAAACTTGTGGGATCCCATCGAAACCTTTGGTCTTGTTTTATAGACTTTAACCTCTGATCTACGTTTTTCTTGTACTTTTTGCTCCGACCCAAAGGCCCCCACCCCCAAATAAACTCCTAAATACTAAGTGAGTTAAGATCGTGTAGTGTAATTTTTGTGTGGTGGTTGTTTTTTGGTTGGGCGTCCCAGACCGGGTAATTCAAGCTCCTTTCTTTCTTGTTCTTTTTTACTTTATTTTTGTCCAAGTATTTTCTGTTGTTGATGTATTAAGGTTAGCTAGTCCCTTACAGGCTAGCCTCTGGGCGTTGAAGATTATCTTTGTTTTTTTAAATAAATGCTTTATTCTCAAAAGAAGAAGTTTGTTATTTTTAAATCTTTCAAATCGTTGTTATAGGGCAAGCGTTGTCGCCTCACTTGTGTCGATCCAAACCAACCCCCTTGACAGTCGACAGTATCTCAGTTCAATACTGAGCCACGTTCAGTTCCGTTCCGTTGATATTTTGTCTTGCAATTTGATAACCGGAACGGATTTTCATACGTCTCGTCCTTAGCAGAGTTCAAACGGGAACTTTGAAGATCAAGAAAGTGGCACCCGCGAGAAAAGTCAGTTGTATGACGTTTGCTAGGAAAGAAGAGCGGATGTTAGAACCATTGGTTAGAACATGTACTGGAGAAAAGCCTTACTTTTGCAATATATGCGAAGAAACGTTTGCAACGAAATTTGAGCAGCTCGTCCACACAAGAACTCATTTCGAGGAAATGCCGTATACTTGCGAAGTCTGTGGCAAAGTACTGATCAACCGACGTAGGTTTGGTGAACACATGAAAACCCACACTGGGGAAGACCTTCACACTTGCGGTGTTTGTGATAAGCAATTCTTGTATTTAAGTTTGAAGGTTAATCACATGAGGAAGCTTACTGGAGAGAAACCATACGCACGTGAATTCTGCGACAAGATGTTCAAGACTAACCGAAATAGAAAGCTACACATGGACAAACACACACAGGAAGCGCATCAGCACTCTCGCAGCTGAAAGTTCATCGAAATCAGAATCGTAAACCTGCTTTCAGTTTGACTGTGTCACAGTAAAAAAGGCTGGACGTTACATTTTTTTTTAAACCGAGTAGTGAATGTTGATTACATACAAAGCGTGTTCCACCCTTCTAACAATCGTAAACTATTAGTTACCATTTTCGTTCCAACCTCGTGAAAAGTTATACGCCGCCAGTTTCAACCTCCCCGAAATAGGAACTATATAGTAACTAGTTGCTCACCATGCTCGGGAGGGTAGTTAGCGTGGTAGGCCTATCTAAGATCTCTGTGACGCGACTGGCCCGATCAGCCTGCAGCACGACATTATGTCGAAAATAGAAAAACGTGATTGATCGTTTCTATCGTTTCCGACCTGGAACCCGTACTCGACCGGTCGTGTATGCTGCCACACAGGAGCTATGTGTACTCGACCCGTCGAGCAACAAGGGTTATGGGAGCCAGTATCACTGGACCAGTCGAGGAATCGAGCCTCCACTCGCTGTTGGTACTAGACTGGTCGAGTACTCGTGTCTTGGGAAGCTAAAAGTACTTGACCATATGGAACTTCGAGGAAGAAAGCAACAGGTCGAGTAATTACTACCATAGGAGCTACCTTTCCTCAACCATATAATTGAATCTGTAAAGTTGTAAGGTCGAGTAATCAACCCCCCAGGGACTAATACTACTCGACCATATAAATGGTTAAGTAGGTCGAGTATTCAAAGCAATGGCAGCTATTAGTACTTGATCTGAAAAGGAGGATAGATGTGTCGAGTATTTGACGTCCCAGGAGCTAATCGTACTCGACCTAATACTACTAATAAGAGGTCAAGTAATCAGGGTGGTAACGGCTACTCGACCTGTTGAAAGAGGATTGGTAGGTCGGGTACTTGACGCCCTGTCCGCTGTTTGTACTCGACCTAATATTACTAATAGGAGGTCAAGGATTCAGTGTGATTACTACTAAAAATACAAAAATACTAGATCTATTGAAGGAGGATTGGTAGGTAGAGTATTCGATGATAGTATTGGACCTCTTATAATAATGGGAGGTCGAGTACTGGAGGTGGTGGGAAAAGTTAAAGACAATCGTATAGTCAAGTACTTTTAGCTTCCCAATACATGGAGTACTCCACTAGTACCTAGTACTAAGTACTAACAGGTAATGGATGCTCGATTACTCGACGGGTCGAGTACCATTAGCTCCTGTGTGGCAGCCTGGGCGTCCCCACGGGAGTCGCAGCCCCCCCCCCCCCCCTCTACGTTTTGGGCATTCTGTCAAGATTGCGCCCCGGTCCAAATTGGGGGATTTAATATGTTTGTTGCGACGCATTCTTTGTCGAATTTGGCGATTTATTCAACTTTTATTCAGTTCGCGTCGATTTCACCGCATTCGGTCCGTACCTTCGTAATTCGGTGATTTTGTTTATTTGGTCTTATTCGATACCGAATTCGATCACTCACCGGACTTTTCTCGAGTCCTTATGTTTTCTATCGCATTTGCTCCGTCCATTTCATAATTCGGTATTAATCAGATTCATTTCGTTCTGATTAGTTATCGAAATCGGTAAATTCACCGGATTTTTACTTGGTCCGTCACAGAATTGGAAGCACCAAATTTTCTCTGTAGATCTGTTTTTGTACATACCTTTGCAACCTTTTACAATGTAGCTTCTTGAAAGCAACTCGTTGTGTTTTTAGAAAAAATAATCAGGTATCGATTCGTTCAGTTTTAGGCGTTTTTTAGCGGTTCAACATTGAGCCAATGCTGACCAACAGTGCGTTCTAGCGACCAACAGAAACCTCTGTGGCCAACATTGTTGGTGAAAACGACCAACAACTGAAAGTGTTGTTGGTCAAGTCTGTTGGTCAATTTGTAGAGCAATCAGCCATTTTTCAAACAGAGCGTTCTGGCGAAGATTCACCTCTGTTGATCAAGAGGGACGTTTTGGTTTTAACAGGTTTGTTGGGTCAACGCTGTTGATGAACAGAAGAAACCGCTAAAAAACGCCTTTTACCGGTTTAAAGTAAGCTGTATCGGAATTTACTTCAGAAAACGAAAAATTGTAGTTTATTCCTATCGGTGAATTATTTTAAATATTTGATAGTGCAAAGCGGATACGTCAGCTGAATTTTATTGGGGCTGTATTTCACAAGTTCGTTTTTCCAACTTGAGCGGTTTTGAGCCTGAAGAGGACCCTTGCCAAGATGGGCCGAAATATAGAACGTGTCCGGAACGAACGAAAATGCTGAATTAATTCAGCATTTTATGCAGCATTTCGCTTTCTCACTTAAATTTTCGCTCAGTTAATGGAGCATTTCAGCATAAAATTCATCAACAAATTCAACAAGAATGCTAAATTATGCTGAATTTTCAAGAAGAAACTGGGGAGCACGGCGATTATCTCAATATTTTTGGCGGCAAACACAACAAGTTCAAAAAGACAACAGACAATTCGGCAAACATTCCAAATTGTACGACAACTGGCGATCATGGCCAACGAAGAAAGGGAAGATAAAAAGGTTGGATATCAGTAGCTGATCCATTTCGTCAGCTTTATACAGCTAATTATCTTTTCTTCTTCTTCCTGACTCAAATCATGGTATTCTAGAATTGTCAGAGAAGAAAAAAAGTTAACAGCTTTCAGACGAAAAAGAAAAGAAAATATAGCATATTGCGGCATTACAGCACCAAGAAGTTTTCGGACACGTTCATAGCTCCAGTAAAATTCAGCTGACGTACCCATTTCGGACTATCAAATATGATTCGCAGTCAGCGTAGGCTGAAGGAATATTTATTTTAGATATATATATATGTAGAAAGACCGGCGCCCCGCGCCGGTCGCGATTACATTTATAGAACCACCTAGGGACAATACTCCTTTGATCAACAGAGGCGAGCGGGGCGCCGGTCGCGTTTGCATTTGTAGAACGACCTAGGGACAATCAAATCCTGTGTTGGGTCCTTAATCACTCGACGTCACGACTGTATGGAATTCCGATACCATTTAGTCAACACCGTTTTACTCCCCCCCCCCCCCTCCCCCACCAATGAAGAAAAGCTAGGGACGCCCTTGATTACAATTTGTTAGAAAATAAAAAATACTTAAAAATTCCAAGAGAAATAAAGAAACACGGTTGTTGTCATCTCAAAGAACAATAAATAACGTTTTGTCATAAAAAAAAATTAAGGAAAGGCGAGTGATTTGAAATTTTTTGAGAGAGTTCAGCGCGAAAGATTTAAATAGAGAGCACCACGCCTCTTTGTTTGCGAAGGAATCTGAAGTTATTTTACCTTAGCCTACCTAGACTACAATGGCTTTTATTTGTTCTTACTGTTTTGAAGAATTCATATGCGAGCCAACCCTCAGTGAGCACTATCTCCAGTGTCGCATGGTTTATATTAAAGATGAACCAGTCGAAGTTTCCAGTTTAGACAAATCAGAAAATCAAACAGGCAAGTTGTCAATAAGGTAAAACATAAGTTGCATTATTGATCCAAGTTTAAACTTACTCAACTGTAAGATAGGTTTGTTCTATGTTGTGCCGGGTTTTTGTCAGTCGTCCTCTGTTTATTATGGTTTTATACAGAGGTGTAATTAAAACCCCCCAAAAAAACTTCAAACTCAAAGGCAAATGTTTTTGGTTCTAGGTCAGAGTTTCTTTGACCTTCAAACTCTGTCTGTCAGACTTCGTGAGCTAGCAAGTTTGAAGTTTGCTTGAACCGTCAAAGAAACATCAACCTGGCAAGGATCCCCGGGGTTGTAAAAATACTAATCAAGCAAACAATGAACTTCAATGGAGTTCCAAAATGGAAATTAAGCAACCGACTAAGCGAACAGCAAACAAAACTTCGATCAAAAATGCAACTATTGAAATTCAGACAAATATTTCCTATATTTTCTTTTTCTTCTTCGATATAGAGAGATTGTACCCTACCTGATGAAACGGATGTCGCTACACCATCATCACGCGGGAATGTAACACAAAAAGTTAACATTGGGAGGTATAGGACAGTCTACCACAAATCCCTGATTTTTGGATACCCTATGCCAAACGCTGGGTATATCTAGGCATTTAGCATAGCCTATGCCTAACGCTGGATACCCTATGCCAAATGCTGGATACCTGTTGGTAACCTAACCCTGACCTACCTCAATAGAAAGGAGTCCTGATTGGTTGATTTTTTAGCTTCACTCAAATCATCAATATTTTACTGGGTTACAGTATCCAGCACCTGGCATAGTGTATCCAGCGTTAGGAATAGGGTCCAAACGCTAGACATATCCGGCGTTTGGCATTGGGTATACAAAAATCAGGGGTTTGTGGTTGACTGGTATAGGACTATCAACTTTGAAATTAATTTATCGGCGTTTGACCATCATTTTGAGCCAGGGACTTGCAGGAATGTTCATTGGGGTACTCCTTAATCGTATAATTCTATTTTTGCAAAAGAGTTCCAAGGAAGTAAGAGCTTGAAGGCTTCAAAGTTTGAACACAAAAAAGGAGTCTCTAATCCTATTGATCGGCGATGACACAAATTTGAAAAAAATTGTCATGATTGACCAATAGGACGAGACTTCGTCTTTGTTTACAAACTTTGACGCCTTCAAACTCTGATCAGAAAGAACGCCCATTTACAAAAGTTATCCTGCAATTTGCTGGCTCAAAGTGGCTATCAAAGGCCGGTAATTTAGTCTCAAAGTTAAAAGTCCTATACTTTCTAATGTTAAGGTTTCGTTAGGATCCCATCCGTTTTCGTTGGGTATGGTGCAATCTCTCTATTTTAAACTACAGCGTTGTCTTAACAGTTTCGTAAATTCAGTGAACCAGGTTGGATGAAAGAGAAGAACGTAATTTTTTTTACTACATAAATTAAACCTTTCTGGCTTGGAAGAGGCGCACCGCTGTTTTCGAATGCGAACATGGAATAACCATCTCGGAATAATGGTCGGAACCAATAATGGTAAAATACTTAGTCATGAACAGATGCAATCTAGTTGTCTGAATGGGTTTATGTTATCGAACACAGATAAATATCATGTCCAAGTAAATATTTTCATAGGCTAAGTATCCAAACAAAAGTCATTGCCAGATATTTTAAAACCAGTGTGCTGGTTCTAAAATCTAAAATTTCAGTGGCTATCTATGTTAGCTCTCTTCTACAGAAACATTGGCCTTTTCTCTGCAGTTTATTTTTCTACGTTATTATTTCTACACAATCAACAACTAAAATTTGGCCAACTTTTGATTAGAATATTCTCTTGTCAGAAGGCTAGAGCATCGCCAAAAGTTAGCAGCAGTTGAGTTTAAAGTTGGTGCAACTTTGGACGATTCTATTTTTTTTTTTGCAAGGGCCATGACTTAGCTGTGACAAATAAAATAAAGTGTCCGATTTGAATTGATGGATCAATGTGTTCCACACTGTCAGAAGTTTCATAACAGGCAAGAGAAGGATGTATGGTTTCAACAGACAGTGCATAACAGACAACAATTCGGATGTTGTCTGTTGTGTTTGAAAATGTTATGCATAACAAGCGTTGCCATCAGGAAGAGCCGAAAAATCGCCAAAAAGTATCTACTGAATTTTCCGACAACATGACGAAGAACAAAAAAGTAAGTAGCCTAGATGCTTTTTAGGCTGTTTTTTGGCTTTTCCTGGCAATTACTTGTCCTGCATAACATTTCACATATATCGTTTTCCAAAACAACAGATAGCATTGCAAGTGTTGTTGGTTGAAACAGTGCATCCTTCTGTTGTATGTTGTGAAACTTCTAAAAGTGCAGTCCCGATACACTGTCAGAAGTTTCATAACAGGCAACAGAAGGATGTGCGGTTTCAACAGACAATGCGTAACAGACAACACTCCGGAAGTTATCTGTTGTGTTTGAAAATGTTATGCATAACAAGCGCTGCCATCAGGAAGAGCCGAAAAATCACCAAAAAGTATCTACTGAATTTTCCGACATCATGACGAAGAGCAAAAAAGTAAGTAGCGTAGATGCTTTTTAGGCTGTTTTTTGGCTTTTCCTGGCAATTGCTTGTCCTGCATAACATTTCACATATAACGTTTGCCAACACAACAGATAGCATTGCAAGTGTTGTCTGTTGAAACGGTGCATCCTTCTGTTGTCTGTTGGGAAACTTCTGAAAGTGCAGTCCCGATACACTGTCAGAAGTTTCATAACAGGCAACAGAAGGATGCGCGGTTTCAACAGACAATGCGTAACAGACAACACTCCGGAAGTTATCTGTTGTGTTTGAAAATGTTATTCATAACAAGCGCTGCCATCAGGAAGAGCCGAAAAATCGCCAAAAATCATCTGCTGAATTTTCTGACATCATGACGACAAACCAAAAAGTCAGCAGATTTTTTTTTGGCTCTTCATGATAATGCTTGTTCTGCATAACATTCACGTATAACGTTTTCCAACACAACAGATAAAATCCCAAGCGTTGTCTGTTATGCATCTTCTGTTGAAACCGCTCATCCTTCTGTTGTCTGTTATGAAACTTCTGACAGTGTATGTTCAAGTTTCAATGTTTAACTTATCCCAGTCTACAATTAACTTTTCTGGCCGGTTGGGCTGTTAGGTATCCTACGCCTGGCGGCACATAAGGCAGCAACAGTGGTTCACCACGACGACCTGTCCTGAGCCATCGACCAAAGCTCCTCCGTCGAAGACATCGCGAACCTCGCCGCCTTCTCTAACGACCTCCCAATAGACATTTTGGGTCTCCCTGACTTGCGGAGGCCAGGGGTTTCCAACACCATATTTCGTGTTGCAGCCTTCCATCACCCATTCGCACCATATCATATCGCCAATACATCCATCGCCGCTTTCTAATGACATCGAGGATGGAGGTATGATTTGTCATACGATAAATCTCGTCGTTTCTTATCCTTCCTTCGTTCAAATGACTGACTCAAATAACAAATGACTTCTTCATTGCTGCGGTTATGAAATGTTGTTTTCTTGGGGAATAGTGATAATCTGATGGTAGATTCCCTCTCTTGTCTGAGAGGAATTTCGAGGTGCACGATGTTGCGGTATATTCTGGTAGGTTAAGCTGGCTGGTTATTCTCTTAATCCTTGCTGTTTGAGGGGCTGGGCTCTTGCAGTTAAATATGATATGTTGAAGGGTTTCGGGATGAGAGGCGGAGAATCGGCAACTTTGGTCCGGTCCCTGTTTGTACCGGTATTCTTCCTTTCGGAGGATCAGAGCGAGACGTTTCATTCTGAGAGACAGTTTGTTGTCGCCCGCGTCTCTGAAAGTTAGTGCGATAGCAGATTGGGTGGCGTGGGGTAGACTGCTGATCCTTTTTCTGATAACGTCCCTGAGGTTGGTTAGTGATGCCGGTAGGTCTATTGTTTATTCTATTGTAGAGCTGACTCGTCTGTCCGCTTTTTCGTTATATTTAGTACCTTGGTGGCTTGTGAAGGTTTCTGATTAGGAGTACTGATGTCCAAGAACATGATAGCTCTTTTAGACGTTGGTGGTTTAACGAGGATCAGTTTGATGGCTTCATGAATCGCTGCTACTTCTGCCGACATGATCGATGCCATCTGTCAGTCCCTTCGGATGTCTTCAGGCTTTTTATTCCGGGATCACTGCTGCTGCAGCCCCTTACCCTGTATCAAGGATCCGTCGGTGAAAATTTGGAGGTGGTCGCCATAGCCGTTGTTGGATTTTTCTAAAAAGATGGCTTGTAGGCTACTTGGCGTGGGGTAGCCTGTAGGTGGATTTTTATTCCTTCCGTGAGTTCCAGAGAGACGGTTAGTCTTATTGTGGTACAAAGTGGGGTTTCAGTGAAGATGAATGGGAATAGCTTGTTGAGTCTCCAGTTGGGGGCTTTGGTTTCAAACAGGTCCGACGACGGGACGAGTCCTTTGGGTTGGTTTCTGTTGAAAGTTCTTTGGTAGACTATATGCTCAGGGCTGTAAGCCTGGATCTTTGAGAAGTACTGTACTGTTAGCTTGATGACCCTTTCCTTCACTGACGGTAGTCCTGCCATCTTCCGTGTCCTCTTCGTCCAACGTATATTCGAAATAGTTCCTAGGCAGTTATTGTCGAATGCCTGGAGTCGTCTTTCTAGTTGCGCAGTTATGCTCTACGTTTCACAGCCGTACGTAAGGATACGTCAGGCGGTCAGGAAGTTCGAAGATGGGCTCTGTAGCCCTATATTTAGGGGTGGGGGAGGGGTTTCAAGTTAAGGGACGACAATTGTTTTTAAAGCTAAACGAAATTTAGGGGTAAGGAGAATGTTGAATCTGAGTATGATTTTTCTCGAATTATTTTCTCGCCGGACAAGTATTTCACCCGGGATCGGGCAAAACCCGGAAACTTTAGAAAAAGTCAAAGTTGTATCTAAAGTTGATCAGATGTTCGATTTAGAGGCAGGAACACATGCTGAATCCGTATACGAAAATTATTTTCTCACCGGGCAAGTAGTTCGCGCTGAGTCCGGAAATTTAGCATGAAGTTTTAAAATAGTCGATATAGAGTGAGGAGACATGCTGTTGCAACTTACGAACGTACTAATGATAAACAAAAAGTGTATGCGATCAGTTTAGTTATCTCGTAAGTCCCAGCCGGCATTTACTGGATCGAAAATCAGAATGCATCCGACAACTATCTGGAACAGTTTAATAAAATTTGTTGACCAATTTCCGAGTCCCTACCATACCCCTTTATTCACACATGCGAAAGCTCTGCGCGTGGAGGACATCACTTTGTTTAATCTATGGACTCAGGAGGGTGGTTACTGAAGTTTATTGGATTGGGTTGAAGAAGTTTATTGGATTGGAGTGACTTCGGTCGCGTGCATACTCGCAAAGTTAATTGGGTTTAATAGAAGACTGTTAGCGTAGCGTACGTATTCTTTGTGTTTTGGATTGTCGGGGGGGGGGAGTGGAAGGGGTTGATATATTGTATTCAAACTTCGTATAATGGTTCACTGGCAGTCTAGGCAAGTCTGTAGATCGGTCCTCTAGCCCTATATTTAGAGGCAGAGGAAGAATACCCTTTGACAAACAAATACCCGGGTAAAAAGTTCGCGAAAATGAAGTCCAGAATACCTGGGGATTTCTTGCTGTTGTGGGGAAATATACCCGCGGAGTACGGGTAAATACCCTCCGTGTAAACGTAGCTTAAATTATCAAATACTCCCGAGAGAGGGCAAAGCACGAGTGACAGGGGAGTGATACATGAAAAACAAGAACCTTCGTCAAAGGAAAAGAAAAACTGCAGTACTCACCAGTTGGATAATAATAATTAATTTCTTTAATGTTTGAAAACTGAGCGCCGTGGTTAAAGTGGGACAGCCAAGTAAAAGAAAAGTCCAAAATACAAGATGGACCGGATGTCCTACCAAGTGTTTAAAAAAATAAAAAAATAAAGGTTCTCATGTCGTGAGACTCGTGAGTTGTGGCGGATCTTGATGCTTTTGGCGAAGCTTGCATTGTGCTATTGGCGTTGCGCTCGGACGAAATAGTGGTAAAACGTTATAGATATAGAATGAAACGATGACGAAAAGCGTGGATTGCTGAAGCCTAAAATTCGATGAAGGAGCTAGGGATGACGTAGAATGTATAAGAGGGGTCCTTTAAGAACTGGGAAATCTCACAGAAGACTGACATTAGCCCACTTGGGGTTTGTTGAGTGAGTGCTGTCTGGGCAGCCCTATTTGTAATCCATCCTATCTTTTAGATGAACATGCTCAAGCTGCAATAGGACAAGAGCATGAGCTGGAACCAATAGTGGAATGCAATATAGTTGCAACTCCGGAATCAGAAAAAGAATGCGTCATGTGCAAAGTTTGCACGAAGGAGTTTACCGACCAAGAATGCTTGAGAGTCCATATGGCAACGCACACTGGGGACAAGGCATTCTCGTGTGAATTTTGTGAGGAAAAATTTGCTAGGAAAATGGAACTGAACGCTCATAGAACAATCCATACTGGAAAAAAACCCTTTCCTTGTGATTTGTGTGAGAAATCGTTTGCTAGCTCAGGTAAACTGGTCATCCACAACAGAGGGCATACGGGAGATAAACCCTTCGACTGCGACTTTTGCGCGAAATCATTTGCTAGAAAAGACCATTATCTGGTGCACATGAGAAGACATACTGGGGATAAGCCTTTTTTGTGCGACTTTTGTGAGAAAACATTTGCAAGAAAATGTGAGCAGATGCTTCACACCAAGACACACACTAGGAAAAAGCCCTTTTCTTGTGATTTTTGTGAGAAAACATTCACTAAGGAAGATGACCGCAATGCTCACAGAAGACGCCATACAGGAGAAAGGCCATTCAACTGCAGCTTGTGCGAGGAATCGTTCGCCTTTTCAAGCGAATTGACGGTCCACGAGAGAAGACATACTGGAGAAAAGCCTTTTTCCTGTGAATTTTGTGGGAGAACATTCTTGAGGAAAAATGAGTTGCTCGTCCACATGAGACGACATGGTGGCGACAAGCCTTATTCCTGCTATTTTTGTGATATGACATTTTCTAAGAAAGAAGAGCGGATGGTCCATGCGAAAACACACACTGGAGAAAAGCCTTACTTTTGCAATATATGTCAGGAGACATTTGCGACGAAAGGAGAGCAGTTCATCCACACAAGAGCTCATTCCGGGCGAATCACATATACTTGCGAAGTCTGTGAACAAATATTTATGAACCGACGTAGAATACGTTTACACATGAAAACCCACACTGGGGAAGAGCTTCACACTTGCGGAGTTTGTGATAAGCAATTCTTGTATTTAAGTTTGAAGGTTAATCACATGAGGAAGCATACTGGAGAGAAACCATACTCATGTGACTCATGTGACAAAAAGTTCACGACTAACCGTAATAAAACGTTGCACATGAAAATACACACTCGGGAAACCTCGGCCACCAGTAGTCTCACAGCTGACATTTCCCCGAAATTGGAATCCTAAACATGATTTCAGTTTGGCGCTGTCGCAGGAGTGACGAATGTCGATTACGTACAGTCGTTTATTTGAAATGGTGCTGGGCAAACGCAATGGTTTAAACAGCATACAGTTCCGCTGGGGCAAGTATGTGTCGGTTTTCTTTCATTATGTTCATTAAAATGGTGTAGCGTTCTCTGTGTTCTTCCGCTTTTACAGTAAATTTTTACCCAGTTAATTTTCTACCCATAAGATCGTGGTGATTTTGGGAACCACCCGTTTTTCCGCTTCCCTGGGACTCCCACAGTTGAGTATTTGCGTTTTTCTTTGTCCTTCCAACTTCCCACTTCCTTGCGAACTGCAGAGCATGGGAATGCTTTGATTATCATCACCATCGTCAACACGCATTCTTTTCCGAATCAACAAGGAATCCTCAACGAGGTAGTTAGTTCTGAGATGACAGGGCAGGTTAAAATTAACGTTGTGGTCAGTCGCATGTTTATTTGCCGGATTGCATTAACATGAGTTAGCTTTATTTCAGACATATATCAAACAACGAAAATAACAAACAAGCACTAAATCGCGGTAAGGACAGACGTCCCTGAGGAGCGCCCTTCTCACAAGAAGGCAGCAAAAGGGGATCAGCGGCATTTTTGACCAGAGGCGTTTTTTCGCGACAAAACTGTGGGCCACACATTTCTGAGTGTTTGCTGTTGGCGGAAACACTGTTGTGTTCCAAACAGTCGAGTCATAAGTTGAAACTCGCGGAAACGCCGTTTTGTCTATTTTTTGGGCGGTAATTTCAGAGGTCTGAAAAAAAAATTCATACAAAGTTAAAACAAATTGGATCCAGGCTTTCGTTCTTAAATTCCGTGCAAAAAGGATCATTAGTTTTATGCCTACATACTTGAGAAAGTTTTTAATTTTATCGTTTTGACGTTATTTTGCTGCTAAATCTGAAAATCCCGCGAAAATCGAGCCACAAAATCATCTGCGGCCCTAGCGATCTGGCACCGAAAGAGGACTGCCATCTACCTGGAAATGATATTAGGATCTTATGAGTTTTTATATGACCGTATGGTGGCCATGGCTCTCATTAGTTGCATTTTTTGCCTCTGGTTCCTGTTCCCAGTTCTGTGTTCACAGTTGTCTGGTTTCTAAAAAACGGCATTTCTTATTACGATGTTCCGTATTTTGTCGCTGTTCTGACGAAAACACGAATTAAGGTTCCTGAGCCTGTCTTAGGCGGGAAATTTGTTAAAGGACACCTGAACAATGAAACCATACTTGAACACACCATGGAGAATGCATTTACAGACATGGACATGGAGAGCATTCTTCTCCTGAGCGTGACGTTTTCAAATAGGGATGATTGTTTCCGAAGGTTTGCACATGCAGACTCCAAGACAAAAAGCGCAATTCATTCAAATCTTGTACGGCGCTGGCCGGACCGTATTGGAATTTCTTCTAGATATTCTTTTGGGCTTATCTGGTTAAAAAATATTCCAGAAGAAGGGTGGATTGGAGACATTTGTTCATTTCTGAAATTGCTCGGTACTGAAATAAGGACAGATGCAAAATGGAGCAAAAATCATAGCTTGGAAACGGTATTTCGTATCTGGATTTGGTTTTCTGCAGGCAATGTTAACGGACGTCATACAGATAGGGATGATACTTGGTACTCTTCATTCAGGCGTCCTTTAAACTGCGAATTACATTTCCAAAACAACCATACTTCAGGGCCCATCTTACCCTCTGAACTTTTGCAACTGCTTCTTTTCATCTGCGAATCCCTCCGCAAATTTTCTATTTGAACAGTGATAAAACATGCTAGAACAGCAAGTTCCGTGTTTTGCAAAACAGCGGAACACAGAACACGGAACAGTGTACAAAAACGCGAAAATGAGAAACAGCTTGTTCCGTGTTTTGATAAAAACGGGAAAAAAAATAAAACACAGAGAAAACAGCGAACATAATAGAGACAAAAAACACAACTATTCTTTGACTACGTGTCCCACACTACTTACCGTAATTACTACACATGACATCACGGATCCTGGCGTCAGGCTAGAATACATTTTCTATTTTCGGCAAAATATGGTGCCACCGGCTGATCGGTCCAATCACGTCATAAAGATCGTTGACACCATGCTAACTACTCTCTCGAGCATGGTAAGCAAATAATTACTATTTCGAGAAGGTTGAAACGGTTGGCGTAGTAATTTTTCACGAGGTTGGAACGAAAATAATAACATATTGTCAGAAGGGTGAAACATGCACCGTGTTTCCGGTCCCCACCTCGTCCATTCCCTTGCAATGTAAACTAGATAACCTGCTAAACGGAAACATAAAATCGTCGGTGTCAAGCGTAAACCACGTATCTGCCTTTTTCAAAATTTTTCAGAAGATGAAAAAAACAGGCTAACTTTTTCTCGTTAGTAGTACAGCCCCCCCATGTTAATTCGAGATACGTGGTTTCCATCTTGGTTGTATCTCCCAAACTATGAGTCGGAGGCAATCGAGATACGCACCGTTCGATGCAAAAATTTTCGGCGAGTGGAACTGTGACAAAGTGGAAATCAGAAATTTGACCAGATACGTGGTTTCCGCTTGACACCGACGACATTATTAGCTGTACTTCAAAATCAAACTTGTCTTCAGAAGAGTCTGGAAAGCTCCGCTGTTAATGTGACTACGACCAAAACTCGCTTCGCTTTGCAGAGCTATTTTTGCAGTTTTGCTATTTTGTTTGCAATTCCCACGTTTTCTATCTCCTACGAGCTTCGTGGAAGCAGGGGCGTCACGTATGACAGCCCCCCCCCCCCCCAATGTTCTGTCGGTAAAAAATAACCGAGTCGGCGCCAAGCCCCGCTACTTTCCGTAAAAACACAAGTTTTCCACGAAAACGGTCGGTTTTAGATAGTCCTTCAGCCCAAGCTGATTGCGAGTCATATTTGACTGTGCAAAACGGATAAGTCAGCTACATTTTATTAGAGCTATATTTCGGCCCTTCTCGGCAAGGGTCCTCTTCTGGCTCAGGCTGGAAAATTAACTTGTCTAAAAAAACAGCTGCCGTTTTTGCTGTTCGATTGGGTCGTCGAAAGGTAGAGATTCTTCTGGATTTTGGTTTTGGAGTCGCCTGTCTATTTTTCTTCTTTCCAGCAAGATGGTTACTTGTCGGCGGCATGTATGGGCGGTTTAATTTTCCAAAGATAAGTTTATTTTCCAGCTTGAGCGGCTTGAGCCTGAAGAAGACCCTTGCCTAGAATGGCCGAAATATAGCACTAATAAAATGTAGCTGACTTATCCGTTTTGTACTTCAAATACGGTCGGTTTTTCTGAAAATAAGTCATTTTTCATGAAAAGAGTTGGGGTTTTTCTTATAAAACAGTCGGTTTTTATGGCACTTGCCCTTCGGCCAAGTGCCATATAGCGATCGCAATTTCTGTCCGTCCGTCGGTCTGTCCAGGTCTTGCTAGTTCGGGCACATAAGCTAGGACGATGAAACTTGGCAGGCATATCAGGGACCCCAAAAGATTAAGTTGGAAATAGTCAATTCACCGATCTGAGCATCGTGGAGGGAGGGTGAATTCGGAATCTAGAGGTATTTATAAATTTTGAACCGGTGATCGGATCTTAATGAAACTTGATATTTGAAAAGACCCCATGTTTCTGATGACCCGCTTAAAGTACGGACCGGATCCGGCTACTCTGGGGTGAGCTGGAGCACCGGAAATCTTGGAAAACCCTTAGAGTGGACGGATCGGGATGAAACTTGGTGGGTAGAATGAGCACAAGTCCTAGATATACTGTTGACATAACTGGACTGGATTTGAGCACTGTGGGGGGTCGAGGGGGGCGGAATTCCGGTGATCCCGCTAGTTCGTACTTCCGGATGTGCTAGGACAAGGAAACTTGGCAGGCACATCAGGGACCTTAAATGATTAAGCTGGAAATAGTCACTTCCCCGATTCGAGCATCGTAGGGGGAGTGGAGGGAGGGGGAATCCAGAATATTGAGGTATTTATAACTTTCGAACGGGTGATGGGATAGCACTGAAATTGGACATTTGGGGAGATCTTGTGCCTCGATCAGACGACCGGTTTAAAGTCCGGACCGGACCCGGTGACTTTGCGATGGGGGGCTGGAGGGGGAAACTTGAAATTTTGGGAAACGCTTAGAGTGGAGGGATTGGGAAGAAACTTGGTGGGAAGAACTTGCTCAAGTCCTAGATACCTCGTAGACATAACCGGGCCGGATTTGGCACTGTGGGAGGTGTTGGGGGGGGGGGGGGGGCGGAATTCGGTGATCCCGCGAGTTTGGTACTAGGACGATGAAATTTGGTAGGCATATCAGACCCGAACAGACTGCCTTGAAAATAGTTGTTTCCCGATCTGACCATCGTCGGGGGGGGGCGTGGAGGGATGGGGGGCATCCGGAATCTAGTGGCATGCATAACTTTTGAACGGGAGATCGGATCTGAATGAAACTTGGTAAGTGGAAAGAGCTATCGTCTCTCAGATGTTCCACGTGAAGTCCGGACCGGATCCGATACTTGTCGTGGAGTTGGAGGGATTGGGATAGAATTTGTCAAGAAAAACAAGAATAAGCCCCGTAGACACGTTCTGGATAGAACCAGATCTTACCGAGGCTCTTTGGGGGGAGCTAGAGGAGGTTTCCCAGAATTCTAGTGATCGCGAGTTATGATGAGTCATATGCCCTAGATGACATATTTTATGGTTCAGACCGAATCCGAGCACGGTGCTCGAGCAATTTCCCGAAAAACGCTCAGATTCGAGTGAAAATTGATAGGCGGTAAGAGAAGATGCTTTAGATGATTAATTTGTGTGTCCGAACCAGATTCGGCCGTGGCAGGGGGAGTTGGGGGGGGGGGTACCGTAAACAGTGTGGCACGTTTAGGAATCAAACGAGTGGATCTAAACTTAAAAGGTAGAAAAGTAATATGCCCTAGATGATCCGACGCAATGCCAGAAATACTCAGACTCGAGTGAAACTAGATATCTTATTTCTAGGTCCGACCGTCTGAACCTAGGGAGGTTGAAGGTGGTATTTTGTGACATTCTCATCTAATTTCTTGCATCACCTACTCGTAACAAGTGCCATATGAGCTCATAGCTCTTGTTCTGAAAACCAGTCGATATTTCTGCAAAAACAGACGGTAATAATGACCAACTAGTCGGTAAATACCTTGCCATCACCCCGAAACGTGTTGGCTAGTAACGCCTCTGACTGGAATGTGATTTGGGAAAGTGTTATTAAGGAATGATTTATTTGCAGATTAAAACCATCAGGTCTTCATGGAACAAAAATGGTACAAAACAGACTCTTAACATCACTTTATATACACTATATACACAATATCTTGATCAAAAGAAATCTTTCCTGTGTTTAAAAGCTAACTTGAGGAACTTCCCAACATTTCTTATTTCATTAAAAATCTTTATTTCCCACAATTTTGATAATATCTGGTTAATAATTATAACTAATATTTGCGGAACGGCTTTCGAAGAGATTTTGCGAAAAACTAAAAAGTCTTAACTTCATTGTCGGGAATTTTCATAGCATTTACACAAGGATGAATTCATAGCATTTACACAAGGATGAATTTCATTAATAATAATATTTTCGTAATACTAATATTTAATATTTTTATCATAATAATATTTTCGTAATACTAATATTTAATATTTAATATTTTATTATAATAATATTTTCGTAATACTATTTTAATAATACTTTCGCCTCCAAAATTCAGCATTAACCGCATCTTGGGTGAGGCTGTCCCAAGGACCAACAATTCTGTTACCAAAGCTCCACTTATGTCACTTATGTCCTTGTCGAATCTTGGTTTGCAAGCTTGAATCCATGCCGCATATGATGACGGTAATGCTGAATCAACAGTCATGGTATAAAACAATATCTGTTAAAGGAAACCTGAACAATGAAACCATACTTGAACACACTATGGAGAATGCATTTAGAGACATGGCCACGGAGAGCATTCTTCTCCTGAGCGTGACGTTTTCAAAATAGGGATGTTCGTTTCTGGAGGTTCGCACATGCAGACTCCAAGACCAAAAGCCCAATTGACTCAAATCTTGTACAACGCTGGCCAAATCGTATAGGAATTTCTTCTAGACATACATTTGGGCTTAACTGGTTACAAAATATTGCAGAAGAGGGGTTGATTGGAGACATTTGTTCATTTTTAAAATTGTTCGGTAGCCTACTGAAATACGGACAGATGCAAAATGGAGCAAAAAATCATAGCTTGGAAACACTATTTCGTATTTGGGTTGGGTTTTCTGCAGGCAATGTTAACGGAAGTCATACATGATTCAGGTGTCCTTTAACGTTACAAAACTTTCATTTTTTCCCTGAACCAAAATGCAACCCTTGCTTATAGAGCACAAGCCGCAGAAGATAAGAAATAGTAACTATTTCCTTACTATACTCGGGAGTGTAGTAAGCATGGTAACTACAGATCTCTGTAACGTGATTGGCTGGGGAGTGATATTTTGTCGAAAATAGAAAATGCGTTCCAGCCTTGACGCCAAGAAGCCAAAATTCGTGACGTCATGCGTAGTAACTAGGGTAAGTAGGGTGGAACACTCTTCACAATGCCGGAATACCCAGACAGTCTGTTTACTCTCGCCTTTTCTTCTCCGGGGCTCTACGTTGTGGGCTCTTCTAGTTGTTTGTAGAGGTAACGAATTGCTATTTTCCACGTAGCTCCTTCCTCCGCTCGTTTGTACCGGGAATCCGCCATGTATTGGGTGCGTTTTGTACGCTCAATAGCTGGCAACCAGCTACGGCATTATTGGAGCGAAAACAACAATTCTGATGTTGGTCAAAGAAAACCTATAACATACATCTTTTATTTTATCTAATCAAAAGAAAAGTATTTTTTATTTCTAAGACTTGTTTAAAACTAAAATTATTGCTTGTTTGTGCCTTCACGCAGAGTGTGGTTTTGTTACACCTTGACAGAGCTGGAAGCTCGATAACAGCGTAAGAGCTACGTAGCACCGACTGAGCGTATCTAATAGCTAGCGACAACAATACTTTCAGTTACAAAGTTACAGACCGCGAAAGTTATTACCAACAGACTGTAACAGTAAAAAACGAACCTATTATTCGTCTCTACATGGTTGTAGAACAGAGATCGGAGATCGTGGTCCACCCTTCTAACAATAGTGACTATTAGTTACTATTTTCGTCCAGTCTTGTGAAAAGTTACTACGCTGACCGTTCCACCCTTCTCGAAACAGTAAAGCATTGTCCTAATAGGTGTAATAAGGTGAATAGCGCTATACGCGATGTTTACGTCTTAATACACACGCCAGTTCAAATACGAACCCGAGAGCCACCGAGAGGTTCTTATCAATGCAGCGCGCAGTGTTGCCATGGTCATACAGTTTTTCGAGTTTCTAAAGATCAGAAAAGTGTTCTTAGTGTTACTTGAAGTACACCAGTACAATTTGACGCCCAATATATTGTAAATAGCAATAAAATCTACGGATGGACAGCACTCGTCCTCGAACTAGCAGTAAGCAGTCGCAACCGAACAAAACGTGTTGTATTTTAGAAAAGTTGTTTCTTCAGCTTCCAACAAAGTAGAACTTTAGTGCTTCCCGTGGCAACCCTGACGGCGATGCTCCTTGCCTCCGCCCGATGGCGAACCCAACCAAGCGATCTGATTGGCCCTGCATAAGCCAGAATAGAACGTCAGTCTATTCTCCTTATTCACCTTATTACAGCGAGCTCCGAGGAAAAGAGGAATCTGTAATAAGTCTTATACACCGTAATACACCTTATTACACCTATTAGGACAATGCTTAAAAATTCGCTTACTACACTCTGGAGCGAAGTAAGCATGGTAACCACGAATATCTGTGACGTGATTACCCCGATTACCCGTGTCATGAGACTTTACCGAAAACAGAAAATGTGTTCCAGCCTTACGGCCAAGAAGCTAGGATCCGTGACGTCATGCGCAGTAACTTTGGTAGGTACTGTGGAACACGCTCGGAGGTTCTACTTCTTACTCCACTCGTATCCCTGCCGGCCCCAAGTGATCAAATATATTGTCATGAAGTATTTTAGAAACCTGAATCTTATTTGTTCTTGCTGCATCAATTCCCTTCCAACCCGCGTCTCTCATGGCGGAAGTACGCTTACCAATCCAACAGCATGAGCAGCAGAGCTCAACTCAAACGGTCGAAAACAACTAGCCCATAAAAGGAATATCACTACTAGGGTGGTTGGTAGGGTCGTTTCTGTTATGCGCTGTTCAAATAGGTACAGTAAGGTGTATTACGGCGTACAGGGGTTCCTCTTTTCCTCCGGACGCGCTGTAAGAAAGAGAACAGAACCAGGTTCTGTTGCCAGGGAAATCACTACAGTTCTACTTTGTCGGATGCAGAAGAAACAATTTTTGCCAACAAGTTGGCTCAACTCAAAAGGGCGAAAAAAAACTATCAATGGAATATCAATACTAGGCAGATTAGTAGTCATTCCAATTACTGACAAATAAAATAAGAACAGTTTAAGATTTCTAGGAGGATTGTGACAAATATTCCTTCAGCCCAAGCTGACTGCGAATCGTGTAGTGTTTGACAGAGCAAAACGAATACGTCAGCTGAATTATATATCCAGATAGCTATACATCATGAAATGCTATTTGATCAATCGGAATAATCATCTATTTTTGTTAGCAACCTTAGGATTTATCTTCTGTTTATCATGAGCAATGATTGCAAAACGAAGTAATATTTTTTCATTAAACTTAAGCTGCGTTCGATCTGAGTCCTCCTTGTCTCGGTCTTGTCCTCAATTACTGCCTTATCACGGATTAAAGCTGTCCTATTCAGCCTTGTCAGGTGAATGACTTAACGGACAAGAATCACAAATAAAACGCAGTAAAGAAATCTACCCGAGACAGGACCGAAACTTGCTCAGAGATCATGTCATCATTCACGGCGTCCTGTCTGACAGTGCAATGACAACTATCAGCTGACAGGAGAATAAAACGGCATTAAGCGGACAAAGCAGTTAAATAAAACGGCATTTGGCTGACAGGACCGAGACAAGGGTAAATCGAACGCGGCTTTAAGTTAATACTGAATGAAATTATCCTTAACCTCCTACTTATCATATTTACGAAGAATTAACATTAATTTCTTCATTCTAAAAGGGCAGAAGCTGATGCAATGAATTAGATCTCCATAGATGGGATTCCCTGTTGGAAAATGTCACAAGGATGTGAGCTAGGTTTGCAGAACAGGATACCCCATTAATAGAACAGCATCTATTTTTTCATGATCACGCTCTTCGTATTATTACATTACATCAATTGTAGGGTTCTTTATATTAAGATCGTTCTTTATATTAAGATGATTTCTTGATACTGGTCCTTCTTGGCAAGGGTCTTCTTCAGGTTCAAGCCACTCAAGTTGGAAAATGAACTTGTGGAAAAACTTGTGTATGAACTTGTTCCTTAAAGAGAAGGGCGGAAATATAGCTCTAACAAAATAGAGCTGACGTTTCCATTTTGCACTGTCAAATAGAACTGTGACAAATAAAATAACACAGCACTAAGTTTTCTGGGAGAATACTCTATATGACTAAGTTCAAAAAACGCCAGTGATCCTCAGGAAGAACGAGAAAAATCTCCCTAACGACCCAAACTCAACAAGTCAAATCCTGTGTCAAACAATCACGGCGATCTCCGGGAGCAGCTGTGATACCCGAGTTGCGTTTTGTTTAAAGTTCATAGTGCAGCGGACTGTGCGTTGTCGTTTTATTCGCCCGCGGGTCGTACGCTGGGAAGGCACGGGGTGCTCAAGGTCGTTTTATTTGCGAGCGGACCCGCTAGTTTGTACGCTGGGTGAGGCAGGGAACAGTTCAGCGTACTTCTGACGTAGTCCGCCAGGAATAAAACGACTATTTACAGTTCGCCATCCGCTCCCGCTGTACTATGAACTTCAAATAAGACGCAACTCCAAGGTGATACCTCTTCTGGCTCTTCCGCTAGGTGCCCGGCCATTTTGCATCGCCACGGAGAGTTAGTCATCAAGAGTATTGTGAGGAGAATCGCCAGGAGAACCGAGATCAACGCAATTCATGTTTTCCGCAGTACTTGTTCCGACTCATCACCGTAATAAACAAACTTTTGTCTGGCAAACTGGCAGGTTGATGATTGCTCACTGAAGAACAAAATAATAAACCAATGTACAATTTCTGTTCTGTCTCAACACAGAAATCATACAATAAGGGTTTTCCACTAGCTTGTTATTTCACCAAACAACTGTACTATGTAAACTTCTTATTAATGTACCTAACAAACAGAGGGATCTTCTCCAGTATGTATTCGCATGTGTCGTGCCTTTTGACATGACCAAGCGAATGTTTCCTGGCAAACATTACAGGAGTAAGGCCTTTCTCCCGTATGTGTTCTCATGTGTTTCTTCTTCTTACCATGATCACCGAACTTTTTCTGGCACACTTCACACGTGTGAAGTTTCTCTCCTGTGTGAACTTTCATGTGCTGAATCTTGTTCCGGTCGTCAGAGAACGTTTTTCCACATACTTCACACAAATACGGCTTTTCGCCAGTGTGCAACCTCATGTGCATCACCTTTGCTCGGTTCTTTGCGAAACTTTTACCACATACTTCACAAGCGTAAGGCTTCTCTCCTGTGTGAGTCCGTGTGTGCAGAAGCATGGTGCTTCTGAGAGAGAACTTCTTGTCGCAGAAGTCACAAGGAAAAGGCTTCTCTCCTGTATGTACCATCTTGTGCAGAGTCAAGTGACTATCACAAGCAAACTTTTTCTCACATACTTCACATGCGTATGGCTTTTCTCCTGTGTGAGTTCGTAAGTGTAGGAGCATGGTGCGTTTGAGGGAGAACGTCTTGTTACAGACCTCACACGAAAAAGGCTTCTCTCCTGTGTGTATTCTCCTGTGTATGATCAAGTGACTGTCCCGGGCGAACTTTTTCTCACATACTTTACAAGAGTAAGGCTTTTCCCCAGTATGGATTCTGAAGTGCCGGGTTAATAAATACTTTTGAGAAAACCTTTTCTCACATATTTCACACGAAAACGGTTGTTCTCCTGTATGCGTTCTCATGTGCAGATTCTTCTCATTGTTCCGAGTGAACGTTTTCTGGCATATTTCGCAAGAAAATGGTTTCTCTCCAGTGTGTGTCCTCATGTGTATATTCATCTCATTCTTCCGAGAAAACTTTTTTTCACATACTTCACAAGAGTGAGGCTTTTCTCCAGTGTGTATTTTCAAGTGCCGAGACAGCATGTTGCTGTGAGCAAACTTTCTCTCACATACTTCACAAGAAAACGGTCTCTCTCCGGTGTGTGTTCTCATATGCACATTCTTGGCCTTCTTCCGAGTAAACTGTTTCTCACATACTTCACAACTGTAAAGAGTTTCTCCTGTGTGTTCTTGGCTTGCTACGGAATCCTGACTTTCCGCATGTTCTTGGACTTGCAGATCCTGTCCTGAAACCGATTGATCTTTCTGAGCCTCCTCATCTGGAAATAAAGAAATCATTATAAACAGGTCTAGCATCATCAAGGAATAATAAGCATAAGAGCCTCCGTCTCTCTATCACTTTAATACAACCAAGCGGATTCGAATTAATCCTCGATGAATTGCCCGATGAAACGAGCAGAGTGTAGGAGCTACACGGAACATCACAATCCGTTACCTCTACAAATAGCCTAGCTGTATCGCAGTAGAGTCCCAGAGAAGAAATGTCAAGAGTAAAAGCACATTGTGACGCCACATATGACGCGCTGCAGAGCGGGTCATGCACGCTCAGTCTTTTCCTCTGATATACACAGCAGAGAAGAGGGGAGCAGACGGGCGTCAACCCAAAAGCTCAGCAAGTAGCTGTGAGCGTGTTCAACCCTTCTAACAATAGTAACTATTAGTTGCTATTTTCGTTCCAACCTCGTAAAAAGTTACTAAGCAGACCGTCCCAACCTTCTCGAAATAGTAACTATTTGCTTGCCATGCTCGTGAGCGTAGTAAGCGTGGATAACTACGCATCTCTGTAAAGTGATTGGTCGGATTCGCACATGGCATGATATTCTGCTGGAAAATAGAAAAACCGTTCCAGCCTTGACGGCAAAAAGCCAGAACTCATGACGCCATGCATAGTAACTACGGTAAGTAGGGTGGAACACGCTCTATGCATCTCTGTACGTGAGTTGTCGGATCTGACCGCGGCATGATATTCTGCTGGAAATAGAAAAAATGTTCCAGCCTCGACGGCAAAAAGCCAGATTTCATGATGTCATGCGTGGTAACTATGGTAAGTAGTGGAACACGCTCTTTAGCTCTGCTCAGTTTTGTCCGGGGTATCCGTAATCGATGCATGGAACCAAAGACAGAGGTTCTATTGGCTTATTTGCTCTTGGCATGATGTACTTGTATGTACCTCTATAGCATTATGCTCCCGACTAGTGTTCGCGTATCATGCTACTGATGCTTAAAACCAGTTTTCAGAATTTGTCGACTTATTGCAAGAAGTCAATGAGAGGTGTCAATGAGTGGGAAAGTCCACATCTTTTCTGTCTTCAATCTGTGCAGATCTTTTTCTATCCACGTTCAGCTCAACACTGTCCTCGGAGCGGTGTTGAACGGGAGGCCTCCTTCGAGCTGGGTGGCCCGTTCTTTGGCCCGTTCATCCGTACATGCGAGTGACAAAAGATTACTGGCATCCACGCAAAAATGTCCGTCGAGCACGACGGGACCAGAGCGAAAACGTTCCTAATATTAGCCAAGTCTTTTAGTTTTCTTCAAGCAAAACTGGCAGATTTTTTAATGGTGATTTTGCTTCCTTTTTAATTTTATTTTTTTCTGTCGTGATGCTTCGGACGGTCATACAAGTAATGCGAAACTGCTGCAACTTTTAGATGCATGCAACCTGACCCTCGGAGGTTGATGAAGACAATGGGCAAGACACAGCAAGATTAAAAAAATAACAGCAAGATCTAATCTAATCCTTTCTTCATTTTATTTGAGGTAATTTTTTTTTTTAAAGAAATATGCAGCTAAGGGACCATCATTTAATGACTGTGCATTCAAGCTTTGACAAAGGTATACTTTTTTTTTTAGATTCGCCTTTCTACTAGCAAAATTCTACTACCTTGTGCAAACCAACAAACAAACCACGCGAATGACACGCGCTTCCACTGAAGAGATAGGCAAATATTAAGAAAAGTCTTTTGGGGATTCCAAACAAATGTTAGGGCGCGCTTTCGTACATACCCTACGCACAAGCCCTTGAAAAACTGATTTTGCAGTTTGGCAAACATCCTAGCCAATACGAGCCACCGATCACTGCTACCGGAAACAGCCCCTCCCAATAATCGAACTCGATTGCAAAATAAACTTCTATCCCCTAAAGTCCGGACTAACCGTTACGGGAACTCGTTTGTTCCTTATTTTACTTCGGTATTCAATGCTGAATCGCAGTGTGTGTTTGTTGTTTATCTGTTTCTTATTTAGAATTTGTAAGAAACTGAGTTTAGTTATGCTATGATAGTTTCTAAATATACCGTTCTCTCTCTCTCTCTCTCACAAAAACGCTGACGAGAGGATGCACAAGTTTTGAACGGGAAAGTCTTCAGAGCTTTTGTCGTCAATTCATGCCAAACAAAAGCTGAAACAAAAGCAAAAGATGGCGGACAAAAGCTTCTGCGCAAAATCTTGCCCAAGGCCGGATTTCTTCAAAATAAGGGAAAGTCTACACAGCTTCTGTCGAGTGTCGGCGCTTGGTGTGGAACACAAGCTTTTTCTGCGCAAAATATTGCGTAGGGTTTCCTCAAAAGCATTGGTATCAGTTTGATTAGAAGGTAAAAATTGATTTTGTATGCCTAGTGCGAAATTATTTCGCAAATAACTGTCCCTAACGCATTTATATTTCAGTAATATCTTTGGAAAGCTGGAATGTTATACAACGAAAATTTTAAAGTGACAAATAAACCAGTAATTTTGTTAGTAACTTAAGAATTCCAATAAGACCAAAGCCCAAAACGGACACCACCCTAGAGATGAAAACAATAGTAGTGCAGTAGACACATACTGTATAATGTATTAACCCACACTATCAGTGGTAGAAACTACTATTAATTTCATGTCCAGTTTCAAAGGAGTTATATCATAAGCATTCTAGCACTTGCAAAGTGTAGAACCCCCCAACCCAAGACCCAAGATGAAGCCACGGCTCAATCCGACCGCTGTGTCATCTAGTGGTCGAAAAGGCCTGACACGGCGAGGCTGGGATCATAGTTTGACTAAGGATCTAATAAAAACGTTTTTATCGTAGCAGGCATATTCAAGGAAGACAAATCAAACTAATTTCTTTAAGTATTTTCTTTTCTGTTTTTTTCTTGTTAATTTCGGTAAGTCCAAAGAATTAAGGATGTAAACTAGATCACAATAAACAAAACCGTAAATTATACTAAATTATTGAAGATTCTGAAACTGAGCCAAATAATATTCGGCTTCCGAGGCCAACAAATGTCAAACTGGCCGATGATTTCTTCTTCCAACATATCTAAACGTCCACATGGTGATATACTTAGTTGTTTTAATCCTCTTACGCTCCACTCGATCTTCTCGAAGGTTCTAGTATTCTTTTGACCACCGCCGGGAGATCAATGAATAGTAAATTAGCAATGGCGGATTTACTTTCATGAGTGAATTGTAATTTCAGGTAATTTGTAGATAAAATTGGCTAGCGTGAGGATTTGGGGGAAAACAAGTTAACAGTGTGTTCGTAAAAATCTGACCCATCAAAAAATTATTGTTTCCCACCTTCTCGGCCCACATGAATCAAAGACTTCAAGTGTGTCAGTTAGATTTTGAAATATTTGCTCTTAGGCTAATTTCTGTCTGTTTCTTCTTTTCGAAAAATAAACTTGCAACTTACTATTCCAGAAGAAAGTTGTAACAGTTAGTTGTTATCTTTTCCCAAGTTTATTATTTTCCTTTGTATTTTGACTGTTCCACAACCAAGAAACAGCAATGAGGTAGTACAATATGCCCTATGCAGCTGACAGGTGTGCTTCCGATACATGCTTAGATGTGCTTAGAGCACAACTCTTACTAGAAATGATCTTTTCCCGATAAAACGGATCAGAACAAACGTTTTCCGTCCGATACGTTGCGTTGATTGTATTTTGGTTAAAGTGTTAGGTAGACTTCATTTAGGATAGTGTAGGCTAATTGTTTTTTAAATGAAGTAGATTTTTTATGAAAGTATATGGTCTAGTTATTAGTCTGTAGACCGATTGTGTGAATTTTATTTTATTTTATTTACTTGCCAGCTTTGGCGGATATAAATAAATGAACTGAATTGAATTGAATTTAGAATGTAACATTACTTTCCACCTTAAATTAGCGATTTTCTTGTTAGCGCTTGTCGATGATCTCCAGCCTTCCTGAGCCTCGTTTGTGTTGCAATAGCGCTGCCGCATCGCTGCTGCAGCACTTCTTTGCTTTTGCACAACATGCGTTTTTGGATTCACTTTCTTCCTGGTTGAAGCGGCAGCGCTGCAGCACCTAGCAGGGAAGCACGGACTTGGTCGGTGATTCTCGAGAAGAGCTGCCGTGTTCCTCCGAAGCACTGCAGTCGAAAAACGGATGTAGAAAGAATCAGTCCGAAATTGGCCGAGAAGACGACCTGCAACATGCAACAAAAACGAGGCTCTGCTCTCCGACGCGGCGGCTGGGCGCAAAATATTTGAAAACTGAACGCGCCGTGGTTAAAAAGTGGAAAACTAAGCAAATAAAAGAAGTAATAAGCAGATGCTTCTGAGATCCTTATGTGTGAAAGAGTTGTCAGCGGACGTTGAAGATTCCGGCAAAAGTTTCGTTATGTGACGGGCAAAACTCGATCAAAAAGCGCTAAAAATGCATAGGCACAAGACGAGACAGTGGAGAAAAGTGGGGATTTTAGAAGCTTATAATTCTGTGCGGGAGCTAGGTAAATTGCAAAAAGAAGAACCAGCAAGACAAAGATACATCCTAACCTGTCTGAAAAAAAAACTTGAACTTGAACCTGTCTGAATAGTTAAACCTCTTGAAAAATGTGTTACGGAAAAAATATAACTATAGACTTCAACTTCTTCTTTTCAGTGAAGTCAATAGTTTGATTTCTGCAGATACCATGGTATCTAATACCACGGTTTAAAGTTACTATTACAGTTACAGTGGTGTCTGATACCACAGTCAAATGTATTTTTGCAGTTACCGTGGTATCTCGACAGTCCTCGCGGCAACTGATATTCAGATACCGAGGCTACAGTACCGGATGTGGTAACTGAGGACTTGGTCACACTTGGCTTATTTCCTGGCTTTTTGGGTTGCAAAAGTAGAAACAAGAAAAAGAACAAGATATAACTAATTCTGAATGCTGTCCTTTTAAATTCAGGAGATCAGTTAGAGCAAAACAGTGTGTATAATTGTGTTACAGAAACCCTAATTACAGTCTGCTCATTATCCACAAGCTACCACAAAGCCCATCAAATATCACGTCCCCTAGGGATTTTCAGTTGTTTGTCGAATAGGCGGCTTTTTGAGCCCAGTGTGACCAAGCAGTAACCGTGGTACCGTCTCTGAAAAATGTATCTCACTTTCATCATCAATAACTCAGGAGCCTGTGTATTTGAATTTTAAAGTGCAAAGTCGGCAATTGTCGTTTTTGCAAAGCAACCGTTCAGTAATAGCTACCACGGTAACTGCAAAAATGACACAATGCAAATCCTGCTACCATGGTATAAGGCAATTAACATTCAAGGCTAACAAAACCAAAGGTTTTGAAGGGGTCTCAGAGGGGAATAGTTATACGAATTCTTAGTTCAGACAAATCAGCTCTTGTATATCTCTGGTATTCGCCAGAAGTCAAGTTGTTCCTACTAATCTCTTTAAAATATATTAAATACGATGTTGATGTATTTTGGCGGATTATGGCGAAACTTCTGATCCACTGCGAAAAAAATAAGAAAAGATAGATCCACACATGTATCTTGAGCTCCATTTTAAACCTCAAAACAACTTCAGACTATTCCTCACAAATTTGTCTCACGAGAAAGTAAAGTTTAAAGATGGATATAGCATGTAGGTTCCAGCCCCCCCCCCCCCCCCCCCCCCCTCAATGTTGTCGACCAGTCAGTAAAAAAAAAAGAAACAAATGAGACCATAATTTGAAGAAAGAAAAAAACTTTCTTGAACACATTCCCATTTTTATGCTTATAACAGCAGTTTTTTATTCTGAAACTGGGCAGATTTTTGTCAAAGAAATAAATCTTTTCTTACAAATAGTTGTTATTTCTGAAAAATCTGTTGGTAAAAATGACACTTCAGTAGAATAATAGCTTCTCTTTAAGGGAAACCCCACCCTTTAGAAATAATTCCAGTGCTCTATAGCTTGGTTTGTATCACTCAGCTATAATGAGCATAATGATGGTTGTGCAAATTGTGTTCACAAGCCCCTTGATAGCTAATTGGTTAAGTCCTGCAATTCAAGCCAAAGGTTGTGAGTTTAAAGACCACCTGAGGAGCATTTTGCCCAGTTCACTGTTTATCCACTTTTCATTAATAGTTGCGTTTTGGCAGATACCATGGTATCTGATACCACGTTAACTGAATCTGCAATTAGTCGTTTTTGCAATTCCCGTGGTATCTGATATACAGTTGCATTGCAAATACGACTATTACCGAAATTGCGATTTTCGAAGTCATCCCAAAAGAAAAACTGGTATCCAGTTTTATCACTAAGTGCTAAACTTTTTTCTCACAATTTGACAAAATCTGATGAAAGTGAGATGAATTTTCAGATAACATGATCAGTTACAATGGTCGGACCGTGGTATCTGAATATCAGATACCACGATAACCGGCCAGCAGGGACATGAGGAGTCTTCCTTCTGTGAGGGGGCTAACCTGGTAAGATTGAACAAATTGACCAGATTTTCACCTGAATTTATTAAAAAAAATTCCTTCCAAAAACACAGCGAGTTGCTTTGGAGAAGTTACAATGTAAAAAGTTGCATATTATGTACGAAATCAAGTCTAAAGAGACAATTTGGCGTGTTTTCACGCTCTTCCACTAGCTGGTTTTTTCAGGGCTACAGTTTCGCCAATAGGACTTGAAAATGTGCAGACAAAAAGGCCATTGCCGCAAAAGCTACAACGTCGCTAAGGGCTGTACCTAGGACAAATTAAAAAGCCAAAGTCGAAATAGTTTTAATCTGCCTTTTTTTCTTCCAAATTTAACTACTTTCCATGCAAATTCTAGCTTTTAACGTGGTTCAAGCCCACCCAAAGTCCAAGCCTCGAACGCGAGCTAAATGACGCACCCTTTTTATAAACGGTGAAGGCAAATAGTTTTGCGCCCCCAAGACTACCTATTACACCACATAGCTGTCTGGCGAAAAAAAGGGGCCATCCAGGGTAAATCATATACAAAGTACATTTATCCTGAATTTACAGCAAAGAAAAGTAGACTAGTTTTCACGTCAAGAGACGTACTTATTCCTGAAGTACTGCAATCATTAGAAGCAAAAGTTAAGTAATGAATGGCAACCAGATGAAGCTACCGTTATATGGTAAAGAACAACAGCTAAATAAATGCCACTTAAAGTACCGAACTGTGTAACTGGGATGAGCCAAATAGTGAATCCGTACCTACCGAAAAACTAAATAAAAAATAAAGAACATTCGGGAGCGATGTAACAACCAAATTCCCTGATGGAATAAAAACTCTTTGTTAGAACCACCTAAAACAACCGAATGCGGCAAGTCTGGTAATAGATACAGACTAAACAAAATTTCCTGTAAACGACAGAATTTGGTAACAAATCAGAACCAAATGAATCTGATTGATTACCAAATTATGAAATAGACTGACCGAATGCGATAGAATAGATACAGACTTGAGAAAAGTCCGGTGAATGAAGAATTTGGTTATGAAGGAAACCAAATAAACACATTAAATCACCAAATTCACAACCGAATGCGGTGACATCGCTGCGAACAGAACGGAAGTTCGATAAATTACCATATTCGATAAAGAATGGGAACCAAGAAACACGTTAGATCGCCCAGTTCGGAAATGTGGCGACAACAGATTTCATGAAACAGGCATCACAACTTCGCTGGGATGCCCCTTTCGATCGTAATTTTTGCCTCAGGCAAAAATTTGAACCAATGCCACGTCCAGCCAGCAAGATACCTCGCTAACTGCAGAAATGCCTTTTGACAGTGGTATCATATACCACAGTAACTCGAAAACGACTTTAGAGCATCGTATCAGATAGAAAGGTCCTTGCAAAATGCAACTAATGTCTCTGGCAAAATTCCTCCAAGAATGTTACCATTGGTAGAATAGAGAGATGGCACCCTACCCAACGAGAAATGGATATTGCCACACCATCATCCATTTCAAGGAAGCGGACCGTTTCAAGGAAGTAGACACAGGCCTGACGATTACCGAAGTCCACTGTTTCAACACCGCCCATGCATTGTGAGTTCTATGCACTATCCAAATGGTAATGTGGATTTTGACACAGAAAACTACTAAGAAAGTGGCCATACTCAGTGTATTAGACAGTGTCTTGCAATATCCAAGGAATAAAGTGCAAGTTGGAATATGTATTGCAAGATGGCAATACGAAGTGAAATCCCTGGTAGAAACTTGGCATTCAGAAAATGAAATAATATAAATATAAACACATTATTTATTATGGGCACGGCAGCTTTGCAGCGATACACATTTTTACAGGAATTTTTGCCTTCAGCGAAACTTTGAATGAATGTCCAAAACTTCGGGGGCGGGGGTGCTGCTTTCCCTCTTTGGGAGGGCCCTGCCAGCCAGATACCACAATAACTGTAAAAATGCCTTTTGACAGTGGTATCAGATACCACAGTAAAAGGAAAACGACTTTAGACTGTAGTATCAGATACCATGGCATTTGCAAAAAACAACTAATTTCTCTGACAAAGTTCCTCCAAGAATGTTACGATTAGTAGAATAGAGAGTATGCACCCAACCTGACCAAAAATGGAATTTGCTACGCCATCATCAAGAGAGCATACACAAAAAATGAACACTTGAAGTTATAGGAGTTTCAACTTAGAGACTAAACTATTGTCCTTTGGTGTTCATTCTGAGCCAGTGGACTGCTGGAAATAAAAATTGGCTTCCTCTTGTTGGTATAATGAAACTTTTGCAAAAGAGTTTTCGTTATAATGAAAGTTTGAATGCTTTAAGTTTGTAAACAAAGACAGAGTCTCTTGTCTTATTGGTTGGATGTGAAGCCTTCTTTGTAATCCGAACAATAGGAAACCCATTTCATTTTTATATGGAAAGTTAGAGGGCTGCAAGCTGTCATTTCTGAATAAAATTTTCTACAAAGCTGTAATTGTACAATTAAGAAAGGACCAGTGAATTTTTCCTAATCATTAACAGGCCCACAGTAATCAAACATGGATAAATGAGTCTCAAATCTGTCCTATACCTGCAATGTTAAATTACAGTAGAGCTATGCTTATGTGAACGGTTGTTGACATAGGAATTCGCTGAAGAAAATAATTAAAACCATGCCAGGCAACCTTTTGGGCTTTAAACTTATCAGAAACATTGAATTTACACCTAGATTAACCAGATTTCATCACAAGTTTGAATCTTTTGGGCTTTGTTTTTCTCTGATTCTTCTTATAAGACCAAGGCCGTCAGAAAAACGGCACCTGGCATTCCGAAATTAGGCACATTTTTGTCAACACGTGCGCTAGGCTGGATCAAGCAGACCGAACAAGAGCGAACGTCAGGTGCCTCCCGCTACGTTTCCGTGACGTGAATGGGATTTCCGTGTGATTGTGAACACGAGTTATGAACTCCAAAAAACAGGCTGCCAAAGAAAAATCAACTAAAAACAGATGATTTAGCAAGAGGACGTTTTCGCGTCGATGGCTGTACAGCAAAATGGGTGATCTCGTGCACGCGAAAATGGATAAGGCCTTGAACGGCTGAGGAAGATGGGTTCCGTCCACTCAAAAATGCCCATTTAGCTGGATGCGAGCATACGAGTGGAAGGTCTACACAATATCCCTGTTCAGCTAAACGCTAAACGGTGTTGAACAGGAGACATCCGTCGAGCTGGATTGCCTGTTCCCCTGTTCATCCATTCACGCGAAAATGACAAAAAGATTGACGGCATCCCAGCGGCATCCACCCAAAAATGTCCGTCAAGCTCGATGGGACCAGGGCCAGCCACGCGAAAACGTCCCCCAATATTCACGTTAGAGTGAACCCATTCTCAGGGATTTTGTTTACGCAAGAAAAGTCCTGTAACAACAGACGCGAATGTAAATACGCTCATATTCAAGCAGTTCGTCACAGCAAAATATGAAAGTAGTCAGTACCTTGACCCCTGCTCTACCCCAACTGACGAGGCTATTTGAGTTAATTCATACAGTTACGTAAAACTAATTAATCACACACAGAAACACAAAAAAAATAATGCAACAGAAACTATGAGCGACGGTGAATTGCATGACATCTGGCCAAGACAGCGGCGCATAATTTCAATGCGAGTGTAGTGAGTCTGACCCAATAGATGGCTCTTTCCGAAGCTATTTCCTTCGCTGATGATGAGTCCCAACCAGCAGGAGAAGTTTTTAAATAGGAAACTTAATTTCAATAAAAATATTTTAGTCTTTCTTTAGGGCCAGAAGGATTGCTGAAACAGTTAGCTGTCCAATGGTATAAAGTTTTTTATTTTTCCTTTCTCTTTGGCTGTTTTAGAAGCAAGAAACAAAGACAAGGTATGGACAAATCTAGAGAGGTGTTCACATAAGCATACCTCTACTGTAATCCTTTTCATCACTGATGACACCAGGTGGACTGCATCCTCTATAAAAAAAAAAAAAGAATACCATTGCTAGAGGTTACCTGTTTTCTGCTCTGGTTTTTCAGCTGACTCCTGTATGTAAACAACATATATCTGAACCAACAGATGGCTCTATCCGAAGCTATTTCCTTCGCTAATGATGAGTCCGAACCAGCAAAAGGAAGGAGAAGTTTCTAATAGGAAATTTAATTTCAATAAAAATATTTTAGTTTTTCTTTAGTGCCAGAAGGATTGCTGAAACAGTTAACAGTTCAATGATATAACAGTTTGTTATTTTTCCTTTCTCTTTTACTGTTTTAGAAGCAAGAAACAAAGACAAGACAAATCTAGAGAGGTGTTCACATAAGCATTCCTCTACTGTACTCCTTTTCATCGCTGATGACATCAGGTGGACTGCATACTCTATAAAAAAAAAAAAAAAAATTGCCACACGTTACCTATTTTCTGCTCTGGTTTTTCAGCTGACTCCTGTATGTAAACAACATGACACTGTTTTCGATGTTGTAAAAGACTATTCTCGCAAGGGAGTTCTTCCAAGCAGTAAGCACAACAAAAAGACATTATCAATATTCCAGACCAACAAGCATGGATAGATGTATTCAAAAGTTCGCGCCTAGACAACGACAGCGATGCATGTTGCAGGTCCACTTCTCGGCCGATTCTTTTTTACATCCGTTTTTGCACTGCAGCGCTTATACGAGGAAGGCGGCAGCGCTTCTCGAGAATCACGGACTTGCTCATCGACCAAGCCCGTGCTTCCCTGCAAGATGCTGCAGCGCTGCCGATTCAACCAAGAAGAAAGTGAATCCAAAAACGCATATTGGGCAATAGCGCCGCCGCAGCACTTCTTTGCTTTTGCACAATATGCGTTTTGATTCACTTTCTTAGCTTGGCTTGTTCACACGGGACCGAAATAAGCGATTAAACAGCGGCTGTGGTCTGTTCAGACGACGGACCAGCCGTTTGGGGTTGACGGGAGAATTAAAAATAAAAATCTAATTCTGAATATTCTTTTTGTTTGTAACAAAATATATAAAATAAAATAAAAACATCTCTTGAGTCAATCAAAGTCAAATATAGTTGACTTGTAGTCTATAGACTAGGAAAAAGTCAAAAATTTAATATTGACAGATTTCAAGCGACTCGACAATTTTAACTTAAAAAGAAAATAAGATTCATTTAAATATTTTTGTTTTTAAATGACAGTACAAAACATAATTAATAATAAATTTGAATAAAACGACAACAGAATGCAATCAGTTAGTGTTGTTCAGTTACTTTTCGAGAAGGTTGAATGGAAAAGTTATTCAAATTATTATTTTTTCAAAAAAAAAAAATGTTAGACGTAAATAGAACATACGCTGTTGTAATTAGAAAATTATTCTACCTTTTCTTCGAAAGGATTTAGTAATCCTGAGATGCTCAGTGTAAAAATCATGTTATGTTAACATTGGTCTGGCAGAATTTGAACTGAATTGACCTCAATTCACCAAGTTTGACCTAATTTTCCTAATTGTGTTGCGAGAGCAACACTTTGGTTTTGTCCTCGTTTTTTTTTTTTTTTTTTTTTTTTTTTCCTATGACTCCGATTTCATTTTATTCCTGGTAACTGAGAAGTGTCTAACCTGTGCGGTTTTTACGGAAAGTGTGGACCTTAGGCCGGATTGATGAATATGACATTACGTTTTGGAAAGCTCCGTAGAACTCTTGCCTGGGGCCAATAAGGATGGTTTTTGCTTGTCATCGAGCCAGAGCCTACGGTTTGCGAAGTGAAGTGGAGTTGTATAGCCTATGTCAGAGAGGACTATCTGAAGTTGTGTAGCGAACCTTTCGTTTCATCAAAAGATGTTTCTGCTTTCGAGTGGAAAGCTCCGTTCTAGCATGCAAGCAGGCAGGCACCAGTTTCAAATTGAAGATGGACTAAAATCTATAAGTGTTAAATATATGCGGCAGTTACCCGGCCCCATAGCCAACATATCTTCTTTGAGTGATAAATAGAAAAATCTACAGAGACAAAAAAGTGGCTTTTTCCCACGGGTCCGAAAGTGCTGCCATCTATTGTTTCTGTCCATGTCTGCGACGATTTCAGCTGAGTTCATAATTTTTTTTTTTTGCACTTTGGTTTGTGGTAGAGTAACGGTATCAGATGTGCCTCTTAAACTTTAAAAGTTCTCTCATTGCTAAAGAAACTAGAGCTTATCCTTTGCTCCTTTCTAAGTCGAGACGTTAGAAAGTTGGCCTACGGCAAAAAAGTCAACTTTTGAACTAAGACAGGTAGAATTTTTTTTTCGGCGGCAATCGATAGCCATTGATGAGCTGATCAAAGTATATGTCATCCATTTTTTGGTACAAAAATTCCTTCATGAGATACACCAGTTTGAAAATTTCAAAGGGGTTGACAACTTCATAGTAAGGTACATTGAAACCAAAAATAGGCGATACCAGTTATGATACATATAGGGGACTTTTAAGCAACAGTCGAATGTTAGCCCATAATCATCTTCGGTAATGAGGGGTTTGCAGCTTTTGCTAGTTGGTATACCTGTTATTTGTTTCCGGTGAATTCGATGGTAAGAACAATTTGGTTCCCAATGGTAAGATATGCAAGGGACTTGTAAGTAATAATCGGCTGTTATGCTACAATCATCTTCTGCGATGATGGGTTTGCAGCTTTTGCTAGCTGGTGTACCCATTATTTGTTTCCGGTTAACTTAATGTATATCACGGGAGAGGGACTTGGTAAGTAGGAATCGGTTCACGAGGGGCTAGGAATTTCTGCAAATGGGTGCACATTGTATTCGATTTCTATAAATCTGACGGTAAGAAAGTTTGTGTCGATGGTCTATCAATGTAACCGAGGATTAACTGTTTACAAAACAGATACAAACGAAAATGTAAAGCAATGAGGTAGTTTCATAATAGTTAATAGTGTCATCTATGGTATTTTAATCCTGAAAAGTTACGGATAGCTTTCTATTACCAACTAGATTATATAAGATATTGTTCCAAGTTTTCATCCGTCACGATGTCTACGATTGAAAAGGATAAAGTACAACTGACTGCAAAGTTAATTTAGTCCCTTCTTCCTATATTATTGTGTTGTTGTCTCTACAACGCTGAAGAATACCTTTTGATCATGTGATTAATTTTTTTAGAACATCCCGTTTAAAAAGCTTATGCTATAATCATCTTCAGCGAAGAGGGGCTTGCAACTTTTGATAGCTGGTATATCCATTATTTGTTTCCGGTGAATTTGATGTCAATCACGGGAGAGGGACTTGTAAGTAAGAATCGGTTCACGAGGGGCTAGAAATTTTTGAAAATTGGTGCACATTGTATTCGATTTCTGTACATATGACAGTAAGAAAGTTTGTATCGATGGTCTATCGCTATAACCTAGGATTAACTGTTTACGCAACGGGTACAAACGATACGGTAATGTAAAACAATAAGGTAATTTTGTAATAATTAATAGTGTCATCTATGGTATTTTAATCCTGAAAAGTTACGGATAGCTTTATAATATCAACTAGATTATATAAGATATTGTTCCAAGTTTTCATCCGTCACGATATCTACGATTGAAAAGGATAAAGTTCAACTTCGACGGCAATCGATAGCCGCTAATGAGCTGATCAAAGTATATGACATCCATTTTTTGGTAAAAAAAAATCCTTTATGAGATATACCAGTTTGAAAGTTTCAAGGGGTTGACAACTTCAGTAGTAAGGTACACACTGAAACCAAAAATAGGCGATACCAGTTGTGAGACATTTAGGGGACTTGTACGCGACAGGCGACTGTTAGCTCATAATCATCTTCGGCAATGAGGGGTTTGCAGCTCTCGCTAGTTGGCGTACCTGTCATTTGATGAACAATTTGGTTCCCAAATGTAAAACATGCAAGGGACTTGTAAGTAATAATCGGCTGTTATGCTACACAAATCTTCAGCGATGAGGGGTTTGCAACTTTTGCTAGTCGGTGTACCCATTATTTTTATCCGGTGAACTTGATGTCTATCACGGGAAAGGGACTTGTCAGTAGAATCGGTGCACGAGGGGCTAGAAATTTGTTCAAATTGTTGCACATTGTATTCGATTTATATAAATCTGACGGTAAGAAAGTTTGTATCGTTGGTCTATCGCTGTAACCTAGGATTTACTGTTAACGCAACGGGTACAAACGATACTGTAATGTAAAACAAGGTATTTTCGTAATAATTAATAGTGTCATCTATGGTATTTTAATCCTAAAAAGTTACGGATAGCTTTATAATACCAACTAGATTATATAGGATATTATTCCAAGTTTTCATCCGTCACGATGTCTACGATTGAAAAGGATAAAGTTCAACTGACTGCAAAGTCAATTTAGTCCCTTTTTCCGATATGCTTTTGTTGTGGTTAGGGCAATCGATAGCCCTTGAAGAGCTGATCAAAATATATGCCATCCATTTTTTTGAACAAAAATCCTTCATGAGATAAACCAGTTTGAAAGTTTCAAGGGGTTGACAACTTCAGGAGTAAGGTACACACTGAAACCAAAAATAGGCGATACCAGTTATGAGACATGTAAGGGACTTGTAAGCAACAGTCGACTGTAAGCAACAGTCGACTGTTAGCTCATAATCATCTTCAGCAACGAGGAGTTTAAAGCTTTTGCTAGTTGGTATACCTGTTATTTGTCTCAGGATATGTATTCGATGGTAAGAACAATTTTGTTCCCAATTGTAAGACATGCATGGGACTTGTAAGTAATAATCGGCTTTTATGCTATAATCATCTTCAGCGATGAGGGGTTTGCAACTTTTGATAGCTGGTGTATCCATTATTTGTTTCCGGTGAATTTGATGTCAATCACGGGAGACGGACTTGTAAGTAAGATCGGTTCACGAGGGGCTAGAAATTTTTGAAAATTGGTGCACATTCTATTCGATTTCTGTAAATATGACAGTAAGAAAGTTTGTATCGATGGTCTATTGCTATAACCTAAGATTAACTGTTTACGCAACGGGTACACACGATACGGTAATGTAAAACAATAAGGTAGATGTGTAATAATTAATAGTGTCATCTATGGTATTTTAATCCTGAAACGTTACGGATAGCCTTCTTCCGATATTGTTTTGTTGTTGGTTTTACAACGCTAAAGAACAGCTTTTGATTATGTGATTATTCTTTTTAGAACATACCGTTTTAAAAGCTTCGATAAGTTGACAATTTCAGCATTTAACCGACAGCGAAGAAACAAAACCAAAGTGTTGCTCTCGCAACACTTTAGTCGGCGAAGCCGGACAAAGGTTGCCGCAACACTTCACGTTGCCCGGGCAACGTAGGTCTAGTTACAGTCTGTTTACTGTCCCCAGAGTCATCAAAGTTCACATTCCAAAGGATTTAGTTTATCCCGATTCAATCGGCCGCTGTTTCAGCCCCGTGTGAACAAGGGGTGTGTTTCGGCGCCAACCGGTGTTCAACGGGAACCGGTTGTCGCGAAAACACTTTTCGTCATGAACCAAAAATCGGTCCTCCCAAACAGTCCCCGAAGCCGCGCCGAAAGTCGGCGGCGCGCCGCAGAAAATAACTCAGCGGGCCGCAGCCGAAAACATTTCGAATATTTTTAAGTGATATGTATCTGATTTTCTTTCCATGGAGCTTTATCCTCCCAAGGCTCCAGGTTGTTGTTTTGTTTTTGTCACCAGCGTGCACTAACAGAAAGAGTCTGCGCTTCTGGCTGCAGTGCAGGAATAAACATTGTCTGTTGGCTTCAAACCGTGTAAATAAAGCACCAAAAAGCATTCGTGCTGCCTTTCGGTGGTTCCATCTGTCCAACTTTATTTAGTCCAGATACTTCCAGAACAAGCTAGGACAGTAAAACTTGTCATTCCTTCTTGACGGAGGCGTAGTCACTGAACGTTGGCAAACGTTCGAAATGCCCTTGAAATTACCTCGATTGCTGGAGGATCCCAAATTCTCTAGAAATGCCCTTGAAGTCTCACTTTGATAGTTCCAGCACTTCTGTATAAGCTATAGGCCTACGAAGGACTATAAAGAACCCGACGGTTACTCAATGAAACCTTCTTTTCCGGGTCCGACCATCCGTGTGTGGGTTGGTGAGGGGGAATCCGGGACCTTGTGAGCTTGTGAACCGCGTTCATCGCGAAAATCCTCATGGCTCCTAGACAGCCCGGATTTAGACCCAGGACCATCTTGAGAGCTTATTCGTCACGGTAAAGTCACTTGAGTGGTAGTCCATCTAGATAGCATGTCGTCGTAGCTGGTCCAGATCTCAAATGGCACATCTGGGCAGTGGCGTCGCAAGTGGAGGGGGGTAATTTTCGGTATTTTTTCCATAGCAGAACTATTCGGTACATTTACGGGGATTCGGTAGTTACACAGAATCCCAAATAGGCTATCGGTACAAACCTAGTGGGTATAATGATCGGGATTCGGAATAGTTCCCAGTTATCACGAATTCGGTGTGAGAATTTACTGAAATTATTTGGTAATTTTTCGATGCCAGAACTATTCGATATATTTAGGGAGATTCGGTAGTAACACAGAGTCCCGAATAAGCTACCGGTCCAAAATTATTCGGTATCATGATTGGGATTCGGTAATTTATCGGTTTAATTTTCAGGATTCGTTAGTTACCACGAATCCCGACTTTTGTTCCAGTTTCGACGAAATTATACCAAATACGACTATTATTCGATAGTCTTTCGATACCAAAACAAGTCAGTATACTAACCGGTGTACTGTAGTTATACAGAATCCAGAACATGCTACCAGTCTAATCTTATTCGTTATAATAATTGGGATTCCGTATTTTATCCGGCATAATTGCCAGGATTCGGAAATTACCAAGAACCTCGAAACTCGGAAGTAGTCGAGTGGAGCACTAAGCAGACAGAAGGACTGATCTATGATTTCATCGATAGTCCTTACTTTCATCTTGGATAAAAAAAAGAAGATATCTATTGTTTCGAAAATTCCCCACGCGGCGCCAATATTCTCTATTTTGTGAAAGGACGCGTCATTTGCAGCAGAATGTGAAAGTAACACACTATCTTATGGATTCGACTTTTCACTATGTCTAACCAACACTTCTGTAGACATAAGGCGTACTCTCGCCGTTCCCCGCGGACTCCACTTGAGGAGTCCCCGCGTTTTTGTTTGTCCCAGGGACTCACTCTCCGTATTCTCGCGAGTCCCCACGGACGGGGAATGCTCTGATTATCATACCCATCATCAGAAAGGACTGCCTTTCAGATTCGAAGGGGGATCAATTTTTGCTGGTGTTGGTGCAATGTAAAATTAATTAAAAATAATCAGAATAAACAAAACCAAAAATAAAGTGGCTCCAGACTAATTTCGTCAACTGCATATCTGTTTTTCGAACAAAATCCATGCTGGAAGCATTCCCCGTGTTCTCGCTGTTTCCGTCCGCGGAGTCCGCGTGGAGTGACTCCCTCTATTCTCGCCGTTTCCTTTGCTTCCCCGAGGAGTCCTCGGGGAACGGCGAGAACACGCCTGTAGTAACAAGACCAAAGGTTTCGCTGGGATCCCAAAAATTCAATATCTGATCCAGACAACTGGGTCTTGTCTTAGCCAGATCCAGCCTTCGCCAGACTCCTTGAACATTTTTACAATTAAAATTCAGAAACAGATTAAGGCCAAATAGCTAATCACCTGAGAAAACCAAGTTCAGATTTGGATTCAGCATGTGTGTTTACCCCTCTAAGTCATATCTGTTTTGACGAAAACTTCCTGCCACTTCTGCCAATTTCCCGGTTCCGGCCGAACTCCAAACTACTTGTCCGGCGAAAAAAGAAAGCTCAAACACAAAATAAGGGTATCTTCTTTCCCGAGTAATGAACATCTAATCAACTTCAAATAGAAATTTAGCTTATAACAAATTTTCCGATTTCAGCCGGATTCCGGTCGAACTATATGTCCGGGTAAAATATGATTGTCATACAGGGACTCAGCATCTCTTCTTACCCCTAAATCGCTTATCTAATCAACTAGAAATAAAACTTTGACTTCCAACAGTTTTCCCGTTTTGGCCGGATTCCGGACGAACTACATGTCCGGGAAGAAACTTGTTTTCACATAAGTGTTCAGCATGTCTTCTTGCCCTAAATCGAACATCTAATCAACTCCAAATAAAACTTTTAATTTTGACAAACTTTCCGGTTTGGGCCGGATTCCGGTCGAAATACTTGTCCGTCGAGAAAATAGTTTTCACCATCGTCTTCAGCATGTCTTCCTACCTCTAAATTGAACATTTAATCAACTTCAAATAAAACTTTTACTTTCAACAAACTTTCCGGTTTGGGCCGGATTCCGGGCGAAATACTTGTCCGTCGAGAAAATAGTTTTCACCATCGTCTTCAGCATGTTTTCCTACCCCTAAATCGAACATCTAATCAATTTCAAATAAAACTTTTACTTTCAACAAACTTTCCGGTTTGGGCAGGATTCCGGGCGAAATACTTGTCCGTCGAGAAAATAATTTTCACCATCGTCTTCAGCATGTCTTCCTACCCCTAAATCGAACATGTAATCAACTTCAAATAAAACTTTTACTTTCAACAAACTTTCCGGTTTTGGCCGGATTCCGGGCGAACTACTTGTCCGATGACAAAATGGTTTTCACCATCGTGTGCAGCATGTTTTCTCACCCCATAATCGACTATCACATTAGCTGTTTCAAAACATTTTGTTTTTCTCTTAATTTGAATCCCCTCCCCCACCCCTAAATGTAGAGCTACAAAGCCCTTCTACGAACTTAAATGGTCCGACGACCCAACGAACCCTCACACCAAGTTTCATCAAAATATCTCATTCCCTTGGAGAGTTATCGTGCTTACAGACGGACAACTTTTGCGATGTCATAGGTATCCCTCCCCTTATGTTTTGGGATCCCAAAAAGTCGAATCCATAGGGTAGTGGGTCGCTTTCCCTTTCTGCTGCTAAAACATATGTAAAACCTCCATTACCTGGGACACAGATGACAGGTTTTTCACTCACTGACCTGTGGATCTATTTTGTCATGCCTGATCCAAGTGCTGACGGTGAGGCATAGGGGGATTAACAGAAACTAGTCCCGCTTGGAAGCGCTGAACAGGAATATGGCCAATTGACTAGACTATAGTAACTGCAGATGCCGGAACGTCGCTCCATCCGGTTTCTGGAGCTTCTTAGGTATTTAATCCACGGCAAATGATAGATTTTGTAAAAGAAGCAGTTAAATTTTAGCCATTTCAAAAATGTTCACCTGCACTCTATTTAATTTTTTGGGGGGTATAAAAGATAGAAGCTGTTGCTGCAATCGTGCCCGGGAATATATTCTCCAAGTGGGCTTCGCCAAAACGCTGTTTAATAGTCGCCTTATCGCCTTTCATGCTGCCCTTGTTTCCCATCCTTTTTCGTCGGATATGGTAATACCCAATGAAAACGCCTGGACGGGATCATACGAAAAAAAAAATCTGAAGGCACCGAAAACTTGACTACGCAACTTTCGGCCATCAAACCGACCTGGGGGGCTTCGATATAGATACAGGGACAAATTGTCGTTTGTCATTGACATTGTCCCTTATGCACTGTAGTTATGCACTCGTACACTGTAAAAGTCCGCCTTTGTCCGTGTTTTGGCCATAGTATCGGGACCGTAGTCAAGAGGTCGTGCGTTCGATTCCTACTCCCGGCACACAAACCAAACACACTAACTCAAAAGTCGAATTCTCGGAAACTGCCCGGAAACTGCAATGGTCGGACGAGAAATTTTCTTACTCTCAATATCGACTCAAGGTACATTCTTGATATGTCAGCTAGCTCCCGGAGTCAAGTTTTCTGTTCCTTTAAGATTGCGAGATATAGGAATTTCAACTTTGCAATGAAATTATCGGCGTTTGAACATCTTTCTGAGCCATAGAAATGTTAGTTGGGCTATTCCTTAATCGGATAATTCTATTTTTGCAAAAAGTTTCCGTGGAGGTAAGAGCTTGGTGCAAAAGTAGAAAAAGAACAAGATACATCCAATTCTGAATGTTGTCGTTTTAAATTCAGGAGATCAATGAGAGCAGAAGAGCGCGTATAATTATGTTACAGGAAGCCAAACTGACCGCAAAATGCAGTCTGCTCATTATCGCCAAGCTGCTACAAAGCCCCTTAAACCTCACAACCCCTAGGGATTTTCATTCGTTTGTGAAATAGGCCGCGTTTTGAGCCCAGTATGACTAGGCCCATCTTCGAACTTGACCTGTACTTTGACCTAAAGGATCCGCCCACCAAGTTTCATCAAAATATCTCAATCCCCTCGAGAGTTATCGTGCGGACAGACTGACAGACAGACGGACAACTTCTGCGATGTCATAGTGTCATAGGTTTTGGGATCCCAAAAAACAACCTATGGGAAGCAGTTTTCGTTTTTGTCATGAAAGTTTTAAGCCTTCAAACTCACATCTCTGATCAAACTTTTCTATCAAGCTTTGATTATACAATTAAGAAAGAACTAGGAATCGTTTCCAGGTATTTACAGGCATATAATAGTAACAAAACATCGATAAATTAGTCTCAAAGCCTATACTTCAAAATATTAAATTACTCTTTTTCTACTCCTATCCGTTTTCGGTGGGTAGGCTGCAGTCTCTCTATTCTCGTTCCCCGAGGGCTCCATTTGAGGAGTCCCCCCGTTTTTCTTTGTCCCGAAGACTCGATCTCCGAATTCCCCAGGACGGGGAATGCTCCGATTCTCATCAATATCATAAAAAAAGGACTCCCTTTCAGATTCAGAGGGTAATCAATTCTTGCAGGTGTTGGCGCAATGTAAAGTTAGTAATAACAAAAAAAATCAGAATAAACAAAACCAGAAATAAAGTGGATCCACACTAATTTCGCCAACTGTATATTTATATTTAGAACAAAATCCATTTCGGAAGCATTCCCAGTATCCTCGTTAATTCCGTACGCGGAGTCTGCGTGGAGTGACTCCCTCTACTCGCCGTTCCCTTCGATTCCCGGAGGGGAACCCGGAAAGGGCGAGAATACGCCTTAAGTGTAATCCACTCATCTTCACTCGGAAGCGAAATAAGCGCGTAAACACCCGATCTGTTGGGTAGCTGTGACTACCGCAACACGTCAGTTCGCATGAACCAAAAATCCGACAGTTCCACTACACGTCAGTTCACCTACACGTCAGTTGACATATTCTAGAAATCTGTCAGTTCGCCGACACCTTAGCTCAACTACACGTCAGTTCGCCTACCGTCAGACATAAACATATGCTGAAATTAACGTCAGCTCGCCCGCAAAATCCGTCACTACGCCCAAAGACTCATACTAGCCCTTTAGTTCGAAGTAGACTGTGTCACCGAAAGCAATTATGCAGAGGGAATAAACCCAGGGGATTAATAAAAAGAAGGCGACATTTGCGCATACTGATGGATGTAAAATTAGTTCAGAAATCGTCGGGAGCTTACAATCACATGCGGCAGGTAAAGTCACTAGAGAAAGAATAGATGCACAGTTATTCAATCGGTACAAGATGTTGCGTTGCTAGACAAAATTTGAAAGGGGGTGATAGGGCGCCAACCTGCGCCCTGACGCCTGTCTCAGCTTTTCTTCCCATATGTATTCAGAAAGCTAGTGATACTTGCAAGCCTTGAAGTCGTATCTCCGAGTTCAGGGTCGGTTCGAAGGGCTTGGGCGTGGGAAGTGACTACCTCAGAATGTACGACTGGCAGATGTCCGGCAAGGCTCAAGAGTCATACCAATTAGAAACGTAGCCAAGAAACTCAAGACCACATGCGAGAAACTGTACGAATTAAAACAAGAGCAAGAGCTTTCGGCACTGCAAGGCTGGGTAAGAGGACGAAAACGCTAATTCGCGGGTTCGTTGTGATCATTTGTAATCAAAACCCTTGATGTAAGAATAATCATGGAACCTTGGAGATCACGAGAATGTATCATTTGGTAAAGTATTTTATTTTTGAACTTGGCTGTGACGATGCGCACTTTAAGGTCGCTAGAAATTCATCTCAAATCAAAACTCTCTAAGCAAAGGTAATTCTGGGCCCAGTAAAGATCAGGAATACAGATAGTTTTGTTCAAAAATTCATTTATATGCAAAACCCTTGAGGCAAAAATTATCATAGGCTCATTGGGATCATGAAAATGTATATTTTTGCTTAAATTTTTTTTTGTCTTTGCGGTTAAGATGAGAAGGCTACTTTAAGCGATGGTCGGATCTGGGAAGTTCCTAAGCCAATCTTGTCAAGTCTCTAATTGTCAAGCCACGTTTAATCGTCCTAACACATCTGGAAGTAACTTAAATTCAGCAGAATTCTTCCCCCTCCCCCGCCCTCCAATTCCCCCCAGAGTACCCACTGGTGTGTCTAGGGCTTATGCTCCTTCCCAATCGCTACGCTCTAAACGTGTCACACAATTTCCGTTCCTCACCCCCCCCCCTCCCCACCAACTCCCCCAAACTGATCAGACGATGGTCAAATCGGATAAACGACTGTTCTTAAATTAAAATGGTCGAGTCATGTATAACCCACAAAATGTTACACAACAAAAGAGAGTGGAGATAAATAGTAAAAAGAAAAGAAAAAAGACAACAGGAGAATGACATACGAAACATACAATAGGCCTCCAACTAGCAATTAAAAAAAAAAATCTAATCAGTCGGTGATGCGGCAACAGATGTAGACTAGATTCTGAAATAAATCAGTGTGCAATTCTTGCAGCCGCGACAAAATGCCAGTAGCGGGATAACCAGAATTTCAGAACCCTCCCTCCAACTCCCCCCAAGGTTCCCGGATCCGATCCAGTCTTGTCAACTATGTATCTAGGACCTGTGTGTGTTCTTCCTACCAGGTTTCATCCCGATCCGTCCATTCTGAAAATATCACACGATTTCCGCTTTCGCCCCTCCAACTCCCCCCCCCCCCCCAGTCACCGGATCCGTTCCTGACTTCAAGCGTATCATCTGAGACACGAGGTCTTTTTAAATATCAAGTTTCATTAAGATCCGATTCCAAGTTCAAAAAGTTATACATACGTCAATATTCCAGATTCGCCCTCACTCCAGTCCCCCCACGGTGGTCGATGGGGGGGAATGACAATTACAAAGGTAGTTTGCTCGGGTTCTAATATGCCTGGCAAGTTTCATCGTCCTAGAACATCTGGAAGTACCCTAACTCTCTATCACCGGACTGACCGACCGAGCGACGAAAAAGTGATCGGTAGGATATATGGCACTTGTCCGAAAGGCGAGTGCCATTAAAACTTAAGGCGGGCGTCATTCGTGTAACAGGAATTCCCTTCCACAATTTTATTGTCCGCCCGTAGCAGTTTCTAATGACTGTATATCAGACACAACTAAAATAGCACTGCAGGACAAATCTGAAGTAGGCGATGACTTTTTCGGGCAAAACATTACTCCTCCCCCCCAACAAAATCTAGCTTTTAATGTGACCCAAGCCCCAAAATTCCAAGCCGAAAATCCGATTGAAACTATGCAACTTGACGAAATGACGCGGAGATAAAAGTAGATTTTTCTGCTAATCGATCGTAATACAAAAACTGTTTTTGACTGCTAAAATACCGAGTTTCTATTATACAACCATATTCTATTTCTACTGTGGGCCGCTGGCAAAGTCTTAAGATAGTTCAAAAAATGCTATTTTCTGCTAAGAAGGAAACGAATAAAATGGTAAATGATTATACATTAGGTTTTAGGCACTGTCTAGGGAACCGGGAGCCGTACTTTATGTCCCATGGGCTACGGAACCGGTAGTTCTAGCGGAAAGTAAATCATACGAGCTGCGATTCCGGGATCTGACGTCATTGAACTAACGGAAACTTGTATGTGCTTGCTCCTGTTCCGGTAGTAAGTGGAAATAACTCACGGAAACTGCATCACACCAGCTTCTCGTTCGGTAGTCTCACGGAATTGTGTACTCAGAAGCTAGGGAGCCCGGTAGTTGATACCGGAAACTGTAAAATTGGAGCGTGTGTTCCGGTAGTGTTTACTTGGAATATAGAACTCACGGAATAGTTTGGATGAGAGCTAGGATGCCAGGATTCTCACTGACATAGAGAAAATAACATGGCAAAAAATTTACTAACGGAACCCATATATTGAGAGCTAAAGTACCGGTAGCAACAACTATTTGATTGAAAATGACCAGCTCACGGACACAGATGGCGATGGACTAGCTATTTCCACTTACTACCGGAACGGGAGCCAGCTCATACAAGTTTCCGTTAGTCACTGACGTCAGATCCCGGAATCGCACTATCGGTTCAATAGCCCATGGGACATAAAGTAGGGCTCCCGGTTCCCTAGACAGTGCCTAAGTTTTAACATAGACTGCTATGGGTGCTCTGCTTTCACCAATCCTAGCTAACCTACAACTTGACAATATCGAAAATCGAACTATTCAGAGCAGCACTGATAAACCAACTTTTTGGAAACGATACATGGATGATATTTCGAGTACTTGGGAGCATGGAAAAGAGAAACTAATGGCGTTTCTTGTTCATCTCATTTCCATTGATCCAAACATAAAATTCACAGTTGAAATTGAGTAGGAGAGCAAGCTTCCTTTTCTGGATATACTTACCATGAAAAGAGACGGATCTTTATTGTTTTCAGTTTACCTAAAACCAGCCCACAGTGACCGAAAAAAAACACCAGTTTTCTGTGAAGCAGGGTGTGATGCACCATTTAAAAAAACAAAAAAAAGTTTCGCCCCCCCCCCCCCCTCAACCTCAACCACTGAAACTGAGAATAAAGTCTATGTGCCACTTCCATATGTCCATGGTCTCGCAGACAAAATAAAAAAAAAAGTTGACCCCTCATAACATCTCAGAATATTTCAAAAGCTCAAACACGATATCTTCTTCTGGTAAAGATCCAATTTAAGATATAAACTGCCAAGGGATTTACAAGATTCCATGTTCTTTCAACATACGGTATATTAGGGTCACTGGAAAACCGGAACCCCGGAACCTCCGCCACCGGAACCGATGGCTTTGGAAAACCGGAACATGAAACTGGAAAACCGGAACCAATGGCTCAGTTTCAATCTGCTATAGGAAAATGGAAAACCGGAACTTGGGAATGGAAAACCGGAACATGTGGTATTGGGCAACGATTTTTCGCTGAATGCACGTTCACTTTCTTTCTTTGCTTCTGTGTGTCCCTTAATGAAGAATGCCCAGATCCACTTGAAGAAGCTGATTGTTTTATCCTATTCGCCAACGAGTCAGGGAGACTAATTTAGTAATGTTGCGTCCTCGTCATGACAATAGTTGCTCATATCACGGTAGCTGGATCGTTGCAAAAACAAAAATTGCCGAATTCCCTACTTTTTCCAAGTCAATTACCGAGGACCACAAGTTCCTAATTTTCATTACCAAACGTTCCGGTTTTCCATTCCCAAGTTCCGGTTTTCCATTTTCCCTGTCCGTCCGTCTGTGCGCACTATAACTCTCGAAGGGAATGAGATATTTTAATGAAACTTGGGATGAGGATTCTTTGGGTCAAGAGCAAATCGTAGATGGGCTCTGTAGCCTTACATTGGAGGGTGGGGGAGAGGTTTCAAATTTAAAGGCAAATTTTTGTTTTTTCTTAAGGCTATTGAGATAGTTGATTTAGGGGTAAAGAGACATGGCGATTCCGAATATGAAAGTTTTTTTTCTCACCGGACAAGTAGTAAACCGGACAGAAAATTTGTCGATCAATTTTCGGCTACCCCTTTTCTTCACACTAGTATAGCTCTGCTTGTGGATAGCTCGTAATCTGTGACGCAAGAGAGAGAGCTAGTGCGATCGAAGGTCAAAGGGGTGGGTATATGGGAATAGAGTAGGTGGTTGCGGGCTGTCGCCCCAATATTTTTAACAGCTAATGAGATATTTGATCATGGGGCAAGAAGACATGTTGAACACGAATATGAAAATCATTTTCTCGCCGGACAAGTAAGTAAAAGTTTTATTTGAAGTTGATTAGATGTTCGATTTAGGGGTAAGAAGACATGCTGAATCCGTATAGGACAATCATTTTTTAGCCGGACATATAGTTCGTCCGGAATCCGACTGAAACCGGAAAATTTGTTATAAGTTAAATTTTTATTTGAAGTTGATTAGATGATAGAGGGTAAGGAGATGCAATGAATTCGTTTTCTGAGCTTTATTTTTTCGCCGGACAAGTAGTTCCGGAATTTCGCTGAAACCGGTTCGTTTCGTTTCGATCGGCTTTTAGGGGTAAACACACATGCTGAATTCATATCTGAACTTGGTTTTCTTAGATGATTAGCTATTTGGCCTTAATCTGTTTCTAAATTTTAAGAATAAAAATGTTCAAGGAGTCTGGTGATGACAAAACCTAATTGTCTGGATCAAATATTGAATTTTTGGGATCTCATCGGAACCTTTGGTCTTGTTCGGCAGGATTCTTGACAGGGTTTTGGACTTGCCGAGCAAGATTTTTCAGGATTTTTGGGGTTCCTGGCAGGATTTTCGAAGAGCAGCAAGTGGAAGCACTGTTGAGCGGCAACTTGATTGATGGAAGAAGGAGAAGATTTCTGCTGACTCATTGCATTGCCCCTTTCAGACTTTCTTTGAAATTTTAAAGCATTGACAGCCTACAGGCGAAAAGTGTGTAGACTTAAATAGTCAAAGTGGATTCAAAAGTATTAAAATAAAGAAAATACATAAAACATTAGTGGCACGAGTGTGAATGAGCTGAAGCTCATGTGACGTCAACTTTCAAACAACAACCATTTTCTTTGCTTCTGTGTTTACTGTATCCCCTAGTGAAAAGCCTAGAGGTTGCTGAGATAAGTTTTGTTACTTACTTGTTGTTGTTCTAGAATTGTATGAGCAAAGCACTTCTTGTTGTCTGCTTGTAGTACTTGGTTTCACTATAGTGTGAACACTGATGTGATAGTATTTGTTAGTTGATGTTGTTTAATTCCACCAACAGTACAAGGAGATAAACTGAGAGGTTAGAATAGTTGCGTTCTTTGTCTTTCCTCCGTAAGTCGGTTACCGACCTACTTGCCACTATTGACAGTTTTTTCGTCTCGTCGGTCGGTTCGACTGAGCTCTAAAAAATGGCTTAAGAAAAAATGGAGTCTTCCCAACGCCGGCACCTATCTCTCCAATGAGAATTTTGTGCCGTGCTAAGAGCATTGATAATTTTAAATTTCGCGTTGTGCCAAGAGCATAGGTCGGTTGGATGGAGCTCCCACCTCAGTCCACAGGTCGGTTAACCGACCGGCAAACAGAGCAAAAAAACAGCTTATAAGAACTTAGGTCTGTTAACCGAAGGAAGAAAATGACTTATAGTGGGAAATCTTGTAGGTCGGTTAACTGGATGACGGCAAAATATGCAACTAATGTGATTTTGTTTGACACAAGGTTTAGTTTCTGTTTAGTTCCACCTATGAGATATAATGGATGATGTTTGATCGAAGTGGTTCATTTTCACTTAATCTTAATTAGGGGGATAGGTAAACTGATAGGTGTTTAGCACCTGTATGGCACAGGTGGTTTAATACTTTAAATCCACCTAGGGCATGGAATTGATTAGAAAAACTTATGGTATGCAATGCTAGTTATTTATTACCACCTAGGAGAGCAAAGTAATGATCAACATAGGCTAGGGCTACTCAACATAGCTTGATTATACTGAGATATGTTAGATACAAGTGATTGAGGAGATAGTATAACTGATGATTATACTTGACCCTTGTGGTTAATTTCCACTTGTGAGATTGGGGGATGTTTGAGAAAGATGGCTACTTCCACCTAGGAGAAGTTTGAACTGATAACATTTGACAGACATTGTTCAATTCCACTTGAGAGAGACACTTTCAGATTAGATAAACTGGTGGTGTTTGACATGAGTTGTTTTACCCCACGTAGGATTTACAGCGGATAATCAACATGGTTAGATTTCAAATATGAGATAACTGATAGGTCTGTACCCAGACTCCAAAACTCAGAGCTCAAACAAAAGTAGGAGGTAGTGGAAATTCAAGTATTTTCTGAGACATGTTTAAGCTATGGTTCTTGCTCTTCTGTAAATTTTATTATGCAATGAAAACTAAAATGAAAAGTTTGAAAAGATTTGAAAATAGCCATATTCATGTGTGTTTATTTTCAGTTATAATTGAATCAAATAACTTGCATAGGTTCAGTATGATTTGGTATAATTCAGTGGCCTAATAACCATCTCAGTTGGTCGTTTCACAGTGGAGGAAACTCTGTGACATATGTATGATGGTGCGTTATTAGAGCATGGGGTTGCTCTTTTGTCACTGGTCCTAGCCTGTCCAAGTGGGGTATAAAGTGGATGGTGCCTCGTGATCTGACTGCTGTGGAGACTGTCCCAGTCGTACAAACTTGAATACATATGGGGGGCGTGAAAAACCCTTTCCGATCTGACATTTTTTAGATGTGTTACTTTCATTTATAATTGAATCAAATAACTTGCATAACTTCAGTAGGATTTGAAAATAACCATCTAAGTTGGTTGTTTCACAGTGGAAGAAACTCTGTGACATATGTATGATGGTGCGTTATTAGAGCATGGGGTTGCTCTTTTGTCACTGGTCCTAGCCCGTCCAAGTGGGGTATAAAGTGGATGGTGCCTCGTGAACTGACTGCTGTGGAGACTGTCCCAGTCGTACAAACTTGAATACATATGGGGGGCGTGAAAAACCCTTTCCGATTTGACATTTTTTAGATGTGTTACTTTCATTTATAATTGAATCAAATAACTTGTATAACTTCAGTAGGATTTGAAAATAACCATCTCAGTTGGTCGTTTCACAGTGGAGGAAACTCTGTGACATATGTATGATGGTGCGTTATTAGAGCATGGGGTTGCTCTTTTGTCACTGTTCCTAGCCCGTCCAAGTGGGGTATAAAGTGGATGGTGCCTCGTGAACTGACTGCTGTGGAGACTGTCCCAGTCGTATAAACTTGAATACATGTGGGGGGCGTGAAAAACCCTTTCCAATATGACATTTTTTAGATGTGTTACTTTCATTTATAATTGAATCAAATAACTTGCATAACTTCAGTAGGATTTGAAAATAACCATCTTAGTTGGTCGTTTCACAGTGGAGGAAACTCTGTGACATATGTATGATGGTGCGTTATTAGAGCATGGGGTTGCTCTTTTGTCACTGTTCCTAGCCCGTCCAAGTGGGGTATAAAGTGGATGGTGCCTCGTGAACTGACTGCTGTGGAGACTGTCCCAGTCGTACAAACTTGAATACATATGGGGGGCGTGAAAAACCCTTTCCGATTTGACATTTTTTAGATGTGTTACTTTCATTTATAATTGAATCAAATAACTTGCATAACTTCAGTAGGATTTGAAAATAACCATCTTAGTTGGTCGTTTCACAGTGGAGGAAACTCTGTGACATATGTATGATGGTGCGTTATTAGAGCATGGGGTTGCTCTTTTGTCACTGTTCCTAGCCCGTCCAAGTGGGGTATAAAGTGGATGGTGCCTCGTGAACTGACTGCTGTGGAGACTGTCCCAGTCGTACAAACTTGAATACATATGGGGGGCGTGAAAAACCCTTTCCGATATGACATTTTTTAGATGTGTTACTTTCATTTATAGTTGAATCAAATAACTTGCATAACTTCAGTAGGATCTGAAAATAACCATCTCAGTTGGTCGTTTCACAGTGGAGGAAACTCTGTGACATATGTATGATGGTGCGTTATTAGAGCATGGGGTTGCTCTTTTGTCACTGGTCCTAGCCTGTTCAAGTGGGGTATAAAGTGGATGGTGCCTCGTGAACTGACTGCTGTGGAGACTGTCCCAGTCGTACAAACTTGAATACATATGGGGGGCGTGAAAAACCCTTTCCGATTCGACATTTTTTAGATGTGTTACTTTCATTTATAACTGAATCGAATAACTTCTATAACTTCAGTATGATTTGAAAATAACCATCTCAGTTGATAACATACTGCAATTTTCTTCTATAATTCTGACTCCTGCGTAGAGTCCCGCATTTTCAAAAACTTGAATGAATATGGCTATTTTGCATATATTAAATTTTCAAAATTATGGAAAGATGTGTCTGTCAGGCTCTAGGCTGGCACGTAAAATTCTTGATGATTGTGCTGTTAGATCGCTTGTAGGAGCTCCTTTACTGTTTAATTTCAGTGTGGGCCCTTCCTGCTTGGCAGAGCCCATGAGGAATTTATTAGTTCTGGATCCCAATTCAAAGGCCTAAGATTGCCGATCTTAATTCATTCTGGAAATTATCAGTTCTTGGTATCAACTAAAATTCAGTGACGTCATCGTCGCCAAAGCTCTGCACTCGGTGATCCGCATCGTGTGCCGCCGAAAGTTTGATTAACGTCGCCTGAACTATTACAGTAGTCACGCTATACATAAGTTTACACCCCCTCCCCGTAATACATATAATTCCGAAGCTCTGGTTGTGTTACATGTTACACCCAGGATCTTTTTGGTTACAGGTCATGGCGAAACGCAAAGAAAGGAGCTGGTCAACAGCTAAACACAAAAAGAGGCATGTCAACCTCTATAGGCCAATGCAAGGTAATACACTTTTTGCGACGGAACCTACCATAGTTCTAGACTGAAAGCATGGACATGTGGAATATGCATTAGAGTCATCGGCAAAACGGGGGGGGGGACATGGAGGAGAAGCTGCCCTCCACGGTTATCCTTCGAACACAAGGTGCTCGTTTCGTTTCTTGTAACGATTAAAGCCTTATCGTAAATCGAAAGCCTTGTAGTTTAAGCCGGGAACTGCTCGTCACACAGACGAAATCCTGTTACCTTGTCGAAACCAGCAACATTTTTTTCGGTATGAATCACCCAACCAGGTTGCAGCATAATTTACCAGACTGAGTTGTCCGAACTAAAAGAAACTTGGCATGCTATAAATTATGTCACCAGCGCATCTACCAAAACGAGTTGTCGGAAATTCTTCGCTTGGTACATATACCAGAAGAAGGGATTGGATATCGAACATACTTTGCATGATGCACGAGCTGAGGGCATATTTTGAGGGGTACCATTCAAATTGAGCTTCGTTGGGGTTAATGGGGATAGCTAGCACAAGTGACATTTGATCTTTTTATATGAGGTATAAGAACAGTGATACAGCAAAGGGGACTTGAAGGGCGTGCATGGGCATAGTTGCTAAAAAGCCGGGCTGAAGGCAGCTTCGTCTAGAAAAGTCTAGTTTGCGTTTATAAATGTGTGAGTAGCCAGCTAGGTGGATAACGAAAAACTAATAGGAATCTTTCGCTTTCCAGAAGTGTGATGGGAAATGATCCTCGGTATGCGTCACTGCTGGTGTCAAAAAATAAGATTGCCCAGCAGAGAGATGGTTCCAGCTGTGGACTGTTTGTCATTAAGGTGAGATACGAGGCACTATTAACATCTTAGGAACGAGATATATTATCGCGAACCTGTGTCTCAAGTTACGATAAGTATTAGAATTAGAGCCGATTAAGAGTGCACAATTTTTGTGTACTGTATAGCGATCGCAATTTCTGTCCGTCCGTCGGTCTGTCGCTCTGTCGGTCGGTCTGTCCAGGTTTTGCTAGTTCGGGCACTTCCACATAAGCTAAGACGATGAAACTTGGTAGTCAAATTAGGGAGATCAAATGCCCTAGATGACATATTTTAGGGTCCGGACCGAATCCGAGCACGGTGCTTCCCGAAAAATGCTCAGATTCAAGTGAAAATTGATAGGCGGTAAGAGACATGCTTTAGATGATTAATTTCGGTGTCCAAACCAGATTCGGCCGTGGCAGGGAGAGTTGGAGGGGGGGGGGGGGTACCGGAAATAGTTTGGCACGTTTAGGAATCAAACGAGTGAATCTAAACTTAAAAGGTAGAAAAGTAATATGCCCCAGATGATCCGACGCAATGCCGGAAATACTCAGACTCGAGTGAAACTAGATATCCTATTTCTAGGTCTGAACCTAGGGGGGTTGAAAGTGGTATTTTGTGACATTCTCATCTAATTTCTTGCATCACCTACTCGTACCAAGTGCCATATGAGCTCGTAGCTCTTGTTCATCAAGGTTGGAGCGAGTTGTTCTTGATCCGAACCCAAAAAGACTTATACCTCTGTTGGTACTTATTAGGAACCTAGGTACTTATTATTAGGTACTTATTACCAACAGATATATCTGTGGCCAACACTCTTATTCAAATCGACCAGCAACTGAAAGTGTTATTTATCGAGTCTGTTTGTCGACTTGCGGAGTAATCTGCCGTATTTTTCAAACAGAGCGTTTTGGCGAAATTCCGCTCTGTTGATCGACAAGGACTTTTTGGCGGTCAAAAATCTTTCATTGATCAACAATGTTGACCAAAAGCAGAAGCGCCTATGAACGCCAAATCATGTGTGTTGAGAGAAGAGAACCAGTTTATTATTGTTCTACCGAAAATGTGAACTGGTCCAATGCTTCCGCATAACAGCTTAGTACCAAATACACTTGGGATAGTTGGCTTACAAGTCAGAGTTGAATTGCTGCTGAAATAAAAGTAATTAAGCGAAGAACAAGTAGCTTTGTGAGATAACCTTTTTTGGGATCCCAAAACGTAAGTGGAAGGATACCTATGACATCGCAAAAGTTGTCCGTCTGTCCGTCCGTCTGTGAGCACGATAACTCTCGAAGGGAATGAGATATCTTGATAAACTTGGAGATAAACTTGGTGTGAGGGTTCGTTGGGTCGTCGGACCAGTCAAGTTCGTAGATGGGCTTTGTAGCTCTACATTTAAGGGTGGGGGGGGGGGGGGGTTCAAAGTAAGTGACAAACAAAACATTTTTAAACAGCTAATGTGACAGTCGATTATGGGGTAAGAAGGCATGCTGAGCACGATAGTGAAAAGATTTTCTCGCCGGACAAGTAGTTCGTCCGGAATCCGGCAAAACCGGAAAGTTGGTTAAAAGTAAAAGTTTTATTTGAAGTTGATTAAATGGTCGATTTAAGTGTAAAAGGACATGCTGAACACGATGGTGACATTTTTTTTTTCGCCGAACAAATAAAACAAAACCGGAAAATTTGTTAAAAGCAAAAGTTCGATCAGATGACAGATTAAGGGGTAAGAAGAGAGGCTGAGTCTGTATATGACAATCATTTTTTACCCGGACATATAATTAGTCCGGAATCCGGTTGTAACCGGATTTAACTTTTATTGAACGTTGGTTAAATATTCTTTACAGGGATAAGGAGATACGCTGGATTTGTTTCTGAATTTTCTTTTTTTGCTGGACTAGTAGTTCGTTCGAAATTCGGGCGAAACCGCAAAATTGGCAGAAGTAAAGCAGGAAGTTGGTCAGTATCGTCAAAATATATATAGCTTATAGAGTTATATCTGAACTTGGTTTTTCTCTGATGATTAGCCTGGCGAAGACAAGACCCGATTGCCTGAATCAAATATTAGATTTTTGGGATCCCATCGACACCTTTGGTCTTGTTCTAGTATGTCGAGGACTATCTGTAGGGAGCCGAAACATTGGCAGAGCAGCTAGTCTCTTCAACAAGGATAGCTACGCCTACACGAAGGAATAAGAAACGTATACAGGAACTGGGACACGATCTGGAGTATACTTTGGACCAGGCCGTCAGAGTGATCAGCCAGTACAGGCTGTTGACATTTGTGCGAATCGTTTGTCACCTTGCAACAGTCACAAAATCAAGTTGCGCTGTGTGCTACAAGGAGGGCAGGAATCATGCGGAGCTTGTAAGTGTATAGCTTGGCAGCATATATTACGATAGAATAATAATAATAATAAAATGATATAATTTATTTACCGAACTAACTTTCGCTAGCGTAGTTTCATCAACAAAAACAATATAAACAGTAATGAGGTTAATATAGATAACGGTAGAATTGGTCAAAAAACGCGAAACTCAAAACAATTCGAAAACAATATAAAACTTAACACAATTTATCAAAAGCACGAAACTAATACTAATGTCGTGATTAACAAGACCAAAGGTTTCGATGGGATCCCACAAATTCAATATCTGATCCAGACAACTGGGTCTTGTCTTAGCCAGATCCAGTCATCGCCGGACTCCTTGAACATTTTTACAATTAAAATTCAGAAACAGATTAAGGCCAAATAGCTAATCACCTGCGAAAACCAAGTTCAGATATGGATTCAGCATGTGTGTTTACCCCTATAAGTCATATCTGTTTTGACGAAAACTTCCTGCCACTTCTGCCAATTGCCCGGTTCCGGCCGAACTCCAGAACTACTTGTCCGGCGAAAAAAGAAAGCTCAAAGACGAAATCAGGGTATCTTCTTTTCCCAGTAATGAACATCTAATCAACTTCAAATAGAAATTTAGCTTATAAACAAATTTTCCGATTCAAGCCGGATTCCGGTCGAACTATATGTCCGGATAAAATATGATTGTCATACAGGGACTCAGCATCTCTTCTTACCCCTAAATCGCTTACCTAATCAACTAGAAATAAAACTTTGACTTCCAACAGTTTTCCGGTTTTGGCCGGATTCCGGGCGAACTACATGTCCGGGTAGAAAATTGTTTTCACATAAGTGTTCAGCATGTCTTCTTGCTCTAAATCGAGCATCTTAGCAACTCCAAATAAAACTTATAATTTTGACAAAATTTCCGGTTTTGTCCGGATTCCGGGAGAAATACTTGTCCGTCGAGAAAATAGTTTTCACCATCGTCTTCAGCATGTCTTCCTACCTCTAAATCGAACATATAATCAACTTCAAATAAAACTTTTACTTTCAACAAACTTTCCGGTTTGGCTGGATTCCGGGCGAAATACTTGTCCGTCGACAGTTTTCACCATCGTCTTCAGTATGTCTTCCTACCCCTAAATCAAACATCTAATCAATTTCAAATAAAACTTTTACTTTCAACAAACTTTCCGGTTTGGGCCGGATTCCGGAAGAAATACTTGTCCGTCGAGAAAATCACCATCGTCTTCAGCATGTCGTCCTACCCCTAAATCGAACATCTAATCAACTTCAAATAAAACTTTTACTTTCAACAAACTTTCCGGTTTTGGCCGGATTCCGGTTGAACTACTTGTCCGATGACAAAATGGTTTTCACCATCGTGTTCAGCATGTCTTCTTACCCCATAATCGACTATCACATTCGCTGTTTCAAAATATTTTGTTTGCCCCTTAATTTGAATCCCCTCCCCCACCCCTAAATGTAGAGCTACAAAGCCCATCTACGAACTTGACTGGTCCGACAACCCAACGGATCCTCACACCAAGTTTCATCAAAATATCTCATTCCCTTCGGGAGTTATCGTGCTTACAGACGGACAACTTTTGCGATGTCATAGATATCCCTCCACTTACGTTTTGGGATCCCAAAAACTAATTAATAACTTCAAAGAAAAGTCTTCTACTGTATTCGTAATTATGAAGATTTCGAATAAAATATGGTGCAAGCGAATTAATCTACATTTCTGTCGATTCAACCGGAAACTTTTATTTGGTCAGAGTGGGTTAGAGCACGTGTGTTAGGTCTGTTAGTATCAAGCACTTCATATCCAGGTAGACTAGATCTATGCAGTTCGGAATTCAAACACATGTGGCCGAAACTCGTTGATAACTGAACCTAGGTGTTTGATCATTATCAGTATCATTATCGGTATCCTTCATAACTGGGGTGCGCTGGGCCAAAAACACTCCTGACGGCCCTTTTTTGGGTCCGTTAGTCCCTGTCAGAAAAAAAAACCCCTGCTAATAACCTAAGGACAAATTTACTGGCACCCATACCACGAGCCTCGTTTAGAGCTACTTGGTGGTCTAAACTATCGAATGCTTTCACAATGTCCGCGAGTAAGCGTCTACAAACGCGTGCTCGGTTTCAAGATGCCGCAGTATATCATCCAACATCCGTACCAAATAGTGCACTGTGCTACGTCAGGGTCTGAAACCGAATTGCCGTATTCTAGCATTCTGTCGCTTATAGAGCACTTCCACAGTTTTTGAAGATTCTGAGATTCCTCATATCATAAAATTTAGGGTCACGAAATGAAACTCTCGTTCCCAATGTAACGTAGGGGAGCTCGGGGTTGGATCGGACACGGGGTTGGTCTGGACACCCGCAAAACAAATATTAATTGTCGCTAAAATCGGAAAAAAAACATAACATCTAGCTTCTAGTGATCTAACTTTGTACCAAATTTTCATGGTACTTGCTTTTCTGGTTTTGACAAAAAGCTAAAAAAAATGGTTTTCTCGAGGTAAAAGTTTTTAGCTCATGGTCGGTTAAAAAGCTGTACGTCCAAGATTAGCGATAGTTGGAAGGCGATTAAATGACAATAGACAGCTTAGTAATTGCCGTGTGTAGCCTGCTTAGTATTTTCAAGCTAGATCAGTTAGTTTTCCTGTAGTACGCCATTTTGTTATTTCAGTCAGGGTGGGGTTGGTTCGGACAGTTTTGAAGGGGTTGGTTCGGACAGTTTTGAGGGGGTTGGTCCGCACAGTCTTTTTCTACTGATATGACATACAAAACCGAAACTGACTTAAAAAAATGCTAAAAGATGTTATCAGAACCTTATCGTATTATTTGTTAACAGAATTAGTTGAAAAATGAAAGCACTAAAAAGGGATGGCCACAACCGAGGAAAACGGTTTAGTAACGATTCAGTACCGATTCAGTTCTCAACCGAATCAGATCAGACGAGTTCGGAGAAGCGTAACTTGGATATTTTGCTGTACCGCGTTGGACGTGAGAAAGTGTAGCGAGGTTTTTGAAATGACGAAATTCGCTCTAAATGAACTAGTCTTCTGCAAGTTTAGCGGATATCCGCTATGGCCTGGAAGAGTGATAGGCCTCATCACGGGTTCCAAGAGAGGACCACCATCATACCGTGTATTCTGCTACGGTTCACATGAGGAATTTGTGGTAAAGGAATCCCAGCTGGAGTCGTTTGAGCCAAACTTGGCTGAAGCGAAAAAGAAAAAGGAGAAAGGAGTGGATGGAGCATTCCTCGAACTAGCTACTTTTCCGGATGTTTACAAAGACACTACAACACCAGACACCAATGCTTCTGGATCTGATGCTGAACCACAACCATCGTCTCTTACGTCCCTATTAGGGTCGCTGATATCGACTCAGGCTGAAGTTGAAATACTAAAGACTACCCTCAAAGCCGACATACAGAGAAAAGTGACAGAACAATGTGGTAAAATAGGTGATCATTCGGGTCTTCAACTGACTAAATGTATCGAGACAATAGTAAGTGACATTCATGATGCTATCACCCTGGAATATACTAGCAAATTTCAAACCATTGAGAAGCTTATTACTGGCCTGCGGGCACAGATCCTGGGCTTAGAGAATCGTATAACGACACTGGAGAGAAGAAATGAGGACTTAGAGCAGGAGAGACGTTTGGATACCCTTGTATTCCACGGTATTTCGGAATCCCCGCAAGGCCTGCAAAATACTGTCACAGGAATCATCCAGAAAAATCTTGGACTGCCTAGCATTAACCCTGTGTCATGTGACCGATTGAAGAACCGGGACGTCTCCAAAACTACAGCTCCGGTTCTAGTGAAGTTCGCTACGAAAGAAAGTGCTTCGGAAGTGTATCTAAGCAAGAAAAAACTTGCCAACACTGGAGTTTTTGTATCTGAATATCTAACGGCAAAAAGGAAAAACCTGTTCGACTTAGCTAGAGACAAAGTAGGTCCCCGGAACGCGTGGACAATCTCGGGAAAAATCATGGTGAAGACCGCGAGTGGCAAACTGCACGTCAAAACACCAGACGATCTAACTCGGTTACAACAGTAGCTAGGCCATGTCATGCATTTTGTCAGTGTATGTAATTATTTTTTGCTGTTATGTATCTCTAGTTCACTTTCCCCTTTTCCGTTCTGTTTTTCCCTTTCCCTATAATTTGCATAATCTAGAGTCAGTTATTCACCACAATCGGTATGTCAGACGACTTGCGATTGAATGAACTTGAAAACAATCCTTTTTCACCGGATGAAGCGCTTGGAATATCTATTGCGTGCGACGATGACTGTATTTGCGACCTGGTAACTGGTCACACTCGTCCGAGCAAATACATCACTATTGGACATGAGAATTCACATGAATGGTCGAATACTTTTTCTAATGAAATGATTTTTGGGCTGTGGAATTGTCAAGGATTGCGAACTGCATATTCGTCATTGTGTGATATTCTATCATCAGGTATTCGCGTACCATCGATAATCGGTTTGTGCGAGACATTTGTATCTTTTAAATCGCTGCCTTTGGATTTTTCTTTTCCAGGATATAAATTGGAACGTCGCGAAAGATCTTCCATGGAAAGAGGTGGCCTAGCTTTGCTGATTAAAGATGATATTTCTTATTGGGTTAGAGAGGATCTTTCTTTGTGGCTTGAGGGTAGGCTCGAAACAATTTTTATTGAGATCAAGAATACTCGTGGAAAAAACCTGATTCTTGGTTTAGTTTATAAAGTCCCTTCTTATGAAGATAAAGATTTTCTTGAGGAATTTGGGAATTTAATGGAGCGAGTTAACTCTGAAAATAAAAATAAAATCATAATGGGAGATTTCAACATAAACCTTTTCAACAAAAATGATAGTTATGATTTTGTAAATTTAATGATTTCTTCGGATAATTACCCGTTAGTTACTGTTCCAACTCGAATAACAAATAAATCAGCGACACTAATTGACAATATATTTTGTGATGGCGAATTTTTTGAAAGGTCTTTGGCTGATGTGATTGTTACGGATGGATCTGATCATTTTTTCTTATTAGCTAAAATAAGACTGAGTAATAAGGAACGGTTCATGATAAATACGAACCAATCTTATCGACTAATCAATGATGTAAATCTGAAAAAGTTTAGTAAGATTATGGATGAGCAAGATTTTTCTGCAGTAATAAAGGAAGAATGCCCAAATGAAGCATATAATATTTTTTTTGAAATTGTCACGAATGCAATGGATTTAGCTTGCCCTCTTCAGACTGGTAAAAAAAGAAACAGAAAATATCCAAGGAAACCTTGGATGACCCCTGGACTTGTATTGTCAGTAACAAATAAAAATAAACTGTTTCGTTTGTATATAAATGAACCTTCTGCTGAAAACCATAAACGTTATAAAAGGTATCGAAATCAGTTAAATTCAATACGAAGAAGAGCTCGTATTAAATATTATGAAGATCAATTTGTTTCTTGTAATGGGAACATGAAGAAAGTTTGGAAGAGTATACATGGTCTTCTTGGAAAACGTCCAGCTTCTGAGGAAATTAAAACGCTAAATACTGATGCCGGCAGACTTGATGATCCCAAGAAAATCGCCGATTATCTTTGTAATTATTTTTCTTCAGAAGGGAAACGGCTGTGTGATGAAGCGCGTCTGAAAGCAAACCCAGTCCCACTGCCGACAGATAGAACACCTATGTCTGAATTTAATTTTTCGGCATGTTCTACTGATCAAATCAATACAATCATCAACAAAATGAAATCGAATTCTTGTGGTCTTGATGGAATAAGTTTAAAAATTGTAAAATCAGCGAAACAGTCCCTAATTCCTATACTTGTCCATTTAGTAAATGCATCTCTTGATTAAGGTATTTTCCCGGAGAATCTAAAGCTGGCGCGGGTAATTCCTTTGCATAAATCTGGTAAAAAAGATGAAGCGAGTAACAAACGCCCCATTTCTATTCTTCCTTTTTTTTCTAAAGTTTATGAAAAAATAGTACATGCTCAACTTTCGAAACACATTGAAGATAATAAAATACTGCTGGACACTCAATTTGGGTTCCGTAAGGGTCTGTCGACGGACCTAGCTATGATTAAACTTGTAGACTGGATTAACGAAGCTTTTGAAAATGGATTGATTCCAGCTGCTATATTTTTGGACCTAAAAAAAGCATTCGATACTGTTGACCACAATGAACTTTTAAATTCTCTCCAGTCGATTGGAATAAGGGGCAAAACACCAGAGTGGTTTCGGTCGTACCTATCCGGTAGAAAACAAGTCGTAGTAAATGGTAATAGCACATCGGAGCTGTGCGCAATTCATTGCGGAGTGCCACAGGGATCGATTCTGGGGCCACTACTTTTTATTATTTTTATTGATGCGGTTAAATACTTCTTGTCTGAAGCTGGGATTATTTTATTTGCTGATGACAGTCTTCTTTTTTTGTCTGCTCCTTCTATACCTGATCTATACGAAAAACTAAAAATAGCACTAGTCGAATTTACTAATTTTACTAATTGTCATCTGTTAACCCTGAATTTTCTAAAAACAAACTACATGATATTCTCAAGAACTTCTTCCCAACCAAGCCCCGGCCAGATCTCGACGGGCATTTCAGCGATTAAGAGAGTGCAATCGACTAAATACCTTGGATTTCTACTAGATGAGAATTTGTCGTGGAAAGGGCATGCTGATGTTTTATCGTCTAAACTTTCCCGGTCACTTGGAGTAATAAGGAGAGTCAAAAACACTGCATCATCTAAAATTCTAAGAATGATATATTTTGCTATTTTTCATTCTTATTTGATTTATGGTTGCTCAGTATGGGCCAGCAATTTTGTTTCTTGCTACAAGAAAGTTCAAAAACTGCAAAACCGTGCTATCCGTACAATCATGTCGCATGACCTCCCGAAGGATCTTAGCCATATTGAACTTTTAAAATCTAATAAAATAATGGATGTCTCTACAATAAGAGACTACCAAGTTGCAGTATTCACTTACAAGTATTTTAATAATCAGTTAAATTCATCTTTTCAGAATTTATTTTCGCAGAATCAGGAGTTCCACGAGTACCTTACTCGAAATGCCCGACAGTTAGCGAGTGCCCACCGAAAAACAACGAGAGCTTCTTTTATTATTAAACACTTTGCACCGGGGGTGTGGAATTCACTACCTGAAGAGATAAGGGTTGCGCCGAGCTTATCTGCTTTCAAGTCACGGGCGAAGTCCTTTTTCTTGGCAAAGACATAAAATTTATTTATTTTTATTTATTTTTTTTTTTTTTTCTGATCCCTTTTTCGATGGAAGATCATTCGCACACCTTTGGATTTTTTCTTGTTAGTTTTTCCTTCTTCTTTTTCTCCTTTAGTTTGTTTTCTTTTCCTTTTTGCTTTCCTTCTGCTTTGTCTGATTTGATTCTATGAATAAGCTATGAATTAAAAGTGAGCCCCACCCACTGCCAGGCGGGAGCCTTATGGTGAGGCTGGAAGTATAATGATGTTTGTTTTTTTTTTTATTATTAAACGAAAATTGAAAAAAAATTGAGTAGAATTGTATACAATAAAGTAAATAACTCGATTTTTTTATTTAATGATTTAATATAGTTAACTTTGCTTCCGATATTTTCAAGGAGGAAAAAGAAACACGTATTCGTCCTTATGAAGTTAAATTTGGGAAAAGGTTCTTATGTCGGAAAGTCGAAAGAAAAGGAGGTTCATTGAATGAAAGTTCGTTGAGGGGCTTGAAGATATTCTTTCTGCAAATGAGTGGGCCTAAAATCATCTTTCTGTAGAATCGGTTCGAGTAATCGGTCCAACTAAACATGGACGGAACTTTACCACTATAATTTTAAAGTTACCAGTCTCTGGAATTGCTAGGTTAGCTGAAAGGACAAATGAAGGATTTTCACTTTAACGCTACCTCGGCTCTTGAAACATTTGTTTTCTTTAGTTTTCTGCTTACTTTTGAGCTGCGATATTATCACTTCCACTTTTTAACATATTTAGACAAAGTTGAATAAAAAAAATACATTACAAACAATGTCCGAACCAACCCGAGGCCTGTCCGAATCAACCCCATGGGTACGGGGTTGGTTCGGACAAATTGAAAAACAGAAAAACGTTTACTTAAAAACTTGATGTAGGAACAAAGCTGAAAAAATTACCAGCTATTCTCCCAGACATTCTACACGTTTGACAACAAAAACGATGTAAATCCGCCAAGGAATGGCGGCCTAGCAAGAAAAGGAAAATTAGTGTCCGGGTCAACCCCGAGCTCCCCTACTAGTCTTAATATAAACAATGTACAAGATTGGCTACAACGATACCCAGGGTAGTGCTAACCACCAGCTCTGTGACTATTGAAGATCGTTTCTGGCAAATAAACTTCATGGGGAAATTCCACAGCGTTGAAGAAAGTGAATTTAAATATAGATTAACGATTACTGTTAATGAGAAAACAGAGGGTTTGACATTTGTTCCCCTCTTCCAGCATCCCAGTCGTCTGTTTAATTCGTCATTCATGGTATTTTCTTTTCAGGTACTGTGCCGAAGTTGTGGGACTGCTTATCACAGTGAGTGTTCAACCATCTAGGATGCAGTGTGTGAGATATGTGCACTGAATCGGAAGTAGCTTGGGAATGAAAACTGAACATGGTGAAAGAATCGGGATGAAACTTGGTGGGAAGAACAAGCATAAGCCCTAGATACATCATTTACAAAACCGGACCGAATCCCGACACTGTGGGGGAGTTTGGGGGGGGGGGGGTTCTGGTGATTGCGAGTAAAAGTACTTCGAAATGTGCTAGGACGATGAAACTTCGGAGGCATGCTTTGGACTGACCAGATTGACCTCGTTCCGGCCATCGTGGGGGGAGTGGAGTGAGGGGGAATCCGAAATAGTGTGGCTTCCATAACTTTCGAACGGGTAATCGGATCTGAACGAAATTTGATAATTGTAGCCAGTGTTTGTTTTCGTTTCAAACCCGGACCGAATCAGATAGCTGTGGAAGGAGTTGTAGGGTGGGTGGGGGGGGGGTGACCGGAAACCTCGGGAAACGCTTAGAGTGGAAGGGTCGGGATGAAACTTAGTGGGAAGAACAAGTATAAGCCTTGGATACATCATTTACAAAACCGGACAAGATCCGTACACTGGGGAGCGTTGGGGGGGGGGGGGGGCGAAATTCCGGCTATCGCGAGTTAAGGTACTTCTAGATGTGATAGGATGGTGAAGCGTGGTGGGCACGTTAGGGACACGACCAGATTGGATTAGAAATTGTCACTACCCGAATCCGGCTATTCTGGGGGGAATGGGGGGGGGGGGGAGGAATGCGGAAACCGTAGACACCCGTATGTATTTCTTATCAAGCGCTCCTTTTTCCTTTTTTTTGTATGTACTGTGCAAATGCCTTATTACAAGGCTGCATGTAATAAATTCATTCATTCATAACTTTCGAAAGGGTAATCAGATCAGAACTCGAGGGCAAAAGTATATTAGATCGTTCACTGTCAGCAGACGTTCAAATATAAGCATACCTCCACTATAGCTGATGGAAAATACGTCAAATGTGCTCTGGCATAGAAAATTGACCTATCTTTATTATGGGGGATATCATATATCTACACTGCTTCCTGGCCGACGATTGAAATTAAGTGTCTTTTTGTGTATGTTCATGTGTTTTATTTATTTTCTTCATTTACTCCGCTTTCTGAAAACGGCGGGTTATAAATAAATTACTTACTTACTTACTTACTTATATCCGCGCAAACCAGCCCCAAGGAACCGTTGGCTTACATATTATCATGCGCCGGCCCTGGTCGTAAGCTAGTGAACCCTTGATATTATTTTAAAAAATAAAACTCTATTTTATGTTTCGAATTGATATTGTAGTAGCCCAGAACGATGTAGATTAGTTGCGTTTTGCAGATTATCGGTACCGAGTATCTGGACCAGATATCGTATATCTGAATTTCAGATACAACGGTACGGATCGTGGTATCTGGAAAGTCATTTCACGTTATCTGATACCATGGTCCAAAGTAGTTCTTGCAGTTACTGAGTATCTGGACCAGGTATCGTATGTCTGATATTCAGATACAACGTTCCGGACCGTGGTATCTGGAAAGTCATTTCACGTTAATCGGTATCATCATGATCAACACGTAAAAGCAGGGAATTGTTGGTTTTGCAAAGATCCAGTTACCGTGGTATAAGATATCAGTGACTATATTGACTGATAATGGTATCAGTCAAAGAGAAACGATTCGGGATCCAAGTATCGATACTCGATGGTAGGAACAAGGAGACGATGTAATGCAATTTAAGACGGAGTTTGTACGATATGGGGCTATGAATCATCCCTGATTCGTTGGCAAATAGGGTAAAATAACCAGCCTCGGCAAGTGGATCTGGGCGTTCTTCACCAAGGGACACAAGCAAAGAAAGGAAGTGCACTGTGAACGTGCAAGGTTTTCAGCGGAACCGTCTTCTTCCGTCAACGCGTTAAAATTTCAATCAGTTGCCCAGGACCATATGTTCCGGTTTTCCATTATCTGGAAAGTCAGTTCACGTTCATCATCATCGTCATGAACACGTAAAAGTAGGGAATTCGGCAATTGTTGTTTTTGCAAAGATCCAGCTATCGTGGTATAAGATATCTGTGTATCTGCTAAATGCAACTATTGTCATGATGAAAGACGCAACATTACTAAATTAGTCTCCCTGAATCGTTGGCTAATAGGACGACACAATCAGCTTCTTCAAATTGATCTGGGCATTCTTCATTAAGGGACACACAGAAGCAACGAAAGAAAGTGAACGTGCAATGTATTCAGCGAAAAATCGTAGCCCAAGACCACATGTTCCGGTTTTCCATCCCCAAGTTCCGGTTTTCCATTTTCCTATAGCAGATTGAACCCGAGCCATCGGTTCCGGTTTTCAAGTTTCATGTTCCGGTTTTCCAAAGCCATCGGTTCCGGTGGCGGAGGTTCCGGTGTTCCGGTTTTCCAGTGACCCGTATATTACAACATTAGGACACACCAGCACCTGTCTGATAGGCTCCAAGAACACAGAACCAGCATAGAAACAACTCTTCGATGCCAAAACAGACAAGAGAACTTCTCTAGTGCTCTGTCTGAACACATTTATGACGGATGAAAGTAAATGATAAGCAGAGACAGGTCTGGGGCAGTTCATACGGGAACCCTTTGAGATAAAAAAAAATACGAAATAAAGGACCTAGCTCTAAACAGAGATACTGGACCTAGTTTACGACAGATTCCTTGAAAAGGATGCCGCATTTTTAAGACCTCCTCAAACCCTACTTCATGTTCCCATTAACCTATCAATTGCTTCAAATATCCCTTCCAACAAGACGCGACCGACTACACACGCAGTCAGTGTTGCGAACATACAGATTCGCGAGGCGCTAAATAAATAACTAAGCCATAAAACACCCTTGGGGCATACAGAGCAAAGAGGCGATTTCGCGAGTCGCGAATGAGTCTTGTTAGCAGTGGAAATAATCACAGATTTGTACAGATACACTTTGAACAGGCACACGCACTTTCGTTATTTTACTTTTACCTGCATGTCGTTCAGTCCGCATCTTTCTTCAAGTTTTTAGCTACATGTCGTCTTATATTTGTTGGTTCCGCATCGTTTCCCTGGGAGTGCAACCGAAATTGTATTTATTCCTCGCACATCATCTTGGAGGGGTAACTAGCTGATCAAGAAAAAACCCGGAAAATCTCGTTTTTTCTACCGTCCTCTGCGTAAAGAGTGGGTTCAAAACGCCTGTTCACGAGCACAGCAACACCACCGGAAGGCCTACCGCGCCCAGAAGCTCTGGCTGGGACCGAAAACACTTTCGTTACCTCATCAAGCTGCAGCAGGCTTAAAGATTCAGCTACGAGGAAATGTTCTTGTAGGCATAGGAAATCATTGCAAAAGATCAGGCTCTCGATAAGAGGAATTTTATTTGATGTCCCCCCGTTAATATTCCAACTGGCAACGCGTACATCTGTTAGAGTCATTGATTCATTAGTTTTTGGACAACAGGGCATTTTATGCTATAGCAAGGATGGTCCTTCGAGTTGCAAAGGGCGCACTTGAGGTCGTTAGTACAGGGAGTCGCTTTCGAGTTCGCATGTCCTTCCCCGCACTGAGAGCATCGCACAGGATTGGGATATGCGCGTGCATGGTGACCATACTGCTGACAGTTGAAGCACCGTAGTGGGAGAAACTTATATTCTGTAATATTTAGTCTCTCATAGCCAAAGGTAAGACGAGACTGGATTGCTTCAGTCAAGTCTTCCTTACTTTCAAAATGCAGCTTATAGGTCCGGGTGGAGCGGATTCTCTCGGCACTTGTACAGTTGTTTATGCGGGTGCAAAGGTCGTCAGCGGTCACATCCTCAGGGATGTATCGGATTATTCCGTAAAAGGAGGGACTAGAGACTCTAACGGCACCGGGTTTATCTTCACTAGGTAGGGCAGATGCGAGCGCTTGTGCCGCCTTCTCGTTGCTCATCACAAACCGCCCATTCATTTTTCCTTGGTTTTAAGTCTACAATATGAGAACAAGACTCACCACAGTTACTTTCCAAGAAAGTCTTACGTGAAGCAGGGTTATCCAATTCTGCCGGAGGTTGCTTCAGGACGACAGCATAGGTGGGTTTTCCCTGGGCAGGATCAAGCTTCAGGCTCGTACCGGGAGCCGAGTTCAGTGAACGTTCAGAGACCACGAAGCTTTGGAAGCTCGCGCATAGTTCATTTACTTTTCTTGTAGGGTGGCAGTTACTTCACCCGAGAGGATAGGGACCTCGTCTGGCTCGTATATTGTGAAACGAGGGAGGGAAAGTTGTTTTTCATCGCAACTTCGTAAAACCCGAATCAAGTCGAGAACATTGTCCTGCTGATTTTTTCTGTCGGCGGCCCGCGTGGAGACACCCGCAGGAGACCATAGTAGTTCCTTGGCTTGGAAAATAACTTCCAACTTGAAAAACTGAATCGCTTTGATTGCAATTTCTTCAGACCTGTTTCCTGCCTTGTTAGCCCGGGAAACAAAGTTCAGCACAGGATTCCATATAACCTGCTCGCTCGCCATTCCGCTATGGAATAAATAAAGGCGCCAGCACTATGAAAGGCGGTGCTTAGCAGCACCGTCACTGTCCACGCCACGAGCGTAATCCAAGCGAGAATCGGGAACTAATCCAACTATGGTGATGTGCACTGTTGACCGGCTGAATGAATACTGAGGCTGAATGAATACTGAGGGAGGAATAACATATTATTCTACTCAATAATATGTTTTAGGGATATACTAAACATTGGAAAACACTGCACATTACTTTATTTCGCACTTCGGAGCGGATGAGTTCCAAGATGGATCTTTTATGCTCCGCTTCTTGCTGCTCGTCTGATTGGATGGGTAGAATAGGCAAGGAGAAACCAAGCTGCCTGCTTCTGTCTGTTTGTAATCAAACAAGAACGAGGACGAAAAAGGAAGATACACAAGAACATGCTGTACACGGAAAGAACACGAGTCCTGCCCCTTAAGCTCAAAAACAAAAATACAGGACATGGTACTAAACCGACATGATGAACTATAAATTTGTAAGGTACCGAGACATGACAGAAGAATGACCCTGAATGATGATTGGTTGTAGTATGCCTTGTCTTTTTTTTAGTATCTGAACCCCGTCGTAGTACTCGTGTCGTGGTGACGATGATAGAAGAACCTTTAATTATGGGTATATTAGTTGCCGACCCCTGGCACAGCAAAGAACAAGCAACACAACGTACTGAACGTTGTTGATTGGTTAACAAAGGATTGATGCGTGACGTTTCTTGTTCTTCCCGAGGTTAACTGGTGTATTTCGGACTGAGACATGAAGAAAATGATGTTAATTGCTAACCAAAGACTGGACTCTTAAATTGCTTATGGTTGAAGAAAGGGAAAAATTTGTTAGTTCTCGACCCCTCACGTGATTGTATACCGGTAATTCAGAAAGGCACGCTGTATAATATCCTATATTAATGTCCTAGAAAGGCACGCCAAGAAAGGTTCCTGAAAAGGCAAGTTACAGAATCATCATTAATAACCGAAAGAAGTCGAGTACTAAAAAAAGGGCACGCCAGAAAAAGGGTCTTAAAAAGGCACGTTATAGAATTACCTTTTATAACCCAAAGAAGCTCGAATACTAAAAAGAGGCACGCCAGAAAACGGGTCCTGAAATAGGCACTTTATGGAATCCCCTTTTTTTTAAAGCAAAGTAGCTCGAGTACGAAAAAGAGGCAAGCCAGAAAATGTGTCCAAAAAGAGGCAAGAGAGAAAGAGGCAGCGCACGGCAAGGCTTGAGATCGTGTAGGAGGCGTGGATACTAAAAAGAGGCCCGAAAACCAAATGGGTTCTTTCAAGCTTCGGAGTGATGGACAGGAACAATGTCCTAATGTGCCTTCTTTAGGGATCTGGTGTTATGAACTTTCACTTCCTTGTCTATACTTCTCATACTAACTAATCTCCTTTTATAAGGCGTGCCTCCTATACCATGCCTTTTTTTGTCGTTCTCAGGTCATGCCTCCTGGTTCAGGCATGCCTTCCTACCCTATTATTTTTAGTATCCGTGCCTCCTTTTAGTAGGGCGTGCGTCCTGCTCCCAAGAGCCCTATATATTTCTAAATGGTTCCATTTTACGAGTATGTCATCTGGGTGGGGGAATTTGAGTCTGCCCACAACCTCAGAACTGTCGTATCTATCCACTTTATCAAGAGCTTTTATCATAGTCACAAAGATGATTTTGCCGGGACACTGGTGTTAGTTGTATATTGTTTACCACAATAGAACCCTAGATGAAGCCTATTACCCCACTGAAAACGACAAGTTTTGACTTCTAGATGCATGGCTCTACCATCACCTGTAGCGGATCGAAAGCTGCTACTGAATGTATTCGAGGCCGATTGGACCCAGCGAAGTATGCGCCAAAAAATGATGGACTGCTTAAAATCAGCGCTTGCACCGTTAGAGACGACTACTTTACCACCTCCCCATCTGGCTTGGCTCTAGCATTCAACAGAGCAAGTCGCAAATTAACCTGTGCTTTGTACCTTGACAAGTGGGTATGACGTACCTGGACAAGAAATACAGCATGTGATTATTGCAAGTCACTGCAATAAAGCATAGGCGGACGTGATTATTGCAAGGCACTGTTAGAAAGCGGGGGATTTAAGTGCCCGCTTGCTAGTAAGTTTTCGTTTCCTGCTACTCATTTCTCAAAATATCATTTTTGGAAAGAGTTGAAGGGGAAATTCTAAATTAAACCAGATTCAAGAGTCGCCTCTAGTGTTTAGGCGATCGAGACGGAATTAGCGGCCCTCAAAACTGTGACAAACAGCCGGGATAATGCAGTAAGATCTGGAATTGACTAGCTGCGGAACCTACTATCTGAAGAAAAGAAAAGGTCAGAGCAACTCGAAAAAGAGATGAAATAGCAAAACCTGATCGTTTATAACTTGAAGCCAGCAAACCCACCTCTAAGAATTGTCGTAGAACAGGTTATGGCGGCAATAAACCACTATCTACCTCGGCTTAGTCTGACCAGGTGCCATTTTAAGGATGTTTTTCACCTCGGGAAAATTAAACCAGGCGTGCGTCCTATACTGGCGAGACTTAAAAATCGTGAACTTCGTGCTAGAATCCTGCGAAGTGGCCGGCTCCTGAAACATTTCGGTATCTCTGTAGCTCCGGACTGTACTTATTAAGAGCGAAAATTGGGCCAAGAGCTCAAACCTATGCTTAGCGACGTTTTGTCGCGTGGATAAGATCAGAAAATTAAGAGAAACACACCTTTTGATGGAAGGCGAAACATTTTACTTTGACCAAGTTAAATGCCTAGTGCTGTGCCCAGATCGCAGGCTCAGCAAGTTAAACCCTAAGTTCCGGGTAGTCAAACATTTTAAACTGTTAACTTCGGAGCCAGCACTAGCAAGAAAGCGGCTTGGCCTGATCAATCGCACAAAATGGTTACCCGCGGGAAAGCAAAGAGAGGACTAGAAACGATCATTAGCCACGATGATGCACACAAAACCTGTAACCGAAGCGTCCGTAAGAACAATACGACGACGAAATTACACCAGCAGATCAGCCAAATATTTTGAATTCACCCCCAATGGAGGGGATGGAGACTCCTCTGAGAATATAAGTGACGAGGGATAGGAACTGTGTGCAGGAATATCCAAGGTCTTAAAGGAAAAAAACATCAATAGCAACACTGAGTGAGTTAGATAGAGTTTCTGTGGTGGAGTCTTGGCACAATTGCAAAGGATGACCTGCACTGCCTCCCCTTAAATAATTATTATTTGTATGCATTGATTAAAAAAGTCTCCAAGAATAATCGGTAATACGAGACAGTCAGTTTCAACGTTTACTGAATACTAAGAAATCATGGACGACCATGTTCAGGAAGATTATTTGACAAGGGTACTTTGACTCTCACGGTGTCACTATACCTGTATGCCAATCCAAGTGCCTGTATGATGAAAGCGTCCACATGTAAAGATGGATTGCCCGTCACTGAACTATCACAGTTTCAAGTCTGGATCTCACTTTTGTCCCAAAATGTGATTCATACCAGAAATGTAACAAAAAGTACATATCTGTCAAATAAATCAGGTTCTGAGAAGAAGCGCACAATCCAAACACTTGTTTCTAACCTTGTTTGTAAAGACTACTGACGACTGCCGGATTCTTCATAAATGATCAGGTTTATCGAGTTTTGACTTTATTTTCTTCAGCAGACCTTCCCACTTGGTCTATTGTGCGTGACCACGTTTTATAACATAAAATATACCTGTTAACGATGTCTTGAGCTCGAGCTGCTGCTCGATCTGGATCTGGAACATCCGGTTTCAAGGGATGTTCTCTGTTATTTGTTCTATACTACATGGAATTCTCTAGTCTAATGCCCCAGATGTGCACTGCAAATTTCTACGATACTCAAGGTTCTATCATGAGTCTTAGCCTTACACTCGAAAAAAAGATTAGCGAGATACTGGATAACACTGATTTACAGGATGCTCATCTACAGGTAATAAGAAAATACTATCAAGGATTTATAGGGCGATTAAAGCGGACAAGTTCAAATCGTTAAATAGCACGAAGTAGGTGTTCCAGGGTTAGATGAAGTTTACGATTTACTGAAAGGAATTTAGCTTTCTGGAACAAAGAAGTGACAAATTTGATGAACCTAAGAAACTGCGGCAGTTTGATTCTTAAGTGTCGAAGTCGACGAAATTGGCGAAGATTCATACTTCCTTTATGGGTTATCACTTAGTAGCGGTACGTTGAATATAAGTCATTACTCTCGGATGACAAGGAGACGGAACTATTTTGAGAGACCCAAATGCAGTGACCACTTGCGAAGTCTCACAAATACTGGTCGCCTCCCATCAGTCAGAATTTCAATGTCTAGCCCTTATAGATAAAAACTTAAAAAACGAGAAGCCAGTTTTCGAAACTAGAATTAAGTCTACTACAGTAACTTCCAAATATCTATCGCATGTGCTGAAGTCCGACTTTGTAGTCGCTGTTGAGGTCGGAACTGTACATGCCGATGTGTTTGCCTTCGAAAGAAAGGGCAGAGTATCCGCGCTAGAAATCGCTGCTATGAGATAACTTCCATCTGATATTTACGCGGACTAGTCAGTGTTATTTTTGAATTAAAATTTGTTGTAACATTGCAGACACTTCTGTTATCCAGTAAGCTAAAGGTTGTTCAGCAATGACAAGTATATTCATTATATTTCTTATATAATCGGACAATATCCTTCCAACATAATGATTCTTCTTCTCTCTTTTCTCTAAACTTAAGAACTCAAGGTTACCGTAATGATGATACAGCAGTGTCTAAGGACTTTTTCTTCTCTTGAACTGATGCAAGGTTCTGCGTATGTCTTTTGTCGTCGACACACTTTTAATTCATCTTTCAACGATCATCACTTGTTGATGCTCTAATTGTGTAAGCATTCTAGATAGAAAGGTGGAAGTGTTGCTTATCTTCTAACGGAAGAATTTTATTTTCGTCCGTTTACTTAGTTTCTAGCTCTTAAGACCAAGTGGCCCAAGTTTAAACATGGGACTTTGTTTTTATCATTCTGGTATATATACACCGAGCCTTAATTAAAATTTCTTTTTGGTTTTTTAGTTGTCATAACTTATTTGTGCACTAAGTCTGTAAATATTCTAGATTGAAAGGTAAAGTGTTACTCATCTTCTGATGGTAGTATTTGTATATTTACCGACCCTTGATTGAAATGTCTTTTCTTTGAGCGTTTCGATTTTGAAGAAGAAGCGCGTTTTTTCCTAGCATGCTGGACAATCTGATCATTGGGAGGAATAAGCTGACTGAAAGACACTGAAAAATCGCTTGGAAGTGGTCCATGCTCATGTCTTACTACCGTAATTTTTGCTAGGGATACCCGTCAACATGTCTGAAGCGTTATGTTGTATAAAAAGTAAAGTCAGTAAAAATCTTGCTCCTCGCTTATTTCAATGACATGGCAAAACAGATAAGAGTCTGGCTCGAATTTCTGTACTCGGAGAGGGGTAGTGGTTTAAAATATCAAATTTAGAAGGAAGTAGCCCATTGTAATATTCTTAGTTCAATAGTATATCAGCTGTATCAAATGTAACATCTTAAGGTGGTACGTATGCGTTCATGAGTCATGAGTGTGTAAAAGTGAGAGGCAAACAAAAACCTCATATGATTTTTCTTAGGGGATGGTTCTTCATCGGGTAAGAAGGGACTAGTCCCAATGCTAAAAACCATTGGGTTAAAAGAAGTTTGTAAAACATTTGATCTTTGGGAAGAAAGAACAGGGAAATTAATCTGGCAGGCGATCTTATGACGGGTATAAAAAGAGACGTTAATAAAAATCTTGCTCCTCGCTTATTTCAATGAAATGGCACAACAGGTAAGAGTCTGGCTGGAATTTCTATGCTCATACGTCACCATGAAAGCAGCCCAAGACGAAGTAGCTGCTTCAATGAATGACGACGGCACTGCCAATGGGTCAACCTCAGGTTCTAGGACGCCGGAAGCAGTGAGGCCATTTCCTAAAACCACCATTGTGCTCCTGCAGTGTATGAATCTTCTGGAGTGGACTACATTGGAATCCTTAGATCGAGTTCCATGGAAAATGTATCTGAAGATGGTGCGTCCACTAGTCATCAGTATTTCGACCACTCGCTGTCTGCTTGTAGTGGAGATGTGTCATTGTCAAGTGTCATGTCTGAGAGAGCTAACAGTTTTGTTTCCAGCCAGGTTGTTGGTGAGCTTTGTTCGCGGGAGAAGAAGCTTTCATTAGAGGACCTATCGACATTCGACCCCTGTTTGTATTTAGCGTCCAAAACACGTCCCCTCATTGACCCCATACTAAGTGCTTTGAATTTAACCTTCGAAGAAGTCATGAAATCGAGAGAGAAGGCGTTGAAATTTGGTCATGCCTATGAAATATTAACATCTTTGGCGAAAAATACAAGTGTCCAGCCCATAAGTTTTTTTACATAACCTCGTCACATATTCGTATGCCGGCAGTAAGACAGTTGTGAATGTGAATAATTCCTTGGGTCCAGCAGGCTCATATTCCACTCTACTGCGCTTTCTCGAAGATATGTCGGAAGAACCTTTAACTGTCCGATCTGGCGTGTTCGTTTCTTTTCGTTTCGACAACATCCAGAAAGTGGAGGAGATTGACCGACACTAACAAGGTAGTATAATTATTTATGGGTTCCAGCTACCCCCCCCCCCCGACCTCTCCCTCCTTTCTCTTATTATTCATTTACAAACTCGAAATTGGTAGTATGAAATTCATTAAATCAAGTAAAGGCATTCGCGAGGCTTGAGGAAATGCCTTTTTAACCAGAGTATCTGATAGTAGGCCTATTGCCCAACCACAACAAATCAAATAGACAGATTCAGCAATTGCCTGAAACAGCTTGCCTCACTATCTTCATTGAACAAATCTATACACTCAAGTAAAACTCAGTATCTTGATTAAAAAAATCTACATTCTCAAGTAATTATAATCATAAGTACTACCTATTTCTCTTTTTTGCGGATTCCGTGCGAACTAACTGTTCGGGGCCACAACAATTGAAGATGTTCCTTCTGCCCAAGCTGAAGCCGTTTTGCACCGTCAAAAAACAATTGAAGACTTGGATTCATCATGTCTCTCGCTCATGAATCAAAATTCTTTGCTTGAAACCCTTTATCCACCCCTAAATATAAGACTATGGTGCCATCCACGAACGACCTGTATTGTTGACGGAAAAGACCCTTCGCTATACTAACATTGACCAAGATATCCTACCTAACTCCATCGAGAAGTCTGATGGGAACTATGTGTTGTTTGGTCTTTGATCTTTTTCTTACAAGCGTACCATAAGAAACCTACCTAAACACTTGATTACTTAAGTCCTCGAGTACATTTTTAAAAGTATTTATTAATTAAGTAGATTTTTTGGAAAGTACTTGATAGTTATTACACTTAAGTAAAAATCTCCTGGAGTACTTGGTGCTTGTACTTAATTAAAAATTAGAAGTACTTGGAACAATACTGTGTACGAGAGGCCAGAGAGCAGCTGTCAGGCGTTTACATTAAACACTTTGACTTCACTGACTTCACACACAATCCAGGCGGGTGGATCAAAAGGAATTTCGACATTTGCCTCAGGACAACATATGAAGAATCAGATAAGGTAATCGAAGTATCAGCTAGCAAGGCAGTTGAAATGCTAATATTAAAAAGAGAAGGCATTTTAGATAGAAACAGAATGGCACTTGCAGAAGCAGCAGCACTCAAACAAAGAGAAACTACTAAAGTGTGCCCCAAATGTCATTCGATAAATAGCAACAGCTACAGGGTTTGCCGTGCCTGTAAATTACTGGGTGACACCGTATATTTAGTTACCCATGAACCAGCCAGTCTTGAGGAAGGAAGAGTCGCAATTAGGTGTCTTCCGTTTCAGCACATAAGCATGGAGCCTCGGGAAAACAAATCCATAGTGCAGTGATTGGACCCTGTGTTCGCCAACCCAAACACCGCAGCTACCGTGTCTGAAGTTCTATTCAGCATCCGCGATCAGATGCCTAAGTTACTCAACTGGGCACCAATAGTTGGTGATGGGCTAATTTACGCCACAATCTGTGATCTACAGCTTAACACCCGAACTTGTTCAACCTGTGAAGGGAATTTTTACAGTTTTCACACAAATGCGTCATTCCCGATTTTATCCATTTCACATACACATTCAAGTGGGGTCTACCGATTCCTGGGATGCTTCATTTTGAAATGAATGCCATAAAGGCTTTTTTTAAGATCTTTCAGAATGCGTTTTTGCGAGACATCCTCAGCGCCATGGGGTTCACGTCTTAGAAACAACTAGACTACATGATCAGCGCGAAGGACCATCAAGTCCTTGGAAACCATCCTGGTTCTACGAGAGGCTTTCCAGACGGAATTACTTGGACACTATCTGGAGGATATTAGAGGGTAATTTTTTTTTATTTTCAGTCGACAAATATGGGTACAAATCAGCGAAAAAGAGAAAAACTAAAGCATCACAAATCTGGAACAGGAACTAGCAGTAAAAGAGTATTTTTGCTCTGAGTCGATGGTACAACAGTTGAATGTCTTGGCATGTGAGATTGAGGATAATACGAGAAGTGTAAATGAAGTTTCTTCAAATTTTGCTGAGCTGAAACGGAGTCCTTTACTTCAAAAACGCAAAAAAAGGGGAAACAAGAATGCCCGTTTTTCGACAATGAACGAGAATGGAAAAAAAAAAAACAACATTAGATGTGTTTATATTCTTCGCGTTCAAGGAGCTTATAACAGAGTTGGCGACTCTTATGTGGTCAATGATCCTGAAAGACAATCGAATTATAAACTATTTTCCAGCTGTATGAACTGCTTTACGAAGGGCATTCGAACCCAAGATTATCAACAGTGGTTCTGAATAGACGGGGATCTATGAACGTCGAGGAGGAATGCCAATCTCCGGACATTTATATGGAATTATTTACCGCTTCAGGGAAACACATAGATAGCAAATTTGGCTAAACCCTCGAGAACTGGCGGACCATTCTGCTGGTATGTGGGTTGTAATCGACGAGGAAAACCTACAGAAAAAATGTCAGCAGGAATACTTTATAACATGTGTGGAGCTATCGAATAATGGGGTATTTTTGTAGGCTGTACTTGTTTTCGTTACCTCAGGGTTTTAATGTTTCCGTATTAAGATTTTGATATCCGACTGTTCAAGAAAAAATAATCAGGGGCGGTTTCTGAACCTGAAGCACTCGCAAGCACAGGAAGGCCATATGCTCCTCATGGAAATGCGGTGCCAGATGGCGGCAGTTATAAACCGAGGGTATTGTAACCAGGAGCTGATAGCATTCGTTAATAATAATTACTTAGAAGAAACTATGTTTTGAAATGTCGTCCAATTATAAGGTAGTTAAGACCTCCGTGAATTACAGTTAAATGTTCTTGTTACCCCTAAGTCATTAATTTCTGCTGTCAGTTCAAGTATTATGTAGATTTCGTTGCAAATTCTCGCATTATTTCTGTTTATCTAACAGCTGTGACAACCGAACTGTCACCGACACAAATATTAAAACCATACCAAGCAACTAAAAAAGTCACGGTGACGTTAGTAGCCACTTATCAAGAACTAAACTATTTCATTTCTTTTGGAGAACAAGAAGTCTCAGGATCCCGAAGAAACAAGGATTTTCGGCGGCAGCTTTAACAGCACGGCTAAATTACACACTGTAGCTGCCACGACGTGATTTGAGATTGTTCTGTATATGGCTTAATACCTTTGATATAGTACAGATATACCGTTCCCCAAATAGGGGAGCCATACCGCACGGTGGCGAAACCGAACCTTCAATGTCTTAACCACGTAGCATGCAGGTTTTTTCACTCTAAAAACTAAGGCTAGATGGCCTCTACCTAGCGACCATTCGTGCCAGGAGAACCTTAAAAAGGCTGTGCAGTCTGTATTGGCAGAAAGATTCACTTTTGGTAAAGCTGACGAAGAGTTCGGCGTGAAAAAGTCAACAGTATTTGATGCTGTCGAACGTGTGAAGAAGCGCATTTACGAAATAGAAAAAGACCGCATTGAAACAGCCCGTGCATAGGAGGACGCACTTTCAGAGTTGATTGGGGCTCTACTGCGTACAGTATTTACTCAACAACAAGAGAAAGAGCTCAGCAAATACCTTCAGAAATGCAGTCTAATGAATCATGGATTGACACCAAAGGCTGTCCGAAAGCTGGCGTATGACTGGGCACTGATACTTTTTCTGAAAGTTCCTCAAACTTGGGCTGAAGCTGGCCTAGATTGGTTCAAAAACTTCGTGCGGCGGAACTCGGGAGTTTTCAACAGGAATACCAGAAAACACCAACCAAGCAAGAGCGGCGGGATTCAATGCCACAGTTTATTGATAACTTGAAGTCGCTTTATGTACGTCACCAGTTTGGACCAACCCGGATTTGGAACTGCGATGAGACAGGAATACCTACCGTTTTGCGAAGAAAAGAAACAAAACAGGTCCAACAAACCGTCTCAGCTCAAAGAGGCGAGGACGTCACCATGAAAGCAGCCCAAGACGAAGTAGCTGCTTCAATGAATGACGAGGGCACTGCCAATGGGTCAACCTCAGGTTCTAGGACGCCGGAAGCAGTGAGGCCATTTCCTAAAACCACCATTGTGCTCCTGCAGTGTATGAATCTTCTGGAGTGGACTACATTGGAATCCTTAGATCGAGTTCCATGGAAAATGAATCTGAAGATGGTGCATCTACTAGTCATCAGTATTTCGACCACTCGCTGTCTGCTTGTAGTGGAGATGAGTCATTGTCAAGTGTCATGTCTGAGAGAGATAACAGTTTTGTTTCCAGCCAGGTTGTTGGTGAGCTTTGTTCGCGGGAGAAGAAGCTTTCATTAGAGGACCTATCGACATTCGACCCCTGTTTGTATTTAGCGTCCAAAACACGTCCCCTCATTGACCCCGTACTAAGTGCTTTGAATTTAACCTTCGAAGAAGTCATGAAATCGAGAGAGAAGGCGTTGAAACTTGGTGATGCCTATGAAATATTAACATCTTTGGCGAAAAATACAAGTGTCCAGCCCATAAGTTTTTTACATAACCTCGTCACATATTCGTATGCCGGCAGTAAGACAGTTGTGAATGTGAATAATTCCTTGGGTCCAGCAGGCTCATATTCCACTCTACTGCGCTTTCTCGAAGATATGTCGGAAGAACCTTTAACTGTCCGATCTGGCGTGTTCGTTTCTTTTCGTTTCGACAACATCCAGAAAGTTGGCAAGCTCTGGAGATTGACCGACACTAACAAGGTAGTATAATTATTTATGGGTCCCAGCTACCCCCCCCCCCCCCACCCTCTCCCTCCTTTCTCTTATTATTCATTTACAAACTCGAAATTGGTAGTATGAAATTCATTAAATCAAGTAAAGGCATTCGCGAGGCTTGAGGAAATGCCTTTTTAACCAGAGTATCTGATAGTAGGCCTATTGCCCAACCACAACAAATCAAATAGACAGATTCAGCAATTGCCTGAAACAGCTTGCCTCACTATCTTCATTGAACAAATCTATACACTCAAGTAAAACTCAGTATCTTGATTAAAAAAATCTACATTCTCAAGTAATGATAATCATAAGTACTACCTATTTCTCTTTTTTGCGGATTCCGTGCGAACTAACTGTTCGGGGCCACAACAATTGAAGATGTTCCTTCTGCCCAAGCTGAAGCCGTTTTGCACCGTCAAAAAACAATTGAAGACTTGGATTCATCATGTCTCTCGCTCATGAGTCAAAATTCTTTGCTTGAAACCCCTTATCCACCCCTAAATATAAGACTATGGTGCCATCCACGAATGACCTGTATTGTTGACGGAAAAGACCCTTCGCTATACTAACATTGACCAAGATATCCTACCTAACTCCATCGAGAAGTCTGACGTTAACAGACACACCTTACGAGGTCGCGAGTGTGCCTTCAGTGGCTTTTTGGGATCCAAAAACTTGATTTGATGTATCCCTTCACATGGGAACTATGTGTTGTTTGGTCGTTGATCTTTTTCTTACAAGCGTACCATAAGAAACCTACCTAAACACTTGATTACTTAAGTACTTAAGTCTTTAAGTCCTCGAGTACATTTTTAAAAGTATTTATTACTTAAGTAGATTTTTTGGAAAGTACTTGATAGTTATTATACTTAAGTAAAAATCTCCTGGAGTACTTGGTACTTGTACTTAATTAAAAATTAGAAGTACTTGGAACAATAATGTGTACGAGAGGCCAGAGAGCAGCTGTCATGCGTTTACATTAAACACTTTGTCTCTAGGAAAAGTCGCAGTTCTTTTTACTAAGATTTTATTACTTCGAACAAAGTTGCATTCGGTGTGTGTGTGGGGGGGGGGTTAAGTGTATCCCCTGGTAATTTTCCGGTTTTTAGTGTGGGGTTTCGATACCGGTGGGGGGAGGGGCACTTGAGGGCTTTGTTACGCCTATACCCATTATTTACTTTGGTATTTGGTATGTAGAGGCATATCGGAACTTGATTTTCTCAGATGATTAGCATGGCACAGACAAGACCCAATTGTCTGGATCAAATATTAGATTTTTGGGATCCGTGGGAGTGCTCACCGACAGCCTATTTAATTTAAATTTATTTATTTTTATTTCAGACATCTTCATCCGTGGTTACTAACATAATAGTGGCATCCCTTCCGGACATCCCCGTCGGTATCCAGGAACAGCTACAGGGCTTGCCGTGCCTGTAAATTACTGGGTGACACCGTATATTTAGTTACCCATGAACCAGCCAGTCTTGAGGAAGGAAGAGTCGCGATTAGGTGTCATCCGTTTCAGCACATAAGCATGGAGCCTCGGGAAAACAAATCCATAGTGCAGTGTTTGGACCCTGTGTTCGCCAACCCAAACACCGCAGCTACCGTGTCTGAAGTTCTATTCAGCATCCGCGATCAGATGCCTAAGTTACTCAACTGGGCACCAATAGTTGGTGATGGGCTAATTTACGCCACAATCTGTGATCTACAGCTTAACACCCGAACTTGTTCAACCTGTGAAGGGAATTTTTACAGTTTTCACACAAATGCGCCATTCCCGATTTTAGCCACTTCACATAAACATTCAAGTGGGTTCTACCGATTCCTGGGATGCTTTATTTTGAAATGAATGCTATAAAGGCTTTTTTTAAGATCTTTCAGAATGCTTTTTTGCGAGACATCCTCAGCGCCATGGGGTTCACGTCTGAGAAACAGCTAGACTACATGATCAGCGCAAGGGACCATCAAGTCCTTGGAAACCATCCTGGTTCTACGAGAGGCTTTCCAGACGGAATTACTTGGACACTATCTGGAGGATATTAGAGGGTCTCCCAGCTCTCTTTCATCTGAAGGTCTGGCTTTATATATCTTCTTAAAGTAGCGAAAATCTAGTTGCGTAAACATGATGCCTCATTCTGTCAATAAATAATTGCACACTGTTAGAATTCTTTGAGCAATTCTTTTCGTCCATCAGTGTTCTTTTTCCGTTTTAAATTTTCACTATTTCTTGTGTGTGTGTGTGGAGTTCATAACTCGTGAACCATGAGCATTACTTTGGCAATAACTAATGTTATGCATTCTTGAAGAAATTCTTATCAGAAACCAGTTTCGATTTTCACTGTTTTTGTGATCCCGAAACGTAAGTACAGGGATAAACATGACTTCGAAGAGTTGTCCCTCTGTCCGTCCGTCTGTGAGCGTATAACTCTCAAAGTGAGTGAGATATTTCGATGAAACTTTAGGCCTTTTTCCGCGACACAATTGTGGGCCACACACTTCTGGGTGTTTGTCGCTGAAACATGATTGCGTGCCACACAGTCAAGCCACGAGTTGAAACTCGCGGAAACGCCGTTTTGTTTATCTTTTGGCGGAAATTTCAGATATCTGAAAATAAAAATAAAATTCATGTAAAATCTCAATAAATAGGACTCCAGGCTTAGTGTCTTACCATTATGTGCAAAAGGGATCATCAGTTTTAAGTCTATATGCTTGAAAAAGTAGTTAGTTTTATTGTTTAGACACTATTTTGCTGCTTGTCCCGCCAAAATCGACAATCACCTCGCCAGTTGTTTGTCGAATTTGAGCCACAAAGCGAGCCACGAAAGTCTTGTTGGTCGCGCAAACACAGTTGTGGGCCGCACAAAACACCGCGTAAAGACTTTTTTCGAGCCACAATCGACCCACAAACTGTTTGTGGGAGCCCGAAAAACGCCTTTTGTGTGAGGATACTTTGGGTCAAGAGAAAGGTCAAGTTCGTAGATGGGATCTTTAGCCCTGGATTTAGAGGTGGGGGAGGATGTTCAGATAAAGGGTTAAACAAAGTATATATTAACAGCTATTCAGATAGTATATGATTAAAAAATATCAGGCAAGCTGATTGAATCAGCTTCTTAAATAATAAGTATAATAATAAGTATTATAACTGTACCTTGAGAGTGTTATATGTATTTTGCCGTTTGCCGCCGTATTTTGCCGATCGCAAAATCATGAAGTCTTTTGGTTTTGTTTATCCGATGAGATGTTTTTCTTTTTCATTTTTTCTTGCTTTGTTTCTTTTTTTCAGCGTTATAAGAAAAGTTCGGGTTGACAAACTTCAAGGTGGTCGACTGCTCTTCTCAAAGGTAAAGCCATTGCCTCTCGTCTGTATGTTGGTAAGTGATGAATTCCTGTTCTAACCCCCCCGGGGACGCTTCCTCATCAACAAGCCAAAGTAATGCTAGACTAATTGAGCTGGAAGAAATTTTTCTGGATTTGGAAACAATTTTCGATTTTGAAATTAATAATGAATCAGATTCCCCGTAATTTGATAAGAGTAAATTTCCTAGAAGTCGATATCAAGAAGCGTGTAATGTAAATAAGGGACGCTCTGACTCTCAGCTCACTGTTTTTCAATTGAACTAGTTCGGCTCTTCGTTTTCTGATCTGACGACTTTTTGTCAACAGTTGCAGCCAGATGTAGTCGGACTTTGCGAAACTTTTTTACCGAAACAAACAGATACCCTTTTGGAAGTACCTGGATATACTTCCCATTTCTTCCACAGAACGAAAATGAACAGAGGAGGCTTAGCTATTTACACACGGCAAGAGTACTCAGTATGGATTAACAAAGAATTAACCCGGAATATCGAAGGAGTTTATGAATCACTTTTCCTAGAAATATCTTTACCTTCACAGAAGAAAATAACAGGTGGAGAAATATACCGTCCGCCGGCAGGATCTGTCTTTTCATTCTTGGTGTGAGGATACATCTAGTATACAAATATATCTTGATCAAAGCTTATTCAACAAGCTCTATCCTCAACTCTCTCTATTTCCGACTAGCTCTAACGCCCACGCTTTTCTCCGATGGAGAGAGATTACTTCCTTTTCTCCAATCAAAGAATTCTTTTCCCCATCAAGAACCTAGACAAATATACTCCATTGGTCACCAACCCTTTCATACTGTATAGAGATTTGCTAGGACGTTCGAACAGCAACCCTATTCGTTAAGGCACTCTGTTGATATTTCCAAGGCGGTTTAAAAGGACCGATTTGGCAGTTCGGAATCAGTTCGATTCGAAGCCAGTTCGACTTGGGCTCTGTTCTCAGTTCAGTTGACCACTGAGCAAATTAAGTGACACGTGTTAACCAACCTATCTTCAATGTAAGTACGAACCTTAATAAATGTGTTTTAGTTATTGACCTACGAACTGAGTATCGTCTTCGAGAAGACTAGGTGTATTCGAAAAGACTTGGTGTATTCGCACCACAAACCAGTCGCCAATATTACCATGCTCGCACGCATCGACATTTGTTTTTGCAACATACTTGCTGAGCAATTTAGTTTTGATATTTTAAGAAGTGACTGATTGAAAGATTAGTTGAAAGATTGGCATTTGTCATCCATTGACTTTTGGAAGATTTGCTTGCTGAGCTCCGCTATGGTGGTCTTGGTTGTTGTGCTCTTTGCTACGCTCTTTTTGCGCGTTAGCGAGGGAAGGACGAGTGACTACGACTATGTGAGTGATAGGAACCAGCTTGAAGTGGGGAAGATAGCAGGTATCTTGCATGAGATAGCTGCCATCGTCAATGCTAACGAGAAGACCAGGCTGGCAAAATTTTGCACGAAAGCAAGAAAATGATAAGAATCGGAGCTCAGTACCCGGTATATTCTTCTGCAAAAATGACTTGCTAGGGCAAATAAAGCGCAAGCCATCCCCCAAATAATAGTATTATTCTGAGAAGAGAATGATAATAAATGAATAATGAAGGCGACTAATTTCTTCTCGGCAGAATAAAACTGCTAAACAACGAAATGAGAACAGGGAAAATACAGAAAAAAAACAATAATAAACCCTAAAAGAAGAAAAATGACTCTTTTCTAATGGAAACGACCTAGAACGCCAGCCACGTCTATATACTGACATGTCTATGTGCTGACATGAGGTCGACAACCCATTGACCTACCAGCACCCAGCAGACATGTTACTTCGTTTGGTCAACCTAATAAGAAGAAGACGTCGGTTCGATTTTAGCCAAAGAACCAAGAAGAAACTCGACGAGTCACATCTACATGGAGTGATGATATGACAACAGTGATTCAAACTTTTAACAGTGGCTGAAACTTTGTGCATTACGGTTAATGGACGGATATAACCGAGTGTGACAGCTCTGTGCCTAGCACTACAGCTAACAGTGGTTACTTCTGATCTTAAGAAGTATAATCAGGCATAACAGAAACACTTATTTCAGTGAAGTGCAAACAGGCATGACATGAAGTGATCCCTAACATGAACAGTGAAAGCAGTGTAAGCAGGCATAACATGAACACTATTTCAGTGAAGTTATACTGCGGGATTGCTAACAGTGACAGACTTACGACCGGGAGAAATGGTAAGCGCTGATTCCCGTAAACACTTATTTTAGTGAAGCATTACCGAGCAACTGCTATAAAGTTGTTCAGAAAGACAATTTGTGAAATATGATTGTAACATTGTACAGTGAAGTCGTCTACTGATGTTTCATTCTGTGTTATTCATATCAATCTACGTGATAGTTGTATTCACGGTGAGTGTATCAAAAAAAAAAACTCATTTAAAAAGTAAAAAAAAATAGTTTCAAATGTCAGTAGTAATGAAAAAATTATTGTTAATAACAACATTAATACCTGTAAATACTATAAACCCGAGTGCAAGCTATCATAAATGATTTGTTTTTCATACCTTAAAGCTTAAAGTTAAAGTGAAAACTAATTTTTCTCGCGGGAGCTCGGATTTTTCAGAGGGAGGGCGTAATGTGAGGATACATCTAGTATACAAATATATCTTGATCAAAGCTTATTCAACAAGCTCTATCCTCAACTCTCTCTATTTCCGACTAGCTCTAAAGCCCACGCTTTTCTCCGACGGAGAGAGTTTACTTCCTTTTCTCCAATCAAAGAATTCTTTTCCCCATCAAGAACCAACCTAGACAAATATACTCCATTGGTCACCAACCCTTTCATACTGTATAGAGATTTGCTAGGACGTTCGAACAGCAACCCTATTCGTTAAGGCACTCTGTTGACATTTCCAAGGCGGTTTAAAAGGACCGATTTGGCAGTTCGGAAATCAGTTCAATTCGGAGCTCAATTCGACGTGGAGTTCGATTCGAAGCCAGTTCGACTTGGGCTCTGTTCTCAGTTCAGTTGACCTCTGAGCAAATTAAGTGACAAGTGTTAACCAACCTATCTTCAATGTAAGTACGAACCTTAATAAATGTGTTTTAGTTATTGACCTACGAACTGAGTATCGTCTTCGTGAAGACTAGGTGTATACGAAAAGACTCGGTGTATTCGCACCACAAACCAGTCGCCAATATTACCATGCTCGCACGCCACACGCTACTACTATAACTAAACCCCTCCTACACACAATATTTCTGTTTATCATATTGGAAAATTTAAGCCAAATATCTGATCTTCTGGAGAAACATGGGAATGAAGTAATTCTAATGGGAGACTTCAACATCAATCTAACTCTTCCTCTATCTTCCGGCGCGAAAGATCTGCTTAGTATAATGTCTGCTTCGAATGTGTACCCCTCAACGACGATACCTACCCGAGTAACTGCCACTTCCCACTCACTGATTGACAACATTTTTTCGACGCTGCCTCCAATATCGGCCTCAGTTCTGCTATCTGACACTTCTGATCACTTCCCTCTGCTTACGAATTTCAACATACAGCATAAATATCCCAAGCCTAATGCTTCGATGAAACAGGGGGTCACAACGTGGAAACTGAATGACCAGAATTTGGATACCCTTAAACTAAATCTGGAGAGCACATCATGGGAAATAGTTATGAACACAGATGATGTTAATACGGGTTTTGAGGAGTTTCATAACATTTTTATGAGAAAATATACAGATTGCTGTTGCCAAAAGCGTCCAAGGAAGACTGGACGGAAAAATCAACCCATCAGCCCTTGGGTTAGTCACGGACTGCTCCAGTGTATTAATAAGAAAATAAACTGTGGACTAATCACATATATAATCCATGCAAAGCTACGCTTGAAAAATATGAGAAATATAAAAAATGTCTTCGATCAGTTTTACGTATAGCTAAAAGATTATTTTAACCTGAAAATCGCTGAAAGTGGCAAGAACTCTCGAAAAGTATGGAAGGTTGTTAACTCCATTCTGCGTCCCTGCAGCCCCCCATCTGAGCTTCCATCAAAACTAATTGTTAATGGGGAAACTGTAACGGGACCAGAAAACGTTGCAACTGCATTGGGAGCATTTTTTGCAGAGGTGGGCAAAAAAACAGCAGATTCTGTTGGAAATCCCGCTAAGAGTTTTAAAGATTACCTTCGTCCGGCATGCACTAAATCAATGGCAGTCGCACCTGTCTTTCCATCTGAAATTCTGCTAATCATACGAAATCTAAGAGGCAATTCTGGTTCTGGGTTCGACCGAGTACACACTAAAGTGTTGAAAGCATTTGCTCCGTCAATCATAGAACCTCTTACTTACTTGATAAATTTGTCATTGGAAAAGGGTACTTTCCCAGAACTGCTAAAGAAAGCTAGAATAATTCCACTGCACAAAGGAGGTTCTCGAGTTGATCCGGCTAATTACAGACCCATCTCGATTCTGTCAGTTTTTTCAAAAGTTTTTGAGAAACCTATGCAACAGCAGCTACTCCAGTTTCTCGAGAAGAAAGGGTTTCTTAATAATCGCCAGTTTGGGTTCAGACCAGGGCACTCCACCCAAGATGCACTAACGGCGTTGAGTTTATGGATAAACAAAGCTCTGGATTCTGGCCTACTACCTGCAGCGGTTCTGCTTGACATCAGAAAAGCATTTGATAGTATGTAACATTCAATTCTTCTCGGGAAACTGGAGCACATAGGAATAAGAGGCGAAGCTCAGGATTGGTTCGGATCGTATCTGAGGGACCGCAGGATTTATATGGGAGAAGATCTAGAAAACGATGTACTCGTCAACTGTGGTGTCCCCCAGGGCTCAATATTAGGACCACTGCTATTCCTGATCCACGTTAACGATCTGAGTCGAGTGCTGAACCCGGAACGCACAAATCCTCGCTGCTGTAAGCTATGCTACGTTGAAGATTCTTTCCAGCCCGAAGGTGACGATGATGAGCTCGTGGCTTTCGCCGATGATACTACGCTTGGCTGTTCTGAAACGGATAAGACAAAGGTCATGTCTAAACTGAGGGATATTTTGGAGGAGACATATCTCTGGATGGATGCTAACCGACTTGTTATTAATGTTGATAAATCTTGCGTTTTATTGTTTTCTCGGGTCGGAAGTGTCCAGCCAGAGATATGTGGTATCCAAACATCAAGAGGTCTGATCAGTCGGCCAGAAAAGCGCTTCGCAAAATACCTGGGAGTCCTCCTTGACGAGAACCTGTCATTCCTCCATCACATCCAAGCAGTAGAGCTGAAGATATCCCGAAATCTCGGAATAATAAAAAAAACTGAAGAACACCTTGCCGCAGAAAACACTGGTCCTCCTGTACAACGCTCTTATAAAACCCCATATACAGTATTGTGCAATGATCTGGCAATCGACCTTCAAATCTCACCTGCGAAAACTGAGCTCGATTCACAAACGATGTCTGATAATAGTTGGAAAAAATGAAGAGTACTTGTCACTGGAGTCGCTGCATCAACTGTCATGCTTGACCTTTGTTTTTAAGTTTTTAGCTGGTAAGCTGCCATCTTCATTCAAAACATTGTTTCGACCTATCTCGGACCAGCATAATCGGACCCGATCATCATCAAACCTGCAAATACCCTTCACCCCGACTGTACGATCAGATTTTGCCCCAAACATAACATGTGCAAAAATATGGAACCTGATCCCAGATGAGCTGAGTGGTAGGAGCTCTCTTGCGTCATTTAAAAAAAAAGTAAAAAATCATTTATTAGCATTACAGAAGAATACTTACATAAGGTCTGATAAAATAAAATAAAAAAATTGTGCTTAACCCCTTCGCACATACTGTCCTCGTCTGAGAACATACCAAATCCTATTTTATTTTAGAGCTCTAGATGGCAGTTCAGGTACTTTTCGTGCACCACTGTGTGGTGGAAGACTTGATTAGCGTGCCACTTTTTTTTGTTTACGCTAAACTCAATGCTGGATTTTTGGCGATTTTTCAAAGACTTGTCATGTCAACTTCAGAAAATAGTACAAAACCAGGCATGTCAAGAATTTGTATTCCAGTCTTCACAAGGAATACTGGCTTTTGTTCTTTTAGAGGGTCACTAAACGTATCTAGAGGACTGGAAAAGTACTACTGTTAGCTCTTTGTTGCTGGTTGTAACTATGGTAAGCACGATGCGAACGAGACTGTCCTCTGATGAGGACAGTGTGTATCGCACGCAGCAAGCTAGGCGAAACGGAACAACTGCTCTTGAAGCATATAAGAGGCATCTATTGTTCAGCAAAATGTATGATTAAACTCAAATTGCTATAGAATTTCGTCCGGTAGAAGGCCAAACTTGCGCGATGAGACGTTAGGGGTTTTTGTACTCGTAGCATGGGTGGGGTTGACAAGGTCGATCATCTGCTGTCACTATACCGGACTTTCATCAGGTCAAGGAAGTGGACTCTGAGAATGTTTTTTCACATCGTAGATCTGGCCGTGTGCAACTCATGGCTGGAGTATATCAGTGACTGCGAACGTGAAAGAGCGGTGAAGAAAAATCGACATTATCTTTTGTCCTTTCGCCTCGAGATCACAGAGGCACTGGTTCACGCAGCTTTTTCCACCCCAAGCAGACGAGGGAGATGTCCGATGCCGCCGACAAAGCGGAATCGAGTTTTCGTCCGACCTGGGAAAACTGAAAAGTGCCAGGTTTGACCAGACTAGCCATTGGCCTGAAAAGACTTCTACTCAGAATCGTTGCAAAAACAGGCCATGAGTAATGGAAATACGCATCTTGTGCTCGAAATGTAAAGTGCCACTAAGCAACGTCAAAGACAGAGAGTGCTTTGTTGAATTCCATTCAAAGTAGAATCACTCTTTTGTATCTGTCGTGTGTTAGAGTATAGCTGAACAACACTAACTGCAGCACGGTGTCATCAGACAAGGACAGTCCTAGAAAGACCCTTGGAGTGATAGGAAAATTCTAAGACAAATCTCCAAGCCTACTTAGGTCTAGTCTTGTAAGTTTCAAGCACCGGCAGAATTTTATCTCAAAACACGAAGAGGCGATACGAGGGTATGGACGCAATAATCGAGGAAAAAAACCGCCAGATGCTCAGATGAACATTGGAAAACATTGGCTCAAGGTCATCCGCAACGTTGACAAGTTGAATTCCGTAAGCAGTAGTAAGGGTTAGCCTTCGACTATGAGCGGCCGTGGAGGGCGTTCTACTATGAGCGGTCTGACACTATGAGCGGTCTGACACTATGAGCGGTCTGACACTATGAGCGGCCTGTCACTATGAGCGGATTCCTAATATGCATGGCTTTTCACGATGAGCGGCTAGCAGGTGGAATGTTCTTACGTGAGGTAACAATAGAGGGGGGCTAGACATAAAAGGGGAGCAGTCAGAAATTGAAATCAAAGCGAGTTGAGAGAGCAAAGTGTGAGGATCTAAAAGACGGATACCCTGTTTGGATATATTTGGTGGATTACCCTTTGAAGGAGACAATGGATACTTGTGGTGAGTGAAGTTTCTGTAATTTCCTATTCAAAGCCTGTGAAAGGGCTTCTGCGCATGTGCGTGTCATCGCCCGCTCCGGATATGAATTGACATTGTTGTTGCGGGTAGGGGGAGATTATCCTGATTGACTTGTCGCATTGTGTGTTGTATTCGGGGGTGCTGTCCACTGTTAAGCGGTGTATAGAAAAACTTTGGGGAGATGAAATGAGGCGTCAAAATAACAATCCGTAGCCCGCTAAGCGGACATCATTAGAGGGAAGGGAGATTATTTGTCTGCTCGTTTTTTGGCAGAAAAGGTGGAAAAATGTATTTTCATGAAAGGAACTATTGCGAAGCCTGTATTGATGGAAATGAATAGACTTCGTTAATTTCGGGACTTAATTTTTTTCCAGATGACTGGATTTGTATTAAATCAGATTAGCACAAAATTTAGGTTATTGTTGCTAGATTTGTGAAATGGGTGGGGGGACTCTAGCAGCTGGGAGCAGCCAGGCCGAGTATTAACTCTTCTCTTTTTATTTTAGACTCTGATAAGCGAAAGATTCCCATCAGCTTGGACTTGAGCGGTTCTGATCATGTTTCTTCGGTGATGCCTGTACTGGAAACAAAATCAGTTCATCTGGGGAATAATGTTCGAATTCTCCTCACGCGGTTCGACAAAAACGGGCAGTATTATGTCAGTTTCCGAAAGTTCAAGGAAGACGATGAGATGACCATGTATACGCCCAATATACCGGTTCAACAAATTTCAAGAATGATAGAGGGTCTCCAGTTCCTTTCTCGTGAACTTCAGGAAGCTGGATATGGACACCTTTTGCAGCAGCAGCAGAATTACGCAGGCCAAAAGAGGAAAAGGACGGACCTTTAGTCGTCCCCCCCCCCCCTCCCGCCTAACCCGTGTTTCCTCAATAGCTTTAGTGTTCCGTGGATGTGATTTTCCACAGCAGTGAAAGAGACGTTTTCGCAAGTACAATTTATGATTATTAATTTCCCATGTTTGTGCGTGTGTGTGTTTCATGTAATTTTTCCGCTGTTCTAGTGTTCTTATCGTTACAACCTGGGTTTAGCCGTATGAAAACTAATGTCGTCTCGTGAACGTTTTTTTTTTTTGAATAAAAGAACTTTATTTAACAATATAGCCTATCTTACAAAATCCTTTTTTTGTTTGGCAAAGTCCATTTTTCGTCTTACAATATAATTCAAGGGGGTTAAAGTTCAACTTCAATCCGAATCTCACAGTTAACAAGTTCTCCACAATATAGTCATTCAACAGTAAATTGTCCGAATACTGTGCCATAATCTGATGATACGAGTAACCACAAGCACTTGAGATAAGAAATGCAAGAACGTGCATTCCACAACTAAGGGTCGTCTTCGATTGCACTGGCTTCCTTATGTGAATGAGCTTCTTCCTTGTAGATTTTGCGAACCGATCAAAGTAAGGGCCAAAATACTTTATTGATTTCCCGAGAGAATCGAAATATGACACTGTTTTTCTTCTAACAACGTAACAACACCAGTGTCCAATCTTTTTGTCGGTAGGTTCGCTGCTGGTCATCGTGTTAACAACGATTAGCGTTGGGTAAGCTATAATTTCAATCTGCGATAACTGGTCCGCTGCAACGACATGTTTGTACAGTTTTCTGGATGCAGGATGTGAACTGAGCACTGAAAGCATTTGAAAAGAGTCCATTCTTGCCTCCCGTACAACTACCGTAGGTACTGCTAGGCTGACAGGTCCGTCGTGACTGAATTGTCCGGTCGAATTTCGAGGTAGTTATGACTATAATCGGCAAGACAGTAGAGAGTAGTCGCCGCTGTCAGAGGGGTGGAGAATCCCAGCTCTATCCTCAACGTTCCCTGCTTAACCATCGTCATGGATGACGAACCATTCAGGTCTATGACAATGAATGCCATTACATCTTTAAAGGAACCGAAAGACAGGGCATTTTCGTGAGTCATGTTTTCGTCGAGACTTCGCCTGCTCAGCGTATGGAGGTTTCTCATGCTGGTAAGTGAAAGGTTAACAATAGGATTACCATTGACTCTGACAGCCAGGTAATTCAGATTGTTGAGCTTGTAGGTGTGAGGGTTGTTTTTGCTGTCTCCCAACGCCGCTCCAGCATCAGCCATACAAAGAAGGATTCTATCTGGCAGAATTCCGCTCATAAAAGACGAATCGCTAAAATTTCGGTTGCCAAGCGGGATCTGGAACTGCCTTGCAACAACCCGGCTGAAGAGATACTTTAGATTATTTTTTTCATGGAGTTTGGAGATGGCAAGGACAACGGAGGGATACACATCAACGCATTTGACCCACATGATTGCCTCCTTTATTGTGATCACCAGCTCGGGTCCATCGTCCGTCGTTTTTCGGCTCAGAAAACCGTCGGGACTCTGCACCAGTTTTAAGTCAATGGTTTGTCCAGGGGCGAGCAACTTATTCAGGCTAAATATTTCCAGTTTGAGTTTGTCGCATAGTTCAATTGTAGTTTCTCTCGCCAGGGCTTTCAGCTCTGCGGGAGGAGTATTGCTTTCTTTTTCTTCAAAAAAGTAGCCACAGGCATCGCCGCGATGTACTTTCTTCTCTTTTGATTCGTTCACGAGGTACTGAATGTATGAGCTTTGCGCAAAAATATTGTTTCCTTGGCTGACAAGCGTGTTATTCCAGGTGACAGAATAGTTCATAAATAAGTTCCACAAAACTCCGTTAGTACGCGTACATCCATCTAGCACACTCACGCTTGTTCCGTCAGCTTTTTTGACGTCCAGTTTAACTTGAATCCACGAATCTGACAAGTCAAGAAAGTGTGTGTCTTGACTTGTGAACCTGTAGTGCAGTGGCGTCCCACGTGTAACAGACGTGAGTGAATAGAACGGCATATACCACCCATTCCTCGTCCCTGCATCTATCACTGAACCATTAAAAAGATCAAATTTTGACGGCACGCCCGGAATACTGTTTTCGTGTTTCATTGTTGTCATCTAAATTGATCCAAGAAAGTCCTGCTTCGACCTTTTTTGTTTCTTTGCCGGTGCGGACTTCCCGCGTTTCCGGTTGATACTGACAGCTTTGAGACGCTTTAGTCGTTTAAGTAGGCCTCCTTCCCCACTCATATTCTTATTCAGCCCACGTTCAACATCACCAACTGAACTTTTAAAATTCTTTTTGACCGAATCCTTAAATCGATGCCCGTCCATCATGTCCGTAGCTGTGCTGGCGACAAATCGTGTTGCCGCCGGAAAAACTGTTTTCTTGAAAAAAGGCGATACTGTGTTGAATAGCGTCTTAAAAAACGATCCGAACAAGCCTCCACCAGTTAAACCATAGCCACTCATAGTCGATGGAGGTCTTCCATAGTACCGAGTGAACCCATTCCCTTGCATGGGGGCGAGAGCATTTACATAGGCCTGGATATCTCCGTGAATAGGATGCGTCATTCCTCTACCGTCGACACGGACGAAATAACACCATAACGACGACGGTGCCCCCTGATATAGGCAAAAGTGCGCCCGTTTCAGTGGACAGGGACAGACGTACAATCGACAAATCACGTGTGTTTAGCTTACAGTAAACCAACTCCTTAAAGTCGTACGTAGTGGTCTCACTTGTGTCGCGCCTTTCAACCATTCTTAGGACCTGTGTAAGCTGATTGCCAGTGATAACCGGTTCACAGAAGGAAGCAGAGCATACTATGAGGTTGAAGTCCCGAAAAAAGCCTGGCGGGGAGTCACCGTACACGGCAGCGATTTTCGGTATATCCTCGGGGACATCCATCTCAAGCGGGACCACCTTAGGTTCAGTTCTTCGAAAACCCAATATTGACCTAAGACTTTCTGACACCTGGATTCGGTCGCGCATAAGCAGGTTCTTAATGTTCACTCTATTTGAGTCCTTCTTATATTCGACTACGGTGCTAAGTCGTTTTCCCAGATTTTGGTTTGCTATTTTAGAATTAAGGTAAGAAACAATAGCTGGGACACTCTCGAAATTTTTTGTATCAGGAATTCGGATGATGAAGGAATTAATTGGATTTTCTGGGCCAGGTATGTAGGTGAAGTCATAAAATTCGCCTTTTCGTATTTTTTCGAAGTTGTGTGGCATTGTGAGCTGTACTAAGGCACATTCGTAGTCTTCCGTGAGGTGGATCGCCGAAGGAAGAGAATTATAGAAGTCTGCCGCCGTATTTTTACCACTGTACAACGGATCCGGACTGTTAGATAGGAAGTAACAAATGAAAGACATTTCACAACTGTTTCAAGTCCTTCTCTGAAACCCAGCGTGGCTTTGCCCTTTCGTTGTTGAAATCTACCCATTGGCATAAGAACTGACGTTCCCCTTTGCGTGTTCGCTCTTTTAATACCTTCACATCGAAAAATTCCGGCTCTTTTATCTTCTGCAGCTCAAACGATGGGTAGAAGCACCCCTCTATTTGTTCACCTGAGCTATCCTTTAACCGAACAGTGACAGGTCGCGTGTCATTTATATGCGACACAAAGAAATGTTCCTTTGTAAATTCAAAACCCTCCTTCTCCAAGAGGCCTTTCAGTCTGTTTAGTCGAACACAATCGCCGACTGCAAGTGTGGTTTTCCCCTTGGGGGGTTGGGTAGCTACGTTACTTGCGTGGAATATTGCAGCGTCTTTGTCGGTAAACTGGGCGGGTGTCAAATTGCCAATTGAAGAGTGTGGCCTATTATTATATATTCTTTCGATGTCTTCAACCGGAATAGCATGTGACCGATTGGTAAAAGTAAGCTTATTTGTTATAGATTTGAGTGATCGAATAGCACGTTCTGCAAGGTAGGCTTTCATGTTACTGGACGAAAAAATAAGTTTAGTTCCATATTTTTTTATCCTTGCAGAGAGCGTCGAGTTTTTAAATTCCCGTCCATTGTCACAAAGGATAAAACGGAAGGGTGACAGTTTTAAGATACTTTCAAACGCATCTGCAACTTCCTTGGCGGTCTTCCGTTTTAGTCGTCGCAGATAAACTCGTCTGGATGCGCAATCAATGACAACAAGAAGACACGTAAACTGATTTGCAGTTCTCTGCACTTCTGATAGAATACTCAGATCTGCATGAGCGAAGTCAGATATTTTCCGCGCAATGGTACGTCTATAATACTTTGTTCGATTCACACGTTTGCGGTGAACTGTGTAAGTGTCAATTCCCGACAGCCATTCCTTTACTTGCTTTCGGGAAAAATTTAGTCCTTCTTTTCTCGCCTGCTGGTATAATAGCTCGATGGATGAAAATGCCCCAGGTTTGGACAGACTAAAATATATGTCACTCAGTTTTTCTGCCGAATCTTGAGCTTTTTCCATTCCGAATTTAAGCTCACGTTGTTGGTGGAGTTGAGTTTTGTGTTTTGCTCGGCCTTTCGAGTTCGTAATCGTGAGGGTCGTGAAAAACTGCGACTTGGTGTATCAGACTTTAAGGGAAGAACGCTATCATCTTCGTCAGACAAAATAAGAACAGAATCATTCGTTTGATTGTTCCTTTTACCGCCAGAGTGTTCTAGGACCATCGAGTTGTGACTTGATGAAGGAGTTGGGGGGAGACTTGTTGGCGAGTCTGGTTTACTATACTTGCGATACGGTTCAATGCTCGTTTGGGACTGAACACCTCGTAGTAAGAAACGATTTTTTATGTAACTTGAAGGCATGCTCATTGCTCTGAGATACCGAAGAACTTTTTCGTTTACCGTTCTTGGTTTCTTACTAGGCTCCACAAGGTCCGAAACTACATCGATAATATTCACCGAGTCACCGCCTGGGACCAAAAATTCATTCCGTGCTGGATCCTGATTGGGTAGCCCAAGCAGGAAATTTAACACCGGCTCCGCCCTTTCTCGGATGCTATAACCAATTAGAGTTAATAGTTTTAGACCCCGTCTTACAGAATCCAGTGCCTGGAAATCAGCCTCTTTATTTCCTTCGGGATTCACAACGTCCACCCGCAACGGCTTGTAGTTAGAAACTGATTCAAGTGCTTTCCGGTACGCACGCTCGCGAAGTTCAATTTTTCTCACTTCATCTATAGAAGAGGAGTTGAGAACTTGTTGTGGGCTCAAACTTTCTTCTGTTTTTAAAGGGTTAAGTAACCTCATGGCCTCCTTCACAGGGACTAGCTTAAAGGCCTGCATATTGCCACTCATTTTAGTAGCTGGGACACCAAACCAGACGCGATTGCTGCCAAAATTGGGAAGAGTGCTCCACCGTGCTGGATCAACGTGTTTCGTTTCGACTTTAAGGAAATTTTCGGACTTGCCAGTTTTCTAATAGCCTTTTTATTTTGTTTCTTTTTACAAGCTGTAGTGAGGTTGGCTCCAAGATTAATGGTACCAGAACAAAGGTTATTACAAATCTCGGCAGTACAGTGAATTAGAGGGTCTCCGGCAATACTGAGGAACTTCTTTTGATCTTTCTTGTTGGCTTTGCTGAGAAGTTTTATTACAGCCTCTTGACGTTTGACTGTCTTAAGAGACATAATTAGACTGAATTTTCTTAGCAGAGTCAGCACTTATATAAACATCCGGATAAGGCGAATATATTCCCGAAGTATAGCGTAGTTCCCGTGGACACTTCGGACTAAGGTTAATCACAAGGGGACTATAAGGCTCAGCAGTCGCGGATTCGTAGGCTTTTGTCACAAACCTCCAGTTCGAACCTTCAAGCTGTCGAGCAATCACACCGATAGTTTGAACGTCGCGTGGGTTGTAGAATAAGATCAGGTGAGTTGCATTCACAGATATTGTGCGATACCCAGGAAAAAACATATTATGAAGGATCAGGAAAATAGATGAATTCTTGTGATGGGAATCTACGACAAAGCTGTTTGTGAATTCCCGACGGCTTGTTGGATCAGTCATAATTATGTGAGCCAAATCGTCCACAATTATTAGTGACCGTTCGGGGATTCCTTCGCCAGAGTTGAACATGTCCAGACCTTGTATGAAGTGAATGTTCGGAATCTCTTTCTTCATATTGTCAAACAATTTCTGATATGTTCCATATAAATAGAAAATTGCCTCGGGCTGATGTGTCATGTACTTTCGCTTCAGAATCTGATAAATCCACTGACTCTTTCCACTTGACGAAGGACCGGAAACTAATAAGAGAAACTGGTTACCCTTGGTTCGTGATGGGACTAGGAGAAAGATTAAAATAATAAAAAGGAGAAAAAAAGAAGAACGAACCAATTGCTCTGAACGGCCATTCCAGTTTTAGAGCCATCTTCAAACTGTCACCTAATCGAGAGTTCTTGGACTTTTATAGCCATCAGACCTTCACACCCGCTGGTTCTTGTAAACAAAAATAGTTCAAACAATATTTTTATTATCGGCATCGATAGATACGCCTAAATGGCATGAATATATAAAGGCACACAGGTATTTAATGGCACACGAGGTATTTAATGGCACAAAGTACGAGATATTTAATGGCACAAAGTATGAGGTATTTAATGGCACAAACACACATACGTGGAAACGATTTAAAGCACTTACGTCACCGGTTTTCTCGACGATGACAAAAAGAAAATAATCGCTTGCACTAGAGAAAAGTCAATACATACACTGTCACTTTTACACAAGAGAAATGAGTCTTTAAATATCGACACAATTATTTACACTGACTAGTACGGTGAATATTAAAGATGAAAGGGCCTTACGCACTATCCACTAAGAATATACATTATTTACATCACGGGCTGCAGGTGAAAGCGGCTACTTTCGCGGACGAGTTTTTCCTGAAAGTAAAGAAAGAACGCGTCCAGAATTATTCTTCGCAGTACAAATCTTGAAGAATACTAAGAAGGTAGTCATCGTCATCTGTCTTGCAAGTAGAACCAATCTGAGTAACAGGTCTATTTAGTTTTGCCTTGTACTTATCGCAGGAGACACATTTGCAGATCCTCCAAAACCCGTATGGAACCCCCTGAATTTCATTGAGCATAAACATTTTGTCGTGGAGTGGAGCGAGGCTAATCCGATTCGTTGAAATAGTGTACAGACACATATCGCGGTTCTTGATCGTACAATTATTTGTCCTAAAAATAGACGATTCGGTCAAAACTTGCGCATATCGGGCAAAGGTAAGGGATTCTTCGATATTTCTTCTACAAGTACCTTTAGCTCGTTTCTTTTCCTGACCTTCTTGACCTACCCTGATTGCATAGACCTTGCTTTTTAAAGCAACAAAAGCAGATATGGGTTTGGAGGCCGTTTCCGATTTCATTAGAAAAAACTCGCAAGCTTTCTTTTCGTCGCGTATGGAGGGGTGACCGTCAAGGTTGCTAGTATCAAAGTGAGCGCGGAAAGAAACGTCATTTTTCAAGGCATCAAAAAGTGTTTGTTCACCCTCGATGCAATATATTAGACCATCGGTATCTGAATAAAGTACTCGACACTTTTCAAACTTCTGACGCATAACCATGTGAAATTTCAAAAGCTCAGCCTTACTATCATTCAGACAAACAGCACCCGGGGCCAGTGGCATCCTAAGAACGATCTGTGTTTTTCGGCTCTTTACGATTGCAAAATTTTCAGAAATAATCACTGAGCTTAAGAAATTTCTATGGGAAGCAGCCTTAATGTAGTCGGATCGAGAAGTCACCACCTTACAGATAGTGTATTTCTTGGGATTGGAAAGCAGCTTTCCAAACACAGCATTCATAGTGAGCTAAGATAAGCGGATGAGGCTGTCGAAGTTGACCGTTTTCGCAAATCTTTTATCAGGTTCATGAACGGCGCCGCAAATGCATTTTGTTTGAAACGAATGACGTTGTGTGTTTTAGTTACCCTACAACCATATTTAACGTAAGTTTGCAATGCCCGAAAGTGAACAACAAAATTCTCAACAGGCTCGAAGCTGAAACAATCTTTTCAGCTGGCAACCATGGAATACCGGATTCAACCAGGTTCTGATTAAACTGACTCATTTCCTTGAGTGATATTTTCTTTCGACGCGCTGGAAACGGGTAATCAAGGTTCTTGTCATGCAACTCTGGGGGGAAAACAATATCACACTCAACAAGGTACCCTACATCCCCTATAGGGTCATGGTCTCCTACCCTGAAGTTTTCAACTTTATCCTTGTCTAAGAACTCATAATGGGATACGGGCGAGGGGAGGGTGAGACAGGAAGGGTACTGTGAGTTCATATCCAGATTTACTATTGTTCTTTTCGGGAGGGTAGAATCGTAAGTTTCGGGGAGCTCAGGCGTGTTAGCAAAGGCCAGACGTTCTGTCAAATGCGTGATTCCTCCTATTGCAGACTTCGAAAAATAGTTATAAATATCAATGTCACTAATGAGGTGGAAAAAAGGTTGTTCTTTCGGTAACATGGATAACATAACGTCATAGGCGTAGCTGGGGAGACTGAAATAGCCAACGGGCTCGAGATTAAAAGTTGACATGCAGAAATCTCTATAAGTCTCAAAAATACAAGCAAGAAGAACCACATCATGCAAGTTGTATATCCGCTGAAAATCTTCAATCGAGTTGCAGTCGAAAAGAGAATAGAGCTCATATGCGTACTGGATATCTTCACTTGAAACAGCTTTCAAGTGCGACTCAAAGTAAGGCGCGGGTGGGAGACTGGTTTCCGCTAGTTTGTCAAAATCAGTGATGTACTCATACGGAAAAACGAGTTTGCGAAGCAGCTTGTTACCTAAGTCACGACTCCCATACACTTTTTCGTAGAAATCATAAAGCGGCTCAAAATTCTTGGGTGTCAAATCTTTTGCAAGCTCATCAAGTGAGTGACTAAGGAAGTTAAACGAATCGTAGAATGAGATTCTATACCATTCTTTCCGAGTCTTAGGTTCCCCGTTTTCTTTCAACCCATCCTCAACCTCGTAAAACCAACGAACACGGACAGAGAGAAACTGATTCAACCCAGACTTTGGTGTTAGTTCAACAAATAGTTTTGGGAAAAGAGAGCTACCCTCGTGACGATCATTAAAGTCTGCAAGTCCTTGCAGCAAGAGAATGGAGTCAAAACGGGATAAATTGTGTGCAAAAATTTCGTGTCTCAGGCGTTGCCTTAGAGAGCGGTTACAATTCGGATGCGTTATTCCGTAGACATTTCCCCTAACCCGCTCACCTCCAGCTGCTTCGTTACAGTCGTTGTCCAAAAAACCCTCGGGATCCGTAAAGTGACAGTGATGTCGATGAAATTCACCTTTGATTGGCTTTCGACAGACCCAGCAATTACGTTCTTTTAACCAAGTTCTCAGTTGCTCTTCAGTGTGTCCGATTGGGTAGTTGGTAGTGCGGAGTTTGTTTACAATGTCTTCAGTCATTGGAATCAGATTTTCCCAGAGTCGAACAGAACAATCTGGCCCCGAGTCAACCTTATGGTATACTATTTCACTTTGTCTGTTCACGGTAACAATAGCCCACCCACTTGCTCGATGTTTGCTAAGAACCTCAGTTGAGTTTCCAAAACTTTCACCAGTAGGAGACTGGAGGGTTTCAAAATCAAGAAAGGAGACATACGCCTGACGGATTTTCCGGTGAAAATTTCGAAACTCAACTTTGGTTTTGCCCTCGCAAGGGGGAGCTACTTTCTGAAAACCGAATTTTCCGCAGTGTTTGATGTGTCTGTCGAACGCTTCGTCACTGGTCTTATGGAAGCAGTAATAACAAGGCTGATGATGATGCCTGCCTTGTTTGCCATAGATGAGGGTCCCTGCATCCTTTACCGCGTAAAAATGCCCATTTTCCGATTCATTTTTGTGTTTATAGAAGAGGAGAGTAATTACATTTTCTGGGGAAAGATTGTCAATTGACGGGGAATGAACCGGGTGGAACTCGCGTTTTTCATCGTCGTACCCAAAAACACATACCCCAATATCATTTCTTCGCTCGAATTTTGGTAGTTCCTGGATATGGAAAGGGTACTTCAGTCCGGCAAAAATCAAATACTTTGGGTTTCTGGTCCCACTCGGGAGGTACTCATTATTTTCGAGCTTGCACCTAGGTAAGGACAAGTCTTTTTGAAGCAGGTTATACCTACAGCAGATGACGCTATAATAAAAACACATGTTATCCTTGTTTGGTGGATTCACGATGCAGTTGTTTCGTTTAGCATTTGTAAGGCTTTTTGGAAGTGGCGGGTTTTTTGCAGTAGAAGAGCCGCCGACTTGAACGCTTATCGGCTCAATCTGGTCGATGTGGATATCTAGCGCTCGCGCATCGTCAAACACCAAATTACTATTATCTTGCAAGTACGTCTCTTGTCTGCGATAGATACTATCAAGAATGAGATCAAGAATCGCTTCTACATCCGCATGTCTGTACAGCTGTAGTCGGTCCGACCACAGATAACCGATATGCCGATTTTCAGCGGAAGATTCATCTTCTTCCCTTCTATAGTAGCCTGCCAGATTTAATCTGATACTCAGATTGGGATTCCTCTCGCGAGCGCGCGATATTACACTCTTAATTTTCTCGCGATTCAGCGTGAAGAATTCTTCTGGAGAAACGTAAGCTCTTTCGGGAAATAATCTGTAACGAGTGCCTGCTTCGTCAAAACACTGTTCAAAATAACTGGAGCGCTCACCAGTATTTGTGTTCTTTGTTGTGCCTTGAAGCGAAGCATCCAGTCGTCTGATCTCCTCTTCAAGTAACCGCTTTTGCCTTGCCGCCTCAGCCCGCTTTCTCATCAAACCCTTTTTCGCCGTTGAATCAGGGCTTTTTGCTCTCTTCTTCTTCGAAGGCTGGAAATCCGCCTCGTCTGAAGAAGAGTACGCTCTCGCACCAGATTTCTAAAAGAAAAAAAAAATTCAGTCGGCGAAATAAGCCAACAAACCCATACTACCGGTACCACTGTTAAGAATGCGAAGTTATTTACGCTATTATTTAATTATAGAAAACCGAGTATTAAGTTGACAAAAAAAAAAACTCCTTAACCTAGCATCCCCGCGATGGTTCCGGCAAATGATAATTAATAAATTTCGATTTAAGGGAGAGCCACGAAGCGGAAGGAGGAATACGCTAAGAAAGAAAGATGGGTATTGGATCTCTGGTTAAGCTTACCTGTTTTTTTTGGCGATGTTGGTTCTCCTTGTTATTGTCTGTTGACTCTTCACCAGTTGTTCCATTTGGTCCACCACCACCAACTGCATTGCAATAGACCTGGAGAAAATATTATTTAAATATAACTGTATTTACAAAATTGTGGGAGGGGGGGGGGGGGCACGTAAAATCCCTGTTTTATAAACAACTCGCCGCGGCCTGCTTCTCTTTTCTTTGACGATAGGCTACGCACGCAAACAGCCTCTCTTATCGAATAAGGCACAGATGTGATCACCTAATAATATTAAACATGCAGAGGAAATTGGAGGGGGGGGGGGGGGGGACTTATTCTTCCCTCGGAAAATGCTTGGAACTATTAAAAATCAGAAAGGAGGTGTAAAGTTTGCATAGCATCGAGAAATCCTTACCTTGCTCGTTCCAGGCTTTGTCCAGCGGTCATCCAATGCTGGTGTAAATGCAGCTTTGGCTTGTGACCCACTATCGCTGACTGGGGAGAACGGGCGAGGGATAGGGTCAGTATTGTATACCCATGGTTCTTCCTCCGTGAACGGCGAGTAAGCCTCAATCTCTCCCGCAGCCGCCAGCGTCTCATTCAGGATCGCCTCCAGCTGATAACCAACTTGCTGGTTTTCCCCTCCCGTCTGATTGACTAGAGGCGCCCAAGTCCAATCCGCGAATGAAGTGGGCGCCAAAGGAATCGGTAGTGGAGGGGGTGCGATACCGCCGGTAGTGGGTTTCACTGCCGATGTTGGTTTTGCCACTGGAGCAGGCGCGGTCACCGTCGTTGTCCCTTCGGGTGTATTGAGTTCAACCATTCTCGCCTCGGGGGCGGGTGCAGGCAACGTCAGCGTGGGTGCAGGGTCATCAGATGAAACAGGAGGGGTTATCGTTGGTGGCGCTGGAGTTGGCTGTGCCGCAAATGGCTCGGTCGACTCACCCTCTGAGTCAGAAGAGGAAAGACCGGCCCTCTCCATGTAGTTCGCTGGAACGAAAAGCAAACGACTTAACAATCGTAAATAAAAGTACTGCAGTTTTCCTATTTTTTTTTTCTGACGGAGTCATGTGTTAAGCACTGAAGCAAAAAAGGCTAGGAAAAGGGGGGATAAACTGGTCACGGGAGTTTGGTCTACGCCTTCTACCGTCAATTGTGGAACATGCGATTCTCTTCTCCCAACTGTGCTAGCTCGGAAAACTGTAGTCAACAAAAATTACTTACAACTGAGTTCAGCCAGAGCGCTGAAGAAGCTCGCCAACATTCGATGAACCCTCGTGCCGGATTTTTTTGGGAATTGTTTACGTCCCATTTTTCTAAAAGAAAGAAAAAATTGTTATTTCTCGCTAGAATCATGGAAAAGAATATTAATGCACTTGCATTTTTACTCGTTTTCCGTCAAACGAATCCAGTAACACAGCTATTTAGTGTCCTAATGTCAATGTGGATAAACAAAGAGCAGGCGGACGGAGTAAACAAAAGGCCGTGTAACACAATCGACACGCTGGTGGATCACGACAAAAGAGTAGGTGGATAGATATTGTAACACAAAGGAATGCAACTCACCTACTACTCTTTCTTAATCCAAACAGCAAGTCGATTTGCTGCCGCGAAGTTCAGAATATTCAAGAGTTGGGGGTTGACACTATTATTTTCGACTTTGTCACGGAGAAATCCGTCGGAAAGTTTGTCACCGTAGCACGTCTTTAGAGCGTCTACAATCTCCAAAACTTCTTCAGCGTTAAGAAGAAAGTGTCCAAAACACAGTTCTAAAAGGCTAAACTCCGGACGAGGATGGACGCCCGAAGTCTGAACCCTCTCTAGAACAAGCGACAAAAGTCTAACGAAGTGACTTCGATCGTAAATCCCACACCATCT